>OY720462.1:25777529-26377529 GCA_963082715.1 Harpalus rubripes | reverse complement strand
ATTCGGAAAACAATGCAAATATGTTCTTTAAATTATTTATTCCTTCTTATCAAAAATATTTAAAAAAATAAAATGAGTATGCTATTGGAATGTAACAAAATAAACTATATTACATAATCAATTATACGCATTTAACCCATTTGATGTTCCCGTTCTACCTTCTGCATGTTTGCTTCTTGCTAGGTATGCTTTTCTGGCACATTTTCCTAAACCAAGAACAGTTATCTAGTCATATAACATTTTCGCTAATTTGGAATATTGGCATACCCCTCGGTATTCCACATTAGCGGATTTGTTGACATTAAATTCTCGCCATCGAATTTCATTTAGGAATTAGTTAGAAAAATATTTTTTAGATCTAGCCTACATCCCCAAACCCCTATCCATACTGCAGTTGCAAAAAATCGTACTTTCTACTACACAATCAGTAATAAAACTACATATCTTCACACTTGCTTAAAAAGCTCAGCAGGCACTTATACTATTTTTCAAGGTTTTTGATGTTATGCACAATGCAGTTAAGTTGGTGTCTCTATGTGGGTAATAACTCCCCTACACAGGTGCATTTGTGCCATTAGATCACAGATGACGTGTACCATTTTTACCTTCCGTCACCTTTAGGTAAGGAAGGTATTGTCTTTGGTCAAAAAATTCGGTGGTGAGTTTTTGATGAATAAGCACGTTTTAGGGTCCCTAGAACACGATTTTACAATTTTTACGATGATGTCTGTATGTGTGTGTGTGTGTGTGTGTGTGTGTGTGTGTGTGTGTGTGTGTGTGTGTGTGTGTGTGTGTGTGTGTGTGTGTGTGTGTGTGTGTGTGTGTGTGTGTGTGTGTGTGTGTGTGTGTGTGTGTGTGTGTGTGTGTGTGTGTGTGTGTGTGTGTGTGTGTGTGTGTGTGTGTGTGTGTGTGTGTGTGTGTGTGTGTGTGTGTGTGTGTGTGTGTGTGTGTGTGTGTGTGTGTGTGTGTGTGTGTGTGTGTGTGTGTGTGTGTGTGTGTGTGTGTGTGTGTGTGTGTGTGTGTGTGTGTGTGTGTGTGTGTGTGTGTGTGTGTGTGTGTGTGTGTGTGTGTGTGTGTGTGTGTGTGTGTGTGTGTGTGTGTGTGTGTGTGTGTGTGTGTGTGTGTGTGTGTGTGTGTGTGTGTGTGTGTGTGTGTGTGTGTGTGTGTGTGTGTGTGTGTGTGTGTGTGTGTGTGTGTGTGTGTGTGTGTGTGTGTGTGTGTGTGTGTGTGTGTGTGTGTGTGTGTGTGTGTGTGTGTGTGTGTGTGTGTGTGTGTGTGTGTGTGTGTGTGTGTGTGTGTGTGTGTGTGTGTGTGTGTGTGTGTGTGTGTGTGTGTGTGTGTGTGTGTGTGTGTGTGTGTGTGTGTGTGTGTGTGTGTGTGTGTGTGTGTGTGTGTGTGTGTGTGTGTGTGTGTGTGTGTGTGTGTGTGTGTGTGTGTGTGTGTGTGTGTGTGTGTGTGTGTGTGTGTGTGTGTGTGTGTGTGTGTGTGTGTGTGTGTGTGTGTGTGTGTGTGTGTGTGTGTGTGTGTGTGTGTGTGTGTGTGTGTGTGTGTGTGTGTGTGTGTGTGTGTGTGTGTGTGTGTGTGTGTGTGTGTGTGTGTGTGTGTGTGTGTGTGTGTGTGTGTGTGTGTGTGTGTGTGTGTATGTATGTCTGTGTGTGTGTGTGTGTAACAAAATTTTCCTCTACGATAACTTCCATACTACAATTCAAAAAATTATAATTCTTTCGTATTCCTCTTCGTTACATCCATGTGAAGAGCTGATTAGATTTTGGTTAGAATTGGTCAACCGGAAGTACCCTCATTTGAAGATTTTAACAGTTTTTCTTGAAAAAACGATGTTAAATATCATTTTTTCACATTTGATGTTATTATAAGTATCAAAGAATATTTTATTCTCTACGCGATTTGAATGCATTTTATATTTCATATTAAATGGATATAAAGTTAAAAAATTATAAAGAAATTAAATATCATATATTAGCTAGCTATGCTATAACTCTGGAAACAGCTGATGTATTAAGAAAATTCTGATTGAAAGGTGTCAGTATCAAGTGCAGTTGACAGTATGTATGTGTTATAATTTTACTGGATGTATAGGATCTTTAGCTTTCTGTATGGAATTTGTATAAAATACATACAACTGCCTTAAGGTAATGTACTAAAAATATAATCTTTTGTAAGGAACTTTCTGTATGACATTTATACAAAATACATAGAACTGACGGAAGGTAATGTGCTGGCCACATCAGATTTTTTCAAAAAGCGCCTATTCCACATTAGATGACTATTCCACATTCACCGACTTTACTCTACGTACATAATAATATAAATAAAACAATAATACATACTACATATACACATTCTACTTATTTACCCTTCTCGCTTAACGTTACCCTCCACAAAAATTTTAATGGGGTATTCTAATGTAATAAAATTTAAGGTAAAAATTGTTATAATATTGTGGATTATGCTAAAAAATAACGGAATCATGTAAAAAAATCTAAAATTTAATTTTTGTAACATGAATTTTCTTGCAATTTATTTTGGCGCTAAAAAGACATTTAAAAATTTATATCTCACTCAAATTAAATAAGAAAATAACCTAAAATTTTGGATTTGTAATACAAATATGTGAAAGTTTCAGAAAATAAAATAAAAAGCATATCTACAGTGATAATTATATAATTTTTTTTGAAAAAATTTATCTTAATAGGATTACTATATTAATTTTGTGGACTGGTTATTCTTTGTACTCATTTATTCGAGCAAATTAGGTCTGTTTGGAGAGTAATAAGAATATAATTTTCTGTTTGATGCCACGTTTTTATTCGTATGGTTCGTCTGTCTTGAAACATAATAAAGGCTTTTGAATCGGAATAAATATGACCAAATATCTATAAATTAAAGCGTAATATTTATGTTTAATATTATTTGTTTCTCGAATGTTGTAATTTTTAAAGAGATAATTCACAAAATCTCATAATACACAACATTTCATATACTTATAATATGTCAATATTAAAATAATATTTCAAAAATACAACTAAGAAACTGGTACATTTCCGTGCTAAATTATAAGATAACTATATTACCAGCTGAGCAGTTCCTCAAAGAGTTGACTTAGTATGATATTTGAGAGACCTCGAAGAGACGGCCGGACATATATATATATATATATATATATATATATATATATATATATATATATATATATATAAGGCTGGAAAGAACAATTAAAATTAGTAACTGAGGCATATGGAACTCGAGGTTGATACAGGTTAGTACTCTTTGAAATCTCACCTAGGATCTTGTGTGGTTTTTGAAGCGAACTCTTCTGTCTGTAGTATTCGTGAATCAAATCCCGGACTTTCCGAAGGAATTAACAATTGTTCCAATGAACACAAATATGCCTATAACTCCCTTAAATAAGGATGAATAACTTTAACGGTACGTAAAGACAAAATAAAATATTGAAAAGTGTGGTTTAGGGTTGCCGATCTTAAATCAATTTTCTGAAAAGTCGATCTTTAACGAAAAAAAAATCGATCTTTTTATCGATTTTTCTGTTGTCGATCTTATTTAAAATCGATCTTTTCGGTGAAAGATCGTTCATAATTTCTTTTATTAAAAATTAAATATACACACGTTTTAGTCGTTAAGATATTTTAAAACAGATGGCTCTAGTGATCTAGTGTTTAAATAGTTTGCTGCGTAAAAGTGAGGCGAACAAGCAAACAAATTTATTCTAGGGATCCTACTTTTCTTGGTGCGTCGGAAGTTATTTCAAATGATTCTGCGATACGGAGTGCAGTGTGGAGTACATTATTAGTGGTAATTTGTAAGTATACTTCTTATATAAAAATTTAAAAAACTCTAACGTATTTTCCACAAAAATTACCTACCGTATTATCCAAATAAGATCTTTGAGGGACATGGGTGCGTGAAATGTTGATATCGACTAGTAATCATACTCAAGCCTAGATATACGTTTTTATTTACCGAAATCTACTTCATAGCCACACCCAGTAATGGGATAAATGCTTGAGATATATTACTTATTTTACAATACTTTAAAATTATATCAATTGAACTAAAATTATAATCTTGAAAGACTCTGTGTGGAAAGATATTTCCACACTCATTTTCCACACACGAATGAAAACATTGAAAGAAGAACATTTTTAATAAATTAAAAATTTAATCCAGTAATATCGCATCGGTAATTGTTATTAAAATATGTGTTTATTTGTGAATATTTTAATTTCGTACTGTTATAACATGTACAAAAATGTAGGTATATAATCAGTTAAATAAAAAAGTAAACTGTTTTGTTACTATGACACAGCCTACTTTAATTTATTTCCGGTATTTGTCGTTTTTCTATTAAAATATGATTTATAGAACATTTCGCTCTTGAAGAAAGAAATAGTATATACTACACTTAAAAGTTTCTTTGAAAAACTCGTATGATTTCAATGACGCACTTTCCACACATTTTTATTACAGTATACTATTCCATAACATTCTTAATTACTTTTTATATTTAAATTATTTCTTTTTTACAGTTTGAACCAATTATGCCAAAGTCAAAAAAAGTAGTAGTGTTTGGAACTATTTTATCAAAACTCAGGGAGGTGGTAAATGTAAAATATGTCAAAATGAATATAAATCATCTGGAAATACTACAAATTTATTAAATCATTCGAAAAGGAGCCACAATAATGTGCATTTACGTCAAGAGGTTAGTCAAAGTACAACTATGTCAACTCCAAGTAGTAGTGGTAGTAGTTGTTCAATTAAAGCTCCGGTAGCTTTATCCATTACAAGCGAAAGTCAAAATGATACCGTAGATAATATTTCTGATATGGATGAAAGATTTTCTTCGCTGACTGAAACTACTAATTGTAATTCATCTAGTTTCAAATGCAATGATCAATGGGATAAACCGGTCTTAAATACTTCAATAGCAAGAAGATCTGGTACCCGACAAAGTAGAATCGATGAAGTATTTTCTGATATAACATCTTTCTCGGTAGGCGGCGATAGATCAAATAAAATAACAAATGCTTTACTTTTCATGCTAGCTAAAGATAATCTGCCGTTAAATATAACTGAAAAAATAGGGTTTCAATACTTTAAGAAAGTAGTTGCATCTCACTATAAAATACCAGGAAGAACAACGATATCACGACTTATACAAGAGAAGTTTGATGTTCTATGTACAATAATGAAAAATAAAATGCCAGCTGTGAAACACGTTTGCTTCACTTCAGACGTGTGGACTGATACTTTGAATACTCGAAGTTTTCTGGGTATCACAGTTCACTTTTTGGACGAAAATCACCTACAAAGCTTGACAATAGCTTTAGAAGCGCTCTCTGAAAGACATACTGCAGAATATATAGCAGAACGGCTTTCAGATATATTTAGCAATTGGAATATTCCTACAGAAAAAATTTCGGCTGCTGTGACTGACAATGGAGCAAATATTGTTAAAGCCGTGCATAATCTTATAGGAGGTCGTAAACATATACCATGCTTTTCACATACGCTGAATCTTGTTGCACAAAAAATATGTGAAGGAGATAAAATCACTGTAATAATATTAGCTGTAAAAGAATTAGTTACATTTTTTAAACATAGTGTAACAGCAAGTGATCATTTACGCAAAATAAGTGATATAAAACTAATTCAATCGGTATCAACACGATGGAATTCAACTTTCTTCATGCTGGATCGATTTTTGAATCTGTCAGATGCTATTAGTGGGATATTGTTACAATATCCCAGATCTCCTAGAATGTTAACTGCAAAAGAAATTCAAATAGTTAAAGAAATAATATTTATTTTAAAATCTATAGAAGCTGTTTCCAAACAAATTTGTGGTGATCAGTATGTTACCGCTAGTATGGTGATTCCATTGGTAAATTTTTTAGAAAATAAAATTATGAGCATATTGCCAACCACAGATACAGCAAACGAAATGAAACAAATCACACTCACCGAAAACGATTTGGTGAAACAGAATCTTATAGTTTATTAGCAATTTTAAACCTGTTAGACCCCAGGTATAAAAAACTTCATTTTAAGAAACCTTTATCGTTAAGTCAAAACATCAACAAATTAAAGCGCCTTGTGCAACAAATTCAAGGTAGCGAAAGTGAACATGCGCCTGCTTCCACACAATTACCGGAAATAGCAGAGAACCGAGAGAACGTCTTTGAAAATGATACAATTTGGGAGTTCCATGAAAAACTTGTTAAAGAAAATGCTGCACAAAGAAATGAGGATATTACAAGTGTAAATGAATTAGAACATTATTTAAGTCGACCCACTATACACAGAAATTCAAACCCTATTGACTTTTGGATTACCAATAAATCAATTTACAAAAATCTTTCAGAATTGGCATTACAATATTTGTCAATTGCTGCAACTTCTGTGCCTTCGGAGAGGTTGTTTTCGAGAGCTGGTAACATATTAGATTCAGCTCGTAACCGCTTAACTAGCGAAAATTTAGAACGTTTACTCTTTCTGAATTCTCTGCATATTTCTGAATGGAATTTGTAGTTATTTTTCTCAGTTCTAGCGTCAATTAGTCTTGTTTATATATCATTTATTTCCTTTGTGTGTAAATGTGTTTTAATAAAGGTATTTTCTTTTTGCATATTTTGGATCCTCTAATACACTTTTAACTCTCTTCCAAATACTTCCTTTTTTATTGATTTTGAAAATCGATCTTTTTGAAAACGATTTATTTGTGAATCGATTTTTTCCGTTTCGATCTAGATCGATCCCGAAGATCGAATCTTTTTTAAAAGATCGGCAACCCTAGTGTGGTTCTCACGGCTACTTTCAACAGAAAAGAAAGATTCTCGAACATTTGCACTCAATTCAACAACTCGACTCCCGTTTCCAAGACGAACAGCGTCGAAAAGGGTTCATTCATGTATCACAGGCCCGTTCACGGAATCGGACTGTAACAATAGCTTCTCAATATTTGAAAGTTTTGTTAAATTTTACACTTAATTAGTTATTATAATCATATTAAAATCACCCAAGAGTTCCTCTCCAAACAATCTTTGCAGGATTAATTTTTGGCGTTGAGTAATTTAGCTTTTTTGTTGTCCTTTACACTACCGTTGTCTAGAGGCTGAGGAATGCTTGTCTGATCACGTGGCGCCCAGTTTACCGAACCACCTCATTCTCCCTGAGAAGCCTGCAGCCTTATCTTTGTGAGGACAATTTATTACCGAACCATCACGATGCGTAATAACATTTTCAGTTTTGAAAATTAATAAACAAGGAATTCAATGTTACATTCGGTGCAGATCTGTATATTTCTTAACAGCGTTATAAAAACTGTCGGTTTCTGTAAAGTTCCGGGACTATCTGGCGCTTCAGTAATAAATTTGTTAATTTTGACTCCCGCAAATGCTTCGGATTTTTTTTTTGTTCATTACCTTCGGATTGTCTTTTTAATAACGCACGTAATTTTGCATCTATATTAATGTTATGCTTAATGTTCAAGGTGCTTTTCAACATCGACTAATCGGTCCACAAAGTGAAAGACTTTACATTTTTTTGTTAAATCTTTGAAATATATTATTATAGTATCTTCAGAAAAAGAGATACTCTATGAATTTATTGTATATAATTTAATATTTTTTTCTTGATTTTTGAGGGATTTTTTGCCGATTGTCGAATTTCTTGAGGCGTATATTGTAGTACATAGTTTTCACTGCTTTGAGCGTACACACAAAAATCACACTTATTAATTTGACGTTAATGTAATATGTCATTTGTTGAAAATGTAGCCTACTTTTTAAAAAAAGTCCCGTGGAACACGCAAGCCCACCATCTACTCGCGCGACATCTGGCGGCCATATTCGTAAATAAACCGCTAACAGATTCTCTATTGATGCATTCTGAGTGTGAAACACGTTAAATTAAAACTATAAGTGCGTTAAAATGAATGATATCGCGAACAGACAAAGTTGAGGGCGAGAATGCTGTGTTCCCGGCTGCCCTAGCACGCAATATCGCAACCAAGAACTAAAATTTCACGGGAAACTGAGCGTAAAAAACTTTGGATTACACGTGTTCGGAGAGAATAGTAAGAATTTTTAATTGATAATAGTTTTAGTATTTTATTTCGAGATATAACACAATTGTTATAGATATAAATATGGACAAAGATATTCAGTCAAATATATTTTATGCGGATAATAATTATATGTATACTTGTTTATGAATATTGTGAATCGTAAATGATATTATTAAAATTAATAACATTTAAATATTATTCAGTTAAATGTTTTTTGAGCGAGTATTAATAGTCAACATTTGTAGGTTGGGTAGTACAACTTCTACTGCGCCGATTTGTTTTTTCCCTAAAGGCAGAGATTGTAGCCGAAATTACATTACATATTGTCTCTTTCGTTGGTGCGAACTTGCACTAAACTCTGTTCCATTTAAGCCATTCAGTAAATGGCGCTGACAGCGCCAGTTTTAAGTAGCCGAAATTATATTAGATAAACTTGTCTCTTGTCTCCAATTTCAGCCAATCAGAGAGTTGAAAACTATGCCCTATTCTCTATAATACTAAATGACTTAAATGGAACAAGGTATAGCGTGGTTTCGACGGATCAAATAATAGTTATTTACGATATAAGTGGGGTATAGATATTATTAACGCACGAATTGTGAATTGCCCTAGAAGCCCGCGGGGCAAGTTAGGGTAATCACATAGTGCGTTAATAATGTAGTATCCCACGAATATCGTACAAAATTTCATGTATCACCGACCGAATATAATATCGCAGTCATTTTAATTATGTAATAGCCTTGTTATCCCATAAAGTGCTTTAATGAAAATTGTTACCAGACTAGAATTTCATTACCGCACTCATTGGGCTAACAAGTCCATTACATTACTAAAATTAGTACGATATGGCATAACTAAGACGTGGATATTTTAACCAACAAGAGAAGCTGTAAAAAAATTACTACCATCGAGTTTCAAATTATATCCCAATTGTCGAGCAATAATCGACTGTACCAAAATTCAATGCGAAAATCCTCCTGCTTTTGAGCAGAGAGCATTAATGTATTCTTCGTACAATTTACACCGTAAAATATGTCTCAGAAGGGTATTCAGGTCGAACAAGTGATAGTACTGTCATTAACGATTCAGGTTTTATTGACTTGATTGTGCCAGGCGTCGAAATCATGGCTGATAAAGGGTTTCGTCAGATAAGACCTAATTATTGAAACACAAAAGTGTACTTATCATGCCACCTTTCGGATTTAATCCTCAGTTTATCCGGGATGAATTTTAGGAAGGTTATTCCATCGCTTCAGTTAGAATCCACATTGAGCGTGCAATTCAAACAATACGAATTTTCAAAGTTTTGAATTACATTCCTACAAAATTAATGCCCTGTATTAATAAAAAAAAAAATAACAAAGAACCCCTTATTTAAGAAAAACTTTTTATTGACAGTTATAAATTAAGAAAAAGTTTCAATAATTCGACTCGTTTACCATTTAAATAAAATAAATATATCATCACGGCTTATTACCCATTTCTGTATGTGCCATTCTGCTTTGTACACCGGTATCGGTAATGATGAAATATTTGCACCGTGCAAGCGCTTACCAGGCGTGTCCTCGCTGGCGTGGAGAATGCACCACAGGGGTCAATTTTGTGCCATTTAAAATTCGAAATATTTGGCGTCGATCGGGATCGAACCCGGCTCTCCAGATTCGTGACCTGACATGTAGGCACGCGGCCACTAGACCACATCGTTTAATATTTAGTTTAATAAATATTAAATACAAGGACGGACACTGTAATCGACGGACATAAAAAATGTGATGATTGTATCTTACAATATTATCAATGTTGCTATCGCTGATTGTGACACTAAACAATAAATAAAATGGAGCACAAATTCTGAAGAACTCTGCCTTTAATTAAATAATTGTAATACAAAGCACTATAAATCTACAACACATGAAAACATATAAAACAAGTGACTTCTAAAAAATGATCTATTTTTGACATAATGTCTGCTATCTACGATATTACTTTTTTACCATTATGACATTTGACGTTTAAATACTTTTTGACATTGACATATGACATTTTCAAATAATACCGGTTTTCCCTACATCCTCCCCACCTTGAGTTGCGGCATTTTTCTTTTGTAGAGCGACTCAAACTTTTTCTAAATGGATACTTTTTCGTCTAGCGAGGTAACTTCTTGTTCTTCAGTTTTCAGATTATTCAACGATTTATGATAATTCTTTGTTTCTTCCTGTGTTCCAACTTCTAATGGTATTAAGCGTTGTACTGGTCGAATCAAATCTCCGTTCGCCGTGTGTAATTTGACAACTCGTACATTACCGTCTCTTCCTGGCAAAACTTCTTTAATTTGTGCCAATGGCCAGTCTAGACGCTTTTGAATCTCATTTCCTACCAATACGATATCTCCAACTGACACAGTAGGGTAATTTTTAGTGTATTTCTGATGTCTCATCAATTGTCCTAAATATTCAATGCGAAAACGTTTCCTCAATTCTTCTCTTAATCGTTGTTGGTAACGTAGTCTTTTGGCAAATTTATTCTTGTTAATGAAATCCAAATCAGGTACACGATCATCTTTGATGTCTCGCAGAAACATTGAAGGCGATATAGCGACCACTTCGTTGCTTTCATCTGTCATATAAGTTAGTGGTCTTGAACTTATTACTGCTTCACAGTCACATAAGACTGTGTATAACTCTTCGTAATTTAAAGAAGCTTTCCGTAATGTTCTTCTTAAAAGATCTTTTAAAATTCTTATCAATCTCTCCCACCATCCTCCCCACCATGGTGCTAGAGGTGGGTTGAAATTCCATTCGATGGTTTGTGAAGAACAGTAATCACTAATTTTCTTCCAGTCGATACTACGGAACGAGTTAAATGCTCCAACAAAATTCTTTCCATTGTCGCTGTAAATGACAGATGGTCTACCTCTTCGAGCGATAAATCTGCGTAACATTCCTAGAAACTCTTCAGTTGATAATGACGTGGCTAATTCCAAATGTATAGCACGGTAGACTGCACATGTAAATAGACATAGATATGCCTTATTTCCAGTGGATAAAAAGAGAGGGCCTGCGTAGTCAATACCAGTAATTTCAAAAACAGCAGCGTCCCTCACTCTATTTTCTGGAAGACTTGCAGGTGGCACTTTCATTTCTTTTGCAGCAAATCTTCTACATGTAATACATTTGTTAACTACTGACCGTACAGCTCTTCGACTTTGAAGAATCCAAAATTTTTCTCGAAGTTTATTCATGACGATGCTTACATTGGCATGATTTAATTTTACGTGTTCATATTCTATCATTTTCTTCGTGAGTAAATGTTTTCCATCTAAAATGATTGGACATCTAAAACCTAGATCATCTTGACGATTTATAATTACCGTCTTTGTTCGTAGAAGTCCATCACTATTCATGACCACATTTAGTCCTTTTAGACGAATATCATTTTCTCCTTTGAAAGTCTCCTTTTGACTTAATCTGCATAAAATCAATTCGGCTTCGCTAAATTCTTTTGCAGTTAAACATGCATTCTTTAACACAAAAAATCGCTTACAATTCTTTATAAATCTGTTCATCCAGGCCACCATACGCACATTCTTAATGTAATCTGAATATCTTTGTAAATACCATGGAATTTCTATCTCGCAATTCTCATTTGCGTTACCCATGACTACATCAGCAATTACATTATTTGTCGGTATCTTGCATTTCATAGGTGTTTTGCGTAATTCAGCATTTACTGAATCTTCATTTATTGGTTCTTCAACTTGGGGCCACCTGTCCGGGGAAGATCTAAGCCAGACAGGACCCTCCCACCACTTTGATTCTAACAGTTTTCTTACACTACAACCTCTCGTTGGTAAATCTGCAGGATTGAGGTTGCCAGGTACATATCTCCAAGAGAGTGGATTAGTAATTTTTCTTATTTCTTGTACTCGATTCCAAACAAATACTGCCCATTGTTTTTCTTGGCGTATCCATGTTAAAGTAGTGGTTGAATCAGTCCAAAAATACTTTTCACTGTTATCTATTTTGACAGATTTTTCAAAAGACAACATTAATCTAGCTCCAATTGTTGCAGCTAGAAGTTCTAAACGAGGAATGGTCTTCTTGTTTTTCGGAGCTATTCTTGATTTTGCTTCTATTAAATTTATCTTTACTCCATTTTCAGATTCAAATCGTGCATAAATAACTGCTGCGTACGCATTTTGGCTTGCATCAACAAAACAATGTAGCGTCATTTTCTTATTATTAGAGCAAAAAATATGCCGAGGAATTTTCAAAATTCTTAATAAATATAACTCTTGTTGCCACTCTATAAATTCTTTCTTACTTTCTGGATCTACTTCTGAATCCCAGTCCAAATCTTGTGTCCAAAACTTTTGGAGGATTAGCTTAGGCTTCAGTAAAATAGGACAGACAAAGCCCAGTGGATCGTAGACCTTTTGTATGGACGACAAAATGTTTATTTTCGTAATCTTGTCTGTGTCTATAGGAGTAGCGAACATTGTCAAGGATAATGTGTCGTCTTCAGTGTCCCAGACGAGACCCAGAACTGATGTTGGAGTCGTTTGATTTGGCATTCTTGTGTAATTCCATCCTCTTAATTCAAAATTTGCTTCTAACATAATCGAAGTAGCTTCATTCTGAAAAAAGATTACGTCATTAACAGTGTCTAAACTTGTTATGCAGTCGTCAACGTAGAACGATTTTAACAAAAGTTCATAAACATATTTCTTCTGCGCTGAATCGGTGTAGTTTAATGCTCGCATTAAATGAAATTCAATGGTCGCACTCAGTAGAAAAGGGCTACTTGAAACACCAAAGACAACTCGACGATGCCGATAAGTCACCATTTCTTTCTTGTCATTCCACCAGAGAAATCTCAAAACATCTCTGTCTGACGGTGCAACGCTTATCTGCAAAAATGCCTTTGTGATATCTGCTGTAACTCCAAATCTTTTTTCTCGGAACCGATGAAGCATTCTTGGAATGAGTTCTATTAGGTTCGGTCCAGTTTCTAGACATTGGTTCAATGAAGGTGAATCTTTACTCTTAACTGATGCGTCGAAGACTGGTCTTCTTCTTGTGGTACTTCCTTCTTTTATTACATGTCTATGAGGAAGATAAAAACCTCTATTTTCAGTTTCACTTGCTGGGACCTTTTCAATTATGCCCAGCTGCATCCAGTTCTCAAATACTGCGTTGGTCATCTTGCAAATTTTCATTTTGCAACCTTTTGGTAACATTCATTAATCTTTTCACAGCTATAAGTTTATTATCTTGTAGAGGCGGATGATTTTCTTTCCATGGTAATAATATCTCATATCGACCTTCATTATTAATTATAGTTGTGTCATTAAAATTTGATCTTACTTTATCATTATGTTTAGTTTTAGATGTAGTTTCTATGGAATCCTTGATCCCGATGGTGTCAAGACTCCACAAATCAACAATACTGACATCTTTTGTAAACATAATCATTACCATCATGGCAGCATCTGTTTTCGAATTATCGAGCAAATCTTTTCCCAGAAGCGTCCATCCTAACTTGGTCTCTATAGCCGTCAAACCATTCTCTAATTGAACAACTTTGCCAGTAAATAACTTTCCAGCAACGTCTGAACCGATGAGAAGAGTTATAACATCAGAACATTCCCCATAATCTGATAATTCAATATTCTTCTTTTTCAAAATATCAGTTAAAGACTCGTGCTTCGAATTTGGAATATTTTGACAAATGGTGTCCTCTTTGAAGGCTAGGTAATCACATTTATATTTACCATTCATATTACTAATGTGTATTCTGCAAACTTCATGATTACGTGGCTTGGATTTAGCTCCTCCAAACAACAGGTGGACCATGGTTTGTTCACCGATAATACTATATCCAAGTTCCCTTGCAGTTTTGTCTAAAACATAAGATCTATGAGAACCTGTGTCTATTACTGCTTTGACAGTTTTATTTCCATTAGGACCATGCATAATAACTTTTAAGGTGGGCAAAAAAACTTTTGATTTTGAAAATGCATTAGCAAGACTAGTTTCATTAAACGCAGTTTGACTCGTATCGATATTTTGTTGCTTGTTTTTATCATTACTACCAAAATTTCTACACATTAGTAAGCAATGTCCCTTTTTACACCAAGAACATTTTTCTGAATTACATTTCTTGTAACTATGGCCAATATTTAAACATTTAAAACAACCACGTTTATTCTTTACAATTTTAACCCGCTCATCCAAAGTCATACTTCTAGCTGTTTCGCAATGACGGCTATCATGACGCTGTTCGCAGAACAGGCACTGATTTGTATTTGTTTCCTTCATAGTAAGTAATCCTGCTGCTGTAGCTGCCTCTTGATATTCAGCTTGGGAATCAGATCTCTTTTTCCTGTTTTTGAAAGGTTGCTCGTCCTGCATCTCAAAACAATTCTTGGCCATTTGGATACGCTCTTCTCCTTCCACTTCTCTCCCTAGAAACGTCATTAAATTTGTTAATCTGACTTTAGCAGTTATAGTTTCTGTTGCGTTATTTTGTGTAACTAATTGTGACGTCATTGTCCTTTGCCATGCGCGTAAAATTTCTTCCGGTAAGGAAGATTCCACTAAAGGAAATAACATTGCAGCACACATGTCAGTTGTAACTTCTAAAGACTCTAACGCTCTCAAATGTGTCTCTAACTTGTCATAAACATTCAAAAGAGTAACTTGTTTATTTTTATTTAAAACTAATTTGAGAAGTTCTCGCACATAGTATTCTATTAGTAAATCGTTCTTTCCAAATCGCGACTCTAAACTCTGTACAGCCTTAGTATAATTTTTAACGGTCGGAGGATAACTATTAACTACTTCATATGCACGAGAATTTTTAATCATTGACTGCAATAAATAATGAAACTTATCTTCTTCGGAGAGTGTGCTATCATCGTGAATTTTCTTGAACGTATTCCAAAAGGGTAACCAATCCTTTATTTCTCCACCAAATTTCTTCAGTTCTATCTTCGGAAGCTGGACACCACGTATTGCTTCCGAAACTGCTTCAGCCTGAGTTGGGAGATTTTTTTGTATAGGTTTTCTTGTCAACTGATCAAGCTTGAACTTTGCCTCATAAAATTTCCTTTCATATTCATCAGCTACGTCAATTTCTTTGCTGATATCTTCTTCACTGCTATTGTTCTCGATCATTTGCGATTATAAATTATTACTCAGTTCTCGTAGTACAATTATTTTTTCTTCTATCAACGAAAAACTGACTTGTAAATTACATAAGTCAGGTGCTGCCTTGTCTCTTTCTTTCTGAAACGCACTAAAAGCTTTCGTTAATGAAGTACGGTTTACACGTTGAAGAGTTTTCGTTTTCTCCATTTTCTGACTTATGTTTAGAATCACTTTTCTCTTTTATACGATCAGCAACGAAAATACTCAAAGTCCTGTCACGGTCGCCAGAATGTTGCTATCGCTGATTGTGACACTAAACAATAAATAAAATGGAGCACAAATTCTGAAGAACTCTGCCTTTAATTAAATAATTGTAATACAAAGCACTATAAATCTACAGCACATGAAAACATATAAAACAAGTGACTTCTAAAAAATGATCTATTTTTGACATAATGTCTGCTATCTACGATATTACTTTTTTACCATTATGACATTTGACGTTTAAATACTTTTTGACATTGACATATGACATTTTCAAATAATACCGGTTTTCCCTACAATCAATAAATGACCATGCCTTTAAAAGAGATACCTTTTTTAATTTAAAGTTATCTTTTATAGATTGTCGAGTACTTTGTTTCAATACGTGGGAAAAAGTACTTAAAATAAAAAAAAATCAATTTTAGGTATTACAAGGGACAAAAATTCTTCGTCTTTGTCAATTAAAATATGTACGTGATCTTTTGGAGAATAAACAAAGAAATGGCACATATCAATATTCAGCACGTACATACATAGTTGTACCTGGGTATAATCTAGGTGTGCATTTTTTAAAATTTAATTGCACTGTCAGATTTAAATTCGGGGTATGAAACAAAAGCAATTTGTTCACTTGAATTTACAATAAGGCTTTTCTCACATAAAAGGGCATTAATATCCAAAGGTACATATCTGTCGCCGTAGTAAATGATGCCGTCACTGCAAGTTACGAAAGGATGTTTCGCGCATACAAGTCCAATTTCTTGAACAGTATAGTTCGGTAATTTTTGGAATTCAGTTCTGGCAACTCCCTCCATTTGAAGCCCATATCGCATAGCAGGACTTGAATATACTTTGTATTTTTCTTTCATAAAATTGTTTCCCAAAACTTCAAAATTCCCTTCCCTTATCTTTATTCGGTGTGGACGACTACTGGCGGTGATTCTAACAAACCGTTCTTTATAGCACACGGACGTTTCCAATTGACCAGCAGATTTTAAAGAAATGTCAAGCCACTGCTCTTTATCTACAATAAAATTTTCACGAAAACATTCGTTCTCTGTAAATTAGTTCGAAACTCTAATTCTAATTATTTGGGGGTATTTCTATTATCTTGTTCAGTGACTTGGTATTCCATAATGGAATATTGTTTCATATTATTTGTTTGCAAAGCATACAACTTTGTTAATAACGCTATCAAAATGTCCTTTTTTTGTTTTCTGTCAGCCTTTCGCCTTTTTCTTTTGTACATTGCTATTCTTTTCGCATTACCGCTCTCTGCATCACATTTTCTATCAAATGGTCAGTTAGGTATGATATTAATAACCTTGTCAAACGTATAGGTCGTACTTTCTCTGTTTCCCTTATCCGAACGCCGCAAATTCTCAATTTTTGTTCCCTTTTCGTACATATCCAATTGCACTTTCGGTGGTCGATTCCAGCTCATTGGAAGACAAGTTTCAGAGAGGGCGTTCTTCTCATTAACAGATGCAAATCACCGCTGCATATTTGCAAAATTCTTTTCCACCTTTGTAAGTACAATGTGTATCCAAAATGTTTCGGACAGGATCAACCTAAACTCTTATAACGTATTAATATTTGTAATATTTATTGTGATTTCATTACTGCATTGTACAATTAATAATTATTAATTGAATAACTGAAAAATGGTTTCAAGAATTTCAATTAAAGCTGTATTATTGTTGAAAATAAAATCAAGTGGTGCACTCACACAGTTCATATATTACAATATAATCAAGTAACACAAATTTATAAAAACAATATATGTGATAAATAAAAATACATGTCAGTTGAATTTGTATTATAAGAATATAAACTACATAATATCTGAGGACCACAATTATTTGTTTGAATCTCTTCGTCTAAATCTTCGGTGTTATCTGCATCTTCGCTTGGTTTGTTGATGTAGTTTTCTTCTTCAATTATATTTTCTATTATTTCTTTTCTTACTAAGTTGTCTTATTTTTTGGAATAATTTATTGATATATCAATAAAATTATTTTCTTCTTCATTTTCTTCTGCCATAAAATTGTAATTTTCATTTTGTCTTATATCTGAAACATACATTTTATCTAATATTTTAACATCTCGTGTTACCCGAATTTTCTTCTTTCTTGGCATCCAAATTCTATAAGCTATGCTAATGTCAGAATATCCAACAAAAATACCTTCGGTTGCTGTTTCTTCAAATTTTCCTCTATTTGGGTTTTTGTTTAGGACAAACGTTTTACTACCAAAAACTTGACAATGCCTAACAGACGGTAATCTTCTAATCCATCTATAGAATGGAGTTTCTCTGTTTATGCTCCTTGATGGCGTTCTATTGCAAATATAATTCGCAGTATTTATTGCTTCAGCCCAAAATGATAAAGGTAATTTCGATTCTATTAATAGACATCTTGCCTTTTCCACAAGTGTTCTATTTTTTCGTTCAGCTAAACCATTTTGCTGAGGTGTATACGGGGTAGCTAGTCTTCTTCTTATGCCATATTCTCTCAAATATTTTTCAAATTCCTGATTTCGATATTCAGATACTTCATTGTCACTCTGTAAATATTTTATTTTCGTTTCTAATATTCTTTCGCTTTCATTCTTGAATTCTTTAAATTTATCTAAAACTTCATATTTATGTTTTGAAAAATAAATTTGAGAATAACGTGAATATTCGTCTACGAAAGTTACAAACTTATTAGTATTTTAACTTTTTATTTATTTAATACTTTGATAAGAAAATAATATAAATGTTCATTAACTTATTAAATTATTTAAGCAATAAAAAATACTTGGTCACATTTCATCTTACAGCAAAAAAGTAAACATGCAAACACACATATAAACTTCTTGTATTAGCAAATTTGATGTGAGTCAAATAAAAAATAGCATTGCCTGCTTTTTATTTAAAAAGCCATAGAATGTAGTTTTATTATTTTCTTTATTACGTGCACATTAAATACTTACAGATTATTTACTTCAACGTATAAAACAGACTCTAAAGGCCGGTGCAGACTGCTCGTGCTCGTACTCGTGCTTGAATTCTTATTCGATCTCGCTGACTTGTAGGGCTTGTATGAAACTTATACACACTGCGTGCCTAGTTTGTAGGGAGACGAACTTGTGAGGATCCGTAAAATTGATGACGAGCTTGTAATTTCAACCACAAATTTCATTTGAATACAAATGAACCAGGAGCTCACCGAGCCTACAGATGTTGACAATATTCCGTCCACATCATCATCACAACGAGCCTATCCAGGCGAGCTACATGCTCGTGATGTGTATCCCGGCGCGCACGCCCCTACACTATCACCAGCCACCAGTTCGATCCCGAGCACGAGTAGTGTAGACCGGGCTTTAGACAGTTTTTCGACTTCGAACCTGTTTCACATTAGATATATTATTAAATAATTTGTATTGATACATACCTGAACTGTTGGGTGATGAACATTTGTATTTGTTTTATTACTCAGTACTCCAGGAATTTCACGTAAGACAGTTGCTTTTATTTTAAAATAATTTAGCTCTTTAATTTATAGCACACCGTGAATATGGTGGCTTTTGGCAGGATTTTTACCTGTATTTAGGCTTTTCTGTCGAAAATATTAACGTATACCGGCCTAAACCCACATTTGATTACAGTGACTAACAATTCATAACGGAATTTATTAGTTTTATCACAAAAGACCCTATTTTGCAATTATTATAAAACGCGTTCACTCTGTTCTGTTTACACCTGTCAGCGCTTTATTGTCGCGCGTGACCGCTAAAGCGGCGCTCGCAACGCATTGGCTGATGTTAGGTTGGGGTATATGATTAGCATAATGTATTTGAAGTTGGCTATAGAACTTATTTGTAAATCAATAGTTGTAGATAAAATAGATTTTTGTAATTAGTTTTAAAATCTTTCAGTTGTCACATCACAAGAAAAACTTATAGGTTAGGAAAACATTACGAAAGCGCATGGCAATTTTTTAAAAAATATAGTTGATTTTTTTTATAAATGTTGAATTTTTAGTAAGAAATGAGTAAGGTAATATTGACTTCACATAATTATGAATAAATTTATACAACACTGTTTTGAATGAATAATTAATTAATTAGTTACAGCTGATAAAAAGGAGTGGTATACAAATGTAGCCTATCAGTAGTCTGAAGGTTAAATTGGTCAACTGATAAAGGAAGGAGAGCATATGTTAATTTTAATAAAGTCCTTCCAACAGCTTCTTAGTAAAGCACTATCTAATGTTTTTTTTTCAGAATAAATTATAATATATTGTTCTCTTAATAAACGGACTTATATATTGTACAATAGGTCGATCGTTAAATGTGTATTATAATCATCTTCTTTTTTCTCCAAATTCGAATGAACACGTTTTAATTGATATGCTAAGTTACTGGTATTTTCACTGGTTTTCTACTCTTTTTCACAACTCATACATTTTGCATATTTTCGATCCCTCGATCTCTTAAGATATATCCAAATTGCAGATATTTTTTTCTTGAATAGCACTAAAAGTTTCTGCAAACTAATTTTGCCAAGGTAGCTACGAAAAATAAATGGATCGCGAAGTAATATTATATCCTTATGTAGTTTGACTGTTCCTGTAACAGATTGGCAACACTGACTTCGACAAAGTAAGACGCAGCATTTTACTAATAAAAGTTTTTTTTCTGGAAAAGTGAAAGTAGTGTAACTTATAATACACAGTAAACATAGAATAACACTTATATTCTCAAAGTTATAAAAATTAGTGTAAAATATTTTCTATATAGTGCAAAAAGTACACATAACCTCAATATAACATGTGCTCAGAGGATTGTAACGCAAACTTGCAATTAATATTAGCAAGAATGGATAAACTAGATAAATTGGACAACATTGAAGGCGAGATGAAGGTAATTAAGAACTATTTTCATAACTTTAAAGAAGAACTTAGTCAATGTAACAACAATGTTGCTGTACTTCAGCAAAAAGTTCTCGAACAGCAAAGCAGAATATATTACCTAGAAAAACACGTTAAGAGACGTAACCTAATATTCGTTGGTATAACCGAAAGCGAACTCAATAATAAAGGGCTTGCAGAAAATATTCGTAAAATAATAAATGAACATTTAAATCTGAATATAAACGATACCGAACTCGAAACAGTCCACCGTATTGGCCGTAAAGGCGATAAATGTAGGCTCGTACAAGTATCTTTTTCATCCCTAAGTACACGTAATTTAATATATTCTAAAAGAACTTCCCTGAAAGGCAGTGGAATATATATAAACGAAGACCTAACTATGGAAGATCAAATAAAGAGAAAGGAACTTTTAACATCAAGAAAAGAACACAAAGCTTCAGGTAATAACGTTAAAATATTCCGTAATAAGTTATACATTATCGAAAAATCCAGCTCTCAACACAACAAGTCAATAAACAAACGAACAAGAGCGAGCACCTCTTCGGATGAAGTAAACAGCCCCACAGTAAACTTAACTCAAAAACTCAAAATGCTAAAACCGGCAGAAGCAAACAACCAAAAACTAGCCGACAAACCTGAGGGAAAGACAGAGCAACAGTTTTTTCCATTGCGAGACATCCAACAACTTCATGTATGACCACAACTACTCCATCGACCTCCAGAGCGAACTACGAACCAGTACACAGTCATGAAACGTTGTCAGGTATGACTAAAACTACTCCATCAACTTCACCGAACAACAGTGCGGCCTACGAAGCAGTACTCATTCATGAAGCGTCTTCAACCACTCCGCCGACCACACTGATCTCCAGTACGAACTACGAATCAGTACACATTAATGAAAAGAAGCTAAGTATAACAAACAATTACTTTTTAAAGGAAGATCAGTTGTTAATAGTTTTTTGGAATATTAGTGGCTTTGATAATATATTTAAAATTGATTTTGATACTCAAGAAAATCTATTGCAAGCTGATTTATTGTGTATTAATGAAACCTGGTATTGTAATGAGATTAACAAATTACCAGCCTTCCTAAATAAGGAAAATTATCATATAATTTGTAGCAATGCAGTAAAAGAGAAAAGTAAAGGCCGGGCTAGTGCCGGGTTAGTCTTCCTTATTAAAAATAAACCCATGGTAAACTTTAAGTTGATTGAAAACTCATACTTGTGGATTGTAATAGAATTTCTTACAAAAAACTCAAAATATATATTTATATTTTTATATTTAAAGCCATCTCTTAATAATAAAACTTGTATAAATATGCTCGATGATTTACTTCATAATATTTCAGAGACAATGGACAAGCACAAAATCTTGGTCTTCGGTGACTTCAATGCACACGTTGGACTACTAAATCAGCTAGAAGACGATGAAGCCTGTATAATTTCATCTAATTTCGTAACCGCAAACAGAAACCCGTTACACATTACTCACAATGAAAGAGGGAAGCTTCTAACACAAATTATGGAATCACATGGGTTATTCCTCCTAAATGGACGCACCCAGGGAGACATACCAGGTAGATTTTCCTTTATCAGTAAAACTGGCAAAAGCACTATCGATCTAGCTTGGGGTTCACTAAATTTGTTAGAAAATGTTTCTAAATTCAAAATTTATCACACACTCAGTTCAGAACATGGCATTTGTTCATTACATATTGGTAATTATGTCAATAACACCAGCAGTGGTAACACGTTATTAATTAAATACCTATGCAATTTTAAGTTTAAGATTAATAATAATGAAATTTACCAAAATCTTTTAAATTCTTCTGATAGAATATACTTTAACAGCAAGAATACAAATGAGCTAAGTGATAATTTAATCTCAGCAATTAAAGAAGCTGCTTGCAACTCTAAAATGTTAAATGTTGTAAAAATACAATCCGCACAACTTAGACAAAATTCGCAACCATGGTTCTCAGCCGAGTGTGCCGCACTTAGAAAACAATGTAAACATTTGCTGCGGGATTATCATAAAAACTTTGCTGAAAACGCACTTTTAGAATTTTTAAAGTATAAAAAATTATATAGGAAATCGATTAAACAAGCTAAAAAAGATTATAACAGAAATATTCAAAATTTACTTGCGAACACAAATAACAACTCTTCTTTTTGGAGTACTGTTAAACGTTTGAACACTAAAGTCAAAATTAACAATGAAATAAAAATAGAAGAATGGGAAAACTTCTATAACAGGCAATACAGTCAAGCTCAGAATATAGCACCGGAACCAATTGAAGTTTATGACTGCAGGCACCCAATTCTCGATGCAGAAATAACGCAGGATGAACTAAAGTATAGTATCATAAACAGTAAGAATAACAAAGCACCTGGAGTAGACGAAATATCAAATGAATTTTACAAAAACTTACCATCCAATTGGGTTCACTATCTTTTGAATTTATATAATGTAATTTTAGACACAGAAAATATTCCCACATCATGGTCTACAACTAGACTCTTCTTACTTTACAAAAAAGGTAACAGGTTAGACCCGTCGAACTACAGAGGTATAGCTCTTTTCAACTGCGTAAGCAAAATTTTCACTCAAATTATTTATAATAGGCTTCAACTTTGGTGTGAGTCTAATGATATTTTAGGCGAATTCCAAACAGGTTTCAGACGCGATAGGGGGGCAAGAGAAAATATATTTTCATTAATGGCAATTTCACATATACATTTACGTCAAAAAAAGAACTCTACCTTTGCTTTATTCGTAGATTTTCGTAGAGCGTTTGATAGCATTAACCATAATTTACTATGGGAAAAGTTAAACCGCACAGGGGTCTCAAGTAAAATTATTAGAATAATCCAAGCACTTTACAAAAATGCTTCTTTAGAAATAATCAAATTCATATATCCGAGGGCGTCTTGCAAGGTGAGATCCTTAGCCCTATCCTTTTTAGCATTTTCTTAAACGATCTAGAGGAAGCATTTCGTAATTCTGGGGTAAGAGGTCTAAACATAGATGGGATAAATGATGTCATTTTACTTGGATATGCAGATGACATCGTAATATTGGGGCATTCTGCAGTAGATATACAAAGAAAATTATCAATTTTACAGGATTATTGCGATAAAAACTTTTTGACGGTTAATACGGAAAAAACAAAAATATTACAATTTCATCGTGGCCGTTCAAAAAATTATAAATTCTTCTATAAAAACACTCTAATAGATACAGTTAACACTTTCACATATTTAGGTATTACTTTTTCTGCATCGGGTAAGTTTGGTCCTGCAGCCAATAATAACTACAATAAAGGTGTAGCTGCCAGCAACAAAGTGCTAAGTTTGCTGTGTAGGGGAAAATCTAATAACTGGAATGAAAAACATAAGTTACTAAACTCTATAATAAATGCTACCACTCTTTACGGTGCAGAAACATGGGCCATAGCTAAATTAGAACTATTAGAAAAATGTCAGTTAAGATTCTTAAAACTAGTCCTTCAGTGTCCCCGCTCTACCCCTAACTTCATGGTGAGAATGGAAACAGGTACTTGTCACATACAAACAACCGTTTGGAAAAGAATATTGTCTTGGTGGCAAAAGCTCGTGTGCATGGAAGACAACCGACTGCCAAAAATTTTGTATAATCGCTTAGTAGCTCTTACCAAATCTGATTTTAACAAAGTGGATTATAATTGGTGTAGTCAATTGAAAAACTTTCTGATCACTGTTGGCTACGAGCATATCTGGGAAAATCAAAATATCAATAAAAACCTAATAAATGAAATTACTGATAAATACGAATCTCTTTTAATAAAGAGGGATTTAGAAAATTGCCGAATTTCTAATTATAATCTTTACTTTAAGCATATAAAAACGGAATATAGTATATCAAAATATTTGACATATAATATAGCCATATCTAAACTGAGATTAATCACTCAACTAAGAGTGGCCAGTAAGAAATTCATTATAATCTACTTTAACAAAATAAAATACACATTTGATACCTCGGCTAATTGTACAATATGTAATTTACACAGTCCGGAAAACCTTTACCATTTTCTTATTATCTGTCCCATTTATTCATCTATTAGAGAACATTATTTCTCTGAATATAATCTAACTAATTTTAATGAATCAAATTATTTTCAATTATTTAACAATCTTACAAAGGAAAAAATTAATAAATTGTATTATTTCACAATCAGTGCATTAAAAACAAGAAGTTTTTGTTTAAATGAATGATGTAATGAAGAAATGTGAAGCACTTCAGCTTCATAATTTTATAATCTTGGGTTTATTATCATTTACATTGTATAATAACAATTACTCAATTTCTAACTTAATTCAAATTTATTGGTTATTTATGCATTTGTAAATATTTTGGTATTGTTATTGATGCGCTCGCGCATTCCTTATGTAGTGTAGTGTATGAATGTTCAAACACTACTTTAGTATTTTGTACTACTTTTGTATTTTTCATACTTTTTGATACTTGTAATAATGTTGGTATTTTATGTTCTTTGAGTTTATATTTATATTGTGCAATGATTTAGGTTGTCAATCTATTTGTGTAAGAGTTGTAAAATTCTAGAAACAAATAAACATCTATCTATCTATCTATCTATCTGTTCCTGTAACAATTCGTTATCTCTTATCAGTAATTTTATATGCAATTTTAAAGTACGCACGTCGTACCGAAAATACAGTTGACAGGAAAATTTCCGAGCCATGATATGTCAGGATTTTAGAAGTTTGGTCTTACCAAAACAGTGATTCGAAACACCTAGTATTAGGTTTGTTCACAGCTGGTACAATCTCAGTGATGAGTCACGCGAAGGTCGGCCAATATCTCCAATTAAACCCTAATTAAAGAAGCAAAACAAAAAAGCTGGATAGAGTTTGGAGAAAAAATAAGAGAAAACTATGAAACAAACCAAAAGATATTCTACGGAATGCTAAGGAACATGAAGAATGCAAAAAAGGCAACACTCTTAAATATAAAAGACAAGGAAGGAAAAATTATAGAGACAGAAAAAGATATCATGAACAGATGGAAAGCATATTTAGAGGAACTACTAGAAAGCAAAACCAAATTAGCAACAAATAATATAAGCAGTCAGCGGCAAATACAAAATATAGAATACGAAGAACAAGAAGACGAAATAACAGGAGAAGAACTAGCACAAGTGCTAAACAAATTAAAAAATGGAAAATCCTTCGGACATGACATCACAGCGGAAATGATAAAGAATATAGGAAAAAAGGAAAAAAAAAGAATACTGCAAATATTTAATATGGCCGCAAAAGAAGAAAGAACCCCCCAAGACTGGCAAACGGGCATAATAACCCCTATATACAAAAAAGGAGACTCCATAGAATGCTCGAATTACAGAGGAATAACCCTATTAAGTGTAGTTGGGAAAATGTACGCAAAAATACTCGACAACAAAATAAGACCAACTATAGAACTAAGACTGGAAGACTCACAAAGCGGCTTCAGGCCAGGGAGAGGAACTCAAGACCACATATTTGCACTTAGACAACTATGCGAAAAAACCCTAACAAGGAAAAAAGAATTGCACTGCTGCTTCGTTGACTTAGAAAAAGCATTCGACCGAGTGGAAAGAGAAGATGTTTGGCAGGCATTAAGTGACAGAGGAATAACACCGAAAACAATAAGACAGATAAAAAGCCTGTATATTTCATGCATCAACTACGTAAGGGTAAGAAATGAAACTTCAGAACAATTTATAACAGAAACAGGATTAGTATTCTTGAGGAAGATAGACCGAAAAACGAGACTGGACAAGATAAGAAACACCACAATCAGAGACAAACTTCAAGTAAAACCAATAACCCAAACAATACAAGAGGGGCAACTCAGATGGTACTGTAACGCAACCGACTAGTGATAGGACCCAAAATCTACATTGTGTTTGTAAAAATGCAAAGATGAAAGAATGTAACCCCAAAATGATCGTAATTCGAAGTGGCTGTCATGATAGGAAAAGAGAGGAGACGTTAGGAATGAAACTAGGTAGATTCCTTCCAAAAGAGTAACTCCCTCTCTTGTGCTTTTATTACTGCAAGTACAAATAATCAAAGAAATGTCAATATACAAACAATAATGTAAATTGTATTGTGGGTTGTACAAGTCCACAGGTTGTATGTGTGATGCTTGATACCGGCACTCGGCACAGGAATGGCGCTCGCCACATCGGAACATAGCGGCTAGTAAAGCATCATGTGGCTCTGTATTAAACCACTGGTCAAATACTGTAACAGACCACATATTTAAATAGAAAGGAGTATAAGTCTGGTTTGCACAGACTAATATTTCTCCGTATTTATCTTTGTAAATCATAATATATCTTTTATAAACCACCGTCTCTAGAAGTGGGAAACAGTTATTATACCTGAAATAAATAACCAGCAGGCAACAGGCATATGCAATAATAAAGTAATGCAATAGCAAACAAATGAAAAACCACAATATAAGTGTTAATTAGACATCATTGCTGTAAATAAATACAAATACAAACAATCACAGTAACATAAACAAAGGTAAGTTCACTCAAATAACACTGAGCCGAAAATAATTGCGTAAAGAAACATAGGTAAGTCTTTGTAAAAGACAAAGATTATTAATTATATTGTTCTGTAATAAAATGTTTATATTAGTGCTGCTTTATAGAGGTCAGCTTCTCTCAGTTAGCTTACCCTGGTATTTCACCATAACTTAGACCTGGACATCATCCTCGTAGCTCACACTGTATGGTAACTAGAATAGAAGGAGTCTCAAAAGAGATCTGTACAACTTTTCATAACCCACACTTGGTGATACTATAATCACAGCAGTATATGTCTCAAAAGAGACCTGGACATCGTCCTCATAGCCCATACTTGGTGATACTATAATTACAGCAATAAATGTCTCAAAAGAGAGCTGGACATCGTCCTCATAGCTCACACTTGGTGATACTAACTTTTAGCAGTAAATGTCTCAAAAGAGACCTGAACATCGACCTCATAGCTCACACTTGGTGATACTACAAGTACAGCAGTAAATGTCTCAAAAGAGACCTGGACATCGTCCTCATAGCTCACACTTTGTGATACTACAATTACAGCAGTAAATGCCTCAAAAGAGACCTGGACATCGTCCTCATAGCACGCTAGATTCCCTCCCCTAGACGATGCCAGAGCAAACAAAGACCATCCCACCACAGGACCTGGCGTATGGAGACTGTGTTAAAATGAATTGTTGATTATGTGGCGGACGGAATGTTGGTTACTTATTAACAGGAATGAGTTCTGTCCGGATAACCGAGGACGGTACTCACGCAGGCACGATAAAACTCTGTGGAAGAAGGAATTAGTTCTGTCCGGATAACCAAGGGCGGTACTCACGCAGGCATGATAAAACTCTGTGGAAGAAGGAATGAGTTCTATCCGGATAACCAAGGACGGTACTCACGCAGGTATGATAAACTCTGTGGAAGAAGGAATGAGTTCTGTCCGGATAACCAAGGACGGTACTCACGCAGGTATGATAAAACTCTGTGGAAGAAAGAATGAGTTCTGTCCGGATAACAAAGGACGGTACTAACGCAAGCATGATAAAACTCTGTGGAAGAAGGAATGAGTCCTGTCCGGATAACCAAGGACGGTACTCACGCAGGCATGATAAACTCTGTGGATGAAGGAATGAGTTCTGTCCGGATAACCGAGGACGGTACTCACGCAGGCATGATAAACTCTGTGGAAGAAGGAATGAGTTCTGTCCGTATAACCGAGGACGGTACTCACGCAGGCATGATAAAACTCTGTGGAAGAAGGAATGAGTTCTGTCCGGATAACCAAGGACGGTACTCACGCAGGCATGATAAAACTCTGTGGAAGAAGGAATGAGTTCTGTCCGGATAACCAAGGACGGTACTCGCGCAGGTATGATAAATTCTGTGGAAGAAGGAATGAGTTCTGTCCGGATAACCGAGGACGGTACTCACGCAGGCATGATAAAACTCTGTGGAAGAAGGAATGAGTTCTGTTCGGACAACCAAGGACGGTACTCACGCAGGCACGATAAAACTCTGTGGAAAAAGGAATGAGTTCTGTCCCGATAACCAAGGACGGTACTCACGTAGGCATGATAAAACTCTGTGGAAGAAGGAATGAGTTCTGTCCGGATAACCAAGGACGGTACTCATGCAGGCATAATAAAACTGTGGAAGAAGGAATGAGTTCTGTCCGGATAACCAAGGGCGGTACTCACGTAGGTATGATAAACTCGGTGGAAGAAGGAGTGAGTTCTGGCCGGATAACCGAGGACGGTACTCACGCAGGCATGATAAAACTCTGTGGAAGAAGGAATGAGTTATGTCCGGACAACCAAGGACGTTACGCAGGCACGATAAAACTCTGTGGAAGAAGGAATGAGTTCTGTCCGGATAACCAAGGACGGTACTCACGCAGGTATGATAAAACTCTGTGGAAGAAGGAATGAATTCTGTCCGGATAACCAAGGACGGTACTCACGCAGGTATGATAAACTCTGTGGAAGAAGGAATGAGTTCTGTTCGGATAACCGAGGACGGTACTCACGCAGGCATGATAAAACTCTGTGGAAAAAGGAATGAGTTCTATCCGGATAACCAAGGACGGTACTCACGTAGGCATGATAAAACTCTGTGGAAGAAGGAATGAGTTCTGTCCGGATAACCGAGGACGGTACTCACGCAGGCATGATAAAACTCTGTGGAAGAAGGAATGAGTTCTGTCCGGATAACCGAGGACGGTACTCACGCAGGCATGATAAAACTCTGTGGAAGAAGGAATGAGTTATGTCCGGACAACCAAGGACGTTACTCACGCAGGCACGATAAAACTCTGTGGAAGAAGGAATGAGGTCTGTCCGGATAACCAAGGACGGTACTCACGCAGGTATGATAAAACTCTGTGGAAGAAGGAATGAATTCTGTCCGGATAACCAAGGACGGTACTCACGCAGGTATGATTAACTCTGTGGAAGAAGGAATGAGTTCTGTTCGGATAACCGAGGACGGTACTCACGCAGGCATGATAAAACTCTGTGGAAGAAGGAACCAGTTCTGTTCAGACAACCAAGGACGGTACTCACGCAGGCACGATAAAACTCTGTGGAAAAAGGAATGAGTTCTGTCCGGATAACCAAGGACGGTACTCATGTAGGCATGATAAAACTCTGTGGAAGAAGGAATGAGTTCTGTCCGGATAACCGAGGACGGTACTCACGCAGGCATGATAAAACTCTGTGGAAGAAGGAATGAGTTCTGTCCGGATAACCAAGGACGGTACTCACGCAGGCATGATAAAACTCTGTGGAAGAAGGAATGAGTTCTGTCCGGATAACCAAGGACGGTACTCGCGCAGGTATGATAAATTCTGTGGAAGAAGGAATGAGTTCTGTCCGGATAACCGAGGACGGTACTCACGCAGGCATGATAAAACTCTGTGGAAGAAGGAATGAGTTCTGTTCGGACAACCAAGGACGGTACTCACGCAGGCACGATAAAACTCTGTGGAAAAAGGAATGAGTTCTGTCCCGATAACCAAGGACGGTACTCACGTAGGCATGATAAAACTCTGTGGAAGAAGGAATGAGTTCTGTCCGGATAACCAAGGACGGTACTCATGCAGGCATGATAAAACTCTGTGGAAGAAGGAATGAGTTCTGTCCGGATAACCAAGGGCGGTACTCACGTAGGTATGATAAACTCTGTGGAAGAAGGAGTGAGTTCTGGCCGGATAACCGAGGACGGTACTCACGCAGGCATGATAAAACTCTGTGGAAGAAGGAATGAGATGTCCGGACAACCAAGGACGTTACTCACGCAGGCACGATAAAACTCTGTGGAAGAAGGAATGAGTTCTGTCCGGATAACCAAGGACGGTACTCACGCAGGTATGATAAAACTCTGGGGAAGAAGGAATGAATTCTGTCCGGATAACCAAGGACGGTACTCACGCAGGTATGATAAACTCTGTGGAAGAAGGAATGAGTTCTCTTCGGATAACCGAGGACGGTACTCACGCAGGCATGATAAAACTCTGTGGAAGAAGGAACCAGTTCTGTTCGGACAACCAAGGACGGTACTCACGCAGGCACGATAAAACTCTGTGGAAAAAGGAATGAGTTCTGTCCGGATAACCAAGGACGGTACTCACGTAGGCATGATAAAACTCTGTGGAAGAAGAAATGAGTTCTGTCCGGATAACCAAGGACGGTACTCACGCAGGCATGATAAAACTCTGTGGAAGAAGGAATGAGTTCTGTCCGGATAACCAAGGACGGTACTCACGTAGGTATGATAAAACTCTGTGGAAGAAGGAATGAGTTCTGTCCGGATAACCAAGGACGGTACTCACGCAGGTATGATAAAACTCTGTGGAAGAAGGAATGAGTTCTGTCCGGATAACCAAGGACGGTACTCACGCAGGTATGATAAACTCTGTGGAAGAAGGAATGAGTTCTGTCCGGATAACCAAGGACGGTACTCACGCATGTATGATAAAACTCTGTGGAAGTAGATATCAAGTAAAAGGAAAGCGAGACAAGGCCGTCTAAATAGACGTGGAGGAAATAATGTTGTAGAATTTGCCTGTCCAATCTAGCCGACTCTGACGGAGAGATAGGATTGTAGTAGGTAAGTCTTGATGTAAAAATTTGTCTGTCGAATCTAGCCGACTCTGACGGAGAGACGGAATTGCACTAGGTAAGACTTGTGAAGATGGTATATGAGTGAGACTAGGTCTCACGACTAGGGAAGTCGGAGAGGTTACCCAACTACTCAACGCAGCCAGGGGCCAAACCAGCTCTTAAAGGGAGGTCTCGCTATTAGGAGAATTTACAAAATAACTCTAAAATCTTACGGGCTTGGAGAAGATGTCTAGGTAAAACACAGGTAATATGTACCTGGGGGACTTGGTGTCAAATAACAACCAATGGAAATCGAGATCTTGGGTCGTCCAACTGGACGTGGTGGAATCGCTGGTGGAGGAATTTGTCTGTCGAATCTAGCCGACTCTAGCGGAGAGACGGGATTACACTAGGTAAGACTTGTGAAGATGGTATATGAGTGAGACTAGGTCTCACGACTAAGGAAGCTGGAGAGGTTACCCAACTACTCAACGCAGCCAGGGGCCAAACCAGCTCTTAGAGGAAGATCTCGATGTTAGAAGAAGATGTCTAAGTGAATGTAGAATCCTATGGTCTTGGAGATGATGTTCAGGTGATGATAGTAGATACTCACAGACTTCTTGATTCTAACGAGATGTCCAACTGACTATCACGAGGCACGCTGTGCTCACTGCTTATATGCCCAATCCCCACTACTGTCTCAACAGTAGAATAACCAATCAAATACGTTGTAAAGAAATTATCTCCATAAGCGTCGTCAAACTCACCAAATATGGGAGCGCAAAACATTATAATTCCCCACTTCTACGCCTAATATTCACAAATAGTGAACACCTGCAGTTCTGGGAATTCAACATTGTTTTCACCCTGTAGGGGGACGTACCCAGCCCTCAGTAGGTAGCCTAGCCTTGAGTTCACGCTCTTTTGGGATGCGCTCGGATACTAAGCAGGTAGATTAGCCTTCAATTGAGCTATGCCAGTGTGTGCGTACACCAAACACATAAAATCAACAATTGAGATAAATAATTATAAAACTATTTTGCAAATAAATATCTGCAAAACGAAAAGAAAAATTTAAGAATAATAAAGTGGGGTCATTACAGTACGGACATATACAGAGAATGGATGATAACAGAGTAACTAAACAAATACAAGAGGCAAGAGAAACAGGAAGAAGAAAAAGAGGCAGACCTAAGAAAACATGGAATCAGGATGTGATGCAAGCAGTAAAAGATCGAGGAGGAAGCTGGAAAAAAATAAAGAAACTCACAACAAACAGGACCACCTGGAAAGCATTTTCGAAAAAAAAACACCAAAAGAAGACAACTCAACTCTACAAGCCTGGCAGCGAAAGGTACAAAGGCTAGGATTAAGTATTAAGTAAGTAATTAAGTAAGTAATTTGGAAAATGCAGAGGTGTAGTCGAAGGTATACGCGGGTATACACCCTATACCTTCTAGATTTGTTAGATGTCCTAGCCTGTACCCTCTGCTTTTTTAAATATATACAAGCCGTATAACCTTTGTTTCTCATCTGAAACAATAGGTTAAAATTCTAATGCATTATTATGGATTACGAGATATAATATCATTAATATACTTTATTTTTGAAATGGATTTGGATTTTGAAAGGGAACACAAACAATTTGGGAGCGTACAATTTAAAATATTCTTACTATAATGGCGTCGCATTCTTATGTATTTTATGAATATTTTTAAAAGTATTTTCTTTGTAATTACAAATAGGACAAAACAAATACATGATTTAGTTACCTATTTTAGATCGTAAATCAATGTATTAACGTACGGAATTTTTATTCCACTGTATAATGAAAATAAAATAAAACTTTCCAATTCCTCTAATTTTACAGTAACCACATCAGTATTATTTACTGGCATTAAATTTATTGAACTCTCCCGGCACTGTAATGCTGGGTTTCCAGTATTTTTATTCATTTCGTGTTACATTTTAGGTGGGAAAAGAATTGGAAGACAATCAAACTGAATAGCATTTTTGATATCTGACAAAAAATTAAAAGGTATATACTGTACGACGTGCTCATCATGAAGCAAAAAGATTTTTTTAAAATTCGGAATGTTAAGGGTAGTTTACTTGAAGTAGACATTTTTTAAACCACTGGAATAGCATACGTCATAGAAAGAAATGTTAAATGAAATTATCAAAGAAACATTATGTAATGTTCGTTAGATTTAGAGATAATAATAGTTTTGAATACAAAATAATTTATAATATTAAGATAATTTGGGAAATAACTAAACACATACCTCAAGCACAAAAGTACAAATACTGTTCAACATTTGGACCATTCATCCCTACACACATTGCAGCACGTTGAATTAATGATCTAGTCTAGCATAGACACGAAATTTTTACTCGTATTGTTTCTGCTGAATTTTCTATTATCTGCCTAAGTTCTTCGTTTTCCAGTGTATTTTGGTTATCGTATGCGAGTGAATTAATATGACCCCAGAAATAAAAATCCAAAGGATTTAAATCAGGGGTTCTAGCAGGCCAAGCTACAGGACCACCGCGACCAATCCATCTGTCTTCAAACACTTGGTTTAAATGTTCTCTTAAATTTACAGCATAGTATGGTGGCGCACCATCGTGCTGAAACCATGCCTGATGACGCACATTTAAAGGCACATTTTCAAGTAGTTCTGGCAAAGTATTTTGTAAGAACAATAAATAATTAGCTCCAGTCATCTCATTTTCTAGAATGTTCGGTCCAAGTAACATTCCATTAACAATACCTGCCCAAATATTAATCGAAAAACGATGCTGAAAACTGTCTCGTATAACAACGTGTCTCGTATAACAATGTGCGGATTGAGTCCAATATTGAGAGTTATAAGAATTATGATCTCCCTCCCTCGAAAAAGTTGCCTCAGAAAATATGATGTACGAGGGGAAATTAGGATTTTCAGTATATTTTTGTAAAAGCCAGTTGCAAAACCGTACACTAAACTGATGGTCAGGTTCTGTTAGCCCCTGTACTCGTTGAAAATGGAATGGGTGGTATGTATGATGTCTTAAGGTGCATTCACAAATGAAAATTAGGTTTATATTTATGGTTTATACTTTAGATTTAAAGACTTTGGCCGCACATTATGTAATGAAACACTTCAGAATTTAGGGTCTCCAAATCCAATTCATAAAGCTAAATATTGCGAAGTCCAAACTTTAGTTTTATGATTTAGTTTGACGTCACAAACTTCACCAATGAGAACGAGTCTGAAATGATATAGATATATGTTATATAGCACAAACAAAGGGATGGTCTGTGTAATTCAGCTACCTATGCATTATTGTAATCTATAGATAAATAAGCATTAGAATAGTATATAAGCTGTTTATAACAATAAAGTCTTAGTCTCCTATTCAAACTTTGTTATGCTGTAATACTCTGTTTCTGGAAACAAATAATTTTTAAAAATAGAAATGTCGAATTTTAAAATATAATTGGCGCAGTCGGTAGGATCGTAAAACCTATTAGTTCTACCAAAAATGCGGTTTGTTTCAACGATTTTTTTACGACTTTTATAAAAAACCTCAACGAAGAGCAACTCAACTAGAGCCCGCAAATCGAGAGCAGAATAAGTCGACATACGGGCGCATCATCAAGGGGAGCGAAACAGTCCAGCAACGAGGAGACATTATCCGTGGAGCAGAATGAGTGTTCAAAGAAAAACACGTCACGAAGCCCATGAACCTGGTAATCCAAGTGTAAGTGAAAATTGCATTTTTATCATTAAAATCTCTGTAAGTCAAGGAAAATGGCACAAAGATTAGAACACAGATATCTCGATACAATCCCTGAATTCCATGGGAATAATGTTGAATTACCTTATTTTATTAAAACGGCAGAAGCCTTAATTACCAAGTTTTATAATTATAATGATATTACTGATTACGATAATTTTGTGTTAATAGCAAATGTTCCCCCCACTCCGCTGCCATGGCTATGTCAGGCACGTTTGGGGAACCTCCATACTTTCCCTCCACTCAGCTGCTATGGCTATGTCAGGCACGCTTGGAGTCCTACTTCCCTCACACTCAGCTGCTATGGCTATGTCAGGCACGTTTGGGGAACCTCCATACCTTCCCTCCACTCTGCTGCTATGGCTATGTCAGGCACGGTTGGAGTCCTACTTTCACCCCACTCAGCTGCTATGGCTATGTCAGGCACGTTTGGGGAACCTCCATACTTTCCCTCCACTCAGCTGCTGTGGCAATGTCAGGCACGTTTGGAATCCTACTTTCCCCCCACTCAGCCGCTATGGCTGTCAGGCACGTTTGGGGATCCTACCTACTTGCCACCCTATTCACCTGATTTGGCTCCCTTTCTCACGAGGAACTTAATGTGGACAAACACTATATTATGATTTATTGTTATCACAATGATATAATGAATTTTTATCTACGTGACCTAATATTGGTTGCCAATCAAACGTAATTTTGCGGGTCTCGTTGCTTTGCAGCCACCCAAGCTCAAGATGTGTGCCATATCAGCACCGAACGCTGACATGTCCACGTTCTCTTGGGTATCACGTAACAATTTACACCCTGACGGGTACGACACAGGTACTCGTCGGGATAGACAGTATGGCGACACAGTCGCATACTGTAGACGACTCGGCTATGCCGGGTGGCCCGTACACATGGTGAGGCCGGTCCAGCGGCGAAACAGAACTGTGTTGCTAACCCCACGCTTTCCATACAAAAAGCGGGCCGTCGGCGACTCCGAGCGTCATAGCAGTTCTGATGAAACTCCGAACTTACCAAACTTACACACTCACCTTCACTTACATAATTACGTTTAGAATTGACTATTCATATACAGGTCGAATTAAAGCATTATTTTCAATGTTGCTAATATTAAATTGTTGAGACAACCTTTATGTGTTACTATGTTCAATTTATTATAAATTATTTGTTAAAATTGTGTCTCTTTGTACGAGGTTTTCGCTGTTTTCCTCGCACGTCAGGCGAATGCCAGAGAGCGGACCTTTCCACAGCAGGGTGTCGTGTTCAAACCATTACATCCGACCTTATTTCTCATATTATTTACTATTTGCTTTCATAATTAATTTTCAATAAATGCACAAAGATAGGCACATTCTGTCTACTTTTTGGAGAGAACATTATTCTTTAATTACGTCAAATACCTATCCCGATTCCTCCACTTTAAACAGATACTCTATATTACGAACCAGATAAGGGTTACTTATTAAAAATAAACACAACGTAGTGTAAGTATAACCTTCTATTAGGCGAGGCCAGGTATATGTCGCGTTACAACTTATATAGAAGTAGCAAATAAATTATTAAAATATTTTTCTTTATATGTAATACCTGATATAATATTTCAGACAATGGATCAGAGTTTAACAATAAACTTGTGAAAGAATTTTTAAAGTTACACAATATACAAATACATTTTATTAGCGTTGACAACCTTAATTCTAATGAAATTGTTGAGAGATTCCATTCAACTTTGATTGAGCATTTAAGAATACTTAACCCTGCGTTAGTGTGTTGGGGTATCACATACTCCACGGCTTTTAAAATTGTCAAATTAGTAATTAAAACATTTTCTATTGCCACCTGTCTTTCAGTAGCTACAGCTTATATGTCAAACTTCATCGTACATTTACAGGAATCTGTTGCTGTTTTATTCCAGTTTTAGTTATGAAGCAGAAAACTGCATTCGGGTATGTCATACCCCACCACACTACTCGCATGCAGTTTCACTCGTCATTTTGTCTTTACTGTTGTCATTACATTTTAGATGATATTTTACATTTGAGTCCTTTTTATTTATCGACAACAATGTGGAGTTACGAAACGGAACAAGAACATTTAAATAAACTTTGGAATGATGCTGACAACGTAAATAGTGTTGATAATCCATCTATAATGGATCCTGAAGACGAAAATTTTTCGGATCACGAAGAAGAAAGTTCTTATGAAACGAACTCAGAACAAAGCGGTAATGAAGAGCAGGAAGAGAGTGACGAAAAAGAACATGACAATGAAACTGCCATGTCTTATGTATCAAGAGACAATAGTACAAAGTGGGCAAAAACTCATGCAAATCGAACGGTACGTATTAGAGCCGAAAATATTATCACGCTTTTACCTGGTGTAAAACCACAAGCCAAAAACTTGAAAACACTTCTACACTGTTGGAGATTTTTTATTGACGAGGTGATAGTAACAGATATTGTAAAACATACTAACAGCAAAATAAAGTTGGTTCAATTACGTTACAATGCTGACCACCAATATTTAGTATCTGAAACTGATATAGAAGAGATTGAAGCTGTTTTTAGATTACTATATCTAGCTGGTGTTTATCATTCATTTAGGACGAATTTAAAAGAATTTTGAGCTGGAGACGATACAAGAATTCCTAATATATATATATATATATATATATATATATATATATATATATATATATATATATATATATATATATATATATATATATATATATATATATATATATGAATAATACACAAAACTTTAAATGCCAGCGGCGAACGTTTTTGAAAGAACTTGGTCTTTCCTTGATAGCAAATCATAAAGCACGAAGAATGCAAAATCCACGAGTATCTACATCGTTGAGAGAAAATTTGCAAAAAAGGCGATCTGACACGGAAGAACCTGCACCAAAAAGACAAAAAACAAGTGGTAGATGTGCTGTTTGTCCTCGATCAAGAGATAGGAAAAGTTACTATGTGTGTTACCTGTGTAGACAATACGTTTGTCTCGAACATGCTGTGCTAAAGTGTGATAATTGCAACGCTTAAACAACGAGCAATTTTTGATTATTATCGTGATCCTGTTTATTAAAATTATGTTTTCTTATGCTAGTATTTTTGTTGTTTTAAAACATGCAATAGAGTGTGAGAAACATGTTGGAATTCTGTAAAGTATAAAGATTACTTATCGAAATGCAATAACTTGTGTTCTTTTTGTTTTATAAAGTTTATAATAAAAAAAAATACAAAATTTATGTAAAACATATTATTATAATAGATATTAACATTAGATGTGAATTACATGGTTATTTGCAAAACTGGGACACAAACATGACATAATGAGTTGGGGTATGCCACACTACTGACGCGAGTTTTTTTCACCACACTAATGTGGTAATGTTCAAAAACAATATTCAGATCTAAAATTGAAAGAAAAACTAAAATATGCATTATTAGGTTATAATAATTTGATCCATTCAGTAACAAAGTTTTAACCATTAAAATGAATATTTGTTTTGTGACGATGTGATCTGTCACAAAAATATTAGTTCAAACCGCTATTGCCGCGCTATCCTGTTTCACGCGACGCTGAAAACTTTTCTTTAGCATGCCGGACGTAAAGTACACCGTTTATACTATGTATGAGCGAAATATTCCAACTAGAAGTCCGCGTTCCATTTTTTTCCAAATTTTGGTTGAAATCACACGTGCTCTTTTTGATTTCTTACATTTGCAAAACAAGCTAAAGCCTGAATATCCAGCCTCCGGCTATAAAAGCCGCGCCGCCGAGATGTAAATTCAGTGTGTGTAAACCACTAGTATTCTTGAAGAAATCGATTCCGTCTTCTCCAGCAGTCCTGCAGAATTCTCCAGGTGAGCAAACCGTTGTTTTTGAACTTCCGCCGTGAGCTCCTCGCGAAAATTATTGTTACTGTCTTGCCCATCGTCGTGATTCGTTGCGTGGCTTAGAGCGTCTCTTGGGGGACATTTCTGAGCAACACCAGAGTCACCACGGTGAAGCCGTCGTCACCCGTACACCCAGAGTATATTTTTTCCGCGAGCAACGTCGCTTGTAGTGGCACGTCGCGAGACCGACCTCCTTAGCGCATCGACGCCGCCGGCGTGTAAACCCGAGCGTTGACGCCGCCAAGGTGCATGACCATCCAGGGCCAATACCGACCGTCGACGCCGGGCGTCGTTTTCGAGAAAACCACAGATTCGGATACTACTTGGTATAAGGAAGCGTCGCGACATATCGGCGTCGCGACGCCGGGCGTCGTTTTCGAGAAAACCGAAAAGTGAAAAACCACTCCTCGGAAACGTGTTTAGCTTACCACCGGCAAGCGATCTGACGTATCGCCGTCGCGACGCCGGGCGTTGTTTTGTGGAAACTCATATTTTTCGCTCCCGCTCACCAGGAAACGCATCCACGCCACTTCCTCGCAAAATCCCGCGATATCGGCGCCGCGACGCCGGGCGTCGTTTTTGAGATAACGACATTTTCGAAATCCTCGCATCTTGGAAAGCAATACCGCATGGTTTTGACGCACTCTACCTCACCGATACCGCGACGCCGAGCATCTTTTTCCCGAAAGCTCCGTTTTTGGACTCCGTACTTTAGGGCATTATAACCCTTACCGTATCCGATCAACTTTCCGTTACCCAGCCGCCGCGACGCCAAGCGTCGTTTCCCCAGAACATACCGTTCCCGTCCGAAATAGTCACCCGGAACGTCCAGCCGTAGGACCTCTTGTACCTGAGCTTGGAATAATAAATCAGCCTTTCTACCAACACCATTGGTCTTTTATTTCTCTTCGAACCTTGTGTCCAAATCAGCTACCGAACCGTTGGCGCCCGAGCAACCATACGCCAACATTCTTACACGTATTCGAAAAATACGTTACAGATTATACATACAAAAATGGAACAGAACTAGACGACGAATTACCTTTAATACAAAATTTTAATCAAACTTATAAAGAGAAAATGAATTTATTATTTGAAAAAGCTAAAGAAAATATTATTAAACAAAAAGAAAATTTATTATTCAAAGAAAAGGAAGTAGATGAGAAATTACCAGAGTCAACTGAAGAAACTTTAGCAAAACAAAATATTAGACATTGTGGAAAGATAACGCAACCAAAATTTGTAATGCATAAAGTAAAAGAAATAAAAGACAAAACAGGAGTTGTAATCACGGATAAGGATATGAAATTTAAATTATCGAAATTAAGGAGACCCAGAAAATTAATAAAAAAATCTGTGGTTTCAGATGTATTCTGTCCGGAGCAGGAATCGTGGCGCAAAACATAAAAGAGGTAACACGTAATCCTGGAACAATTGTAAGTAATCTAGGTAAAGCAAAATATTATATTAACAAACATATTATACATTATAACTACAACTTCAAATATCTATACGAGGAATATAAAGGCCTAAATGAACAAGTAAACTTATTAAATCCTAAAATCAATACATACAAATTAATCGCGAAGGAATACACTAATCACATAAGACTATTAAATTATTATAAAAATGAAGTAACATATAAATTTCAAAATCTTAATATTAATGAAAATTTAAGACGGAAACGACGATTAATAAATGGTTTAGGATCCGTAATAAAAAGTATAACAGGCAATTTAGATGCTCAATAAGGAAGTTGATATTATGCAATTTACCCCAATACCCACGTTTACCCAAAGTGAAATAGTGACAGTACTACAAGAAGAGACACAAGTGCTAGTTTTTAATAAAGAGCTATATGATATAAACAACCAATGTGTGTTAATTAATAAAATACATTATAGTAACAATTTAGGATATAAGGTACATGAAAATTCATGTTTATTCAATGTAATCACTAACCAGGAAAACTATCATTGTACCTTTATAAATATAGATAGTTTTCAGGAAAATGTATTAGAAATAAGTAATACTAATTTCGCTATAATATTTCATAAAGATAAAATTCATATTAATTGTAATAATGAATATGAGAAATATTTACGAAATGAGGGTATTTATTTGTTAGAAAATAAAAATTGTAAAATAAATAAGAATAATATGATTTAAAATATTAGTTCGGGGAAACCGATTGTAATAAGCAATTATAAATTTAATTTTACAAATAAAAATAAACTAAATTTTACTGTTAACTCGGACATGTAACGGAAATGACCCTGTTGAAAGAAAGATCACGAGAAATACAAGAAATATATGTGAAACATTTTACAATTTCTGGCAAAATTAAATATTGTCTTATAGCTGTTGTAATCATTATAATATTTATCATGTTTTATAAATTTAGAACAAAAATTGTACATGAAATTACCAAAAAATCCGATTTTTCTGTTACACATGAATCTAGAGGTGGAGGAGTTATATAGCACAAACAGAGGGATGGTCTGTGTAATTCAGCCACCTATGCATTATTGTAATCAAAGTAAGCATTAGAATAGAATATAAGCTGTTTATAACAATAGTTTTAGTCTCCTATTCAAACGTTGATATGCTGTAATTTTTAAAAATAGAGTTGCCGGATTTTAAAATGTAATTTATACACCCATCTTTATTTAGTATCACTTGGTGAATTCGGCTTTTTAAACAAATGCTAGAAGAACATGGAGACTGTCATAACTTAATAGACCAGAAAAGTGTAACGGTCAAATTTAGGCGCCAAATTCAAACTCAGTTCATAACACTGAGAACATAATTTTACTCCCCATGTATTTCTTACCTAGGAAATTTTTGCTCAACTTTAAAAGCCGAAAAATCTCATAAAAGTAAATCTCTTATGCAAATCATTATATGTAGCACCTAGACCGATCCTTTATCTCCAGATTCGTACAATAATATTCGCATGAACTGTGCACAATTTATAATTATTTAAATAATAATCCAACACTACAAATTGCGATGAACGTATGTCTCGATGTGATCATACAACTTTGGCGCATGCGTCATAGCTTCTGTTGCGCTGACATATTATTACTGACGGAATGGCGGGATATGCTGATGTAATTTTAAAAATTAATAAAATACTTCAAATAATATCACAGAAAGTCGTGAAACTCGCAAAATGTATGCACCCCTTTCATACATTTGAAATAGTTTATTGTTTTATGCCCGGTTTTATATGTTTATTGAGTGCGTGTTTATTTATTACATTTTACCAAAAAATGGTGTTGTGCTTCGCCCCTGGGTGCAGTCATGACCACAGAGAAGGTTGCAAAATGTTTGCAGTACCTCGTGATGCAGAAGATTTTAAAAGGTGGACACGTCTGTTGTCATGGTACGTAATATAATGTTTAGTTTTATTTATATAATTTAATTAATCAGAAACTAATTTCAACATTTATTTTAGCCGAACAGATAGAGTTTTGTCCAAAACTTCACGAGTCTGCAGTTGTCATTTTGTAAACGGGGACAAGAAAAATGCACCAACTATTTTCGCACATAATGTTAAGAAAAGATTCACTATTACCAGCCCCGAAAAAAAAAAAACTCGTAAACTAAGGTAACTGTAACATTTGTATTTTTTCGTATGTTTTAATATTAATTTTTGTTTATCAGCAAAGTACCATCAGAAGAATCTACCTTTTCCTCCTCGGCACTAAGCTCGGCACCTTCAACATCTCAATCTACAACCAGCAGTTTAGATGATGGAAAAACCTTTGATGAGCTAAAGGAGGAAATTGTGTTGCTAAGGAGTAAAGTTAAAAGTTTGGAAGAGCAGGTGACTAAATTGGAGTCAGAAAAATTATTTTCTTACGACCAAATAAAGGACAACAATAAATTGATGGCTCTATACACTGGACTACCTGATCAACAAACGTTTGACGCGCTATTAAATTATTTAGTAACATTTGATTTCAAATATTTTTATGGTTGGAAAGTCACTCGGTTCTCAAAAGCAGATCAACTGTTATTAACTTTAATGAAATTAAGATTGAACTTACCGCACTTAGATTTGGCTACTAGATTTGGTTGTAGTACAACAACAGTTTCAAATACTTTTTTTACCTGGCTATATTTATTACATCAAACTTTACATAAAACGTTTTTAAAGGAAATTCCGTCTCAGCGAAAAACGAAAACTTGTTTACCAAGCTCATTTTCATCCTTTAAAAACTGCCGACTGATTTTAGATTGCACTGAACTAAGAATACATAGACCAACAAACATAAAGCAGCAAAAATAATCCTACAGCAATTACAAACACGCAAATACATTTAAGGCTTTAGTTGGCGTAGCTCCTAATGGTGTTGTTGTGTATGCCAGTGACCTGTACCCTGGTTCTGTGTCGGATAAAAAAATATATGAAGCTTCAAAAATAAGTGACCAGCTAACGCCCGGGGACATGATCATGGTGGACAAAGGCTTTTTAATAAAAGATTTAGTACCTGCAGGAGTACATGTGAATATGCCGCCATTTCTAATGAACAGGCGTTTTACACGTGAAGAGGCAATAGAAACCATGAACATAGCCAGGTGTAGAATTCATGTGGAGAGAGCTAATGCCAGGATAAAGGCTTTTAGAATTTTAAATTTAATTCCAAGTTCACTGAAAAAACACGCAACAGTTGTGTTTCAAGTCTGCTGCAATCTAGTTAATTTGCAAAACCCATTAATAAAAGAAATTGAGGGCCTTTTGGATCCAGAAGACTAAATTAGTCTTTAGATATTTGTTTGTGCAATATAGAGACTTATGTTTATTATTTATACATACATACATGTCCGTAATTCCGATTATGGAATCTACTCAATCATTTACTAAACACATCGGCAAAATTAGGGGAACTCCAAAAAAAGCTGTGTATGTACAAAAGTATGACCCCTCTGTCTTCCATATTTGTGTAGCTTATTTTACATCTACAAGAAATGACGATATAACACCTAAATAAAGCCATCTACTATAAATTGATTACCATTCATCGTGGTGATAAATATTGCTCTGTCCTTAGTTTTATTAAATGTAGTTTAATTCGTGTTTACTATAGATGAAGGGTTAACAATCGTTTCTGTTTTTGTTGTCGTTTCAATTGTAAGAATTTAAAGTAAGATCTTTTTTTTCAAAAAATTATTTTTGAGTAAAAATTAATAATAATTATTATTTGTTATACATAATGGAAAATTTGAGTTTTTTAATTAAATTAAATTTTCCCTTATATAAAATTTTTTAATTAAAAATTATTATTAATTTTTACTTAAAAATAATAATTTTCCATTTTTTTGAAAAATAGTTTTCTTACTTTAAATACTTACAATTGAAACAACAAAAGCAGAAATGATTGTTAACCCTTAATCTATAATAAATGTGAATAAAACACCCATATTTAATAAAACTAAAGACGGAGAAATATTTATCACCTCGATGAATGATGCTCAATCTTTCGTAGGTGGCTATATTTAGGTATATCTTAATTTGTTATTTGTTGTAGATAGATGCAGAATAACCAACACAAATATGAAAGACAAAGGGTTCATACTTTTTTAAATACATAGCTTTTATTAGCGTTCCCGTAATTTTGCCTGTGTGTGTATATTATTTATTAGAGAATTATTTTTTGTTATTTTGTGCCTTATATTTTGTGATAATTTTATTATAAGTTATACTACGAACAAAGCAATATCTTCAAGTTTAAGATACATTATATTCTGTGTTATTTTTAAAAAAATCTTACGTGCCCAGCACTTTACCTCTCGACCAAATGTCCCTGTACAAAGAAAGTTATTGACATATTTAATTTTTGACGTCACTCAAAAATCGTTTTTGTATTTCACTAAAAGCAGCGGTTTTAAATTATATTTTAATTCTTCTGTGGTACCATTTAGAATTTTTTTTTTCAAAAATTTTAATTAACATATTACCGTTCTTAATTATAACAAATGTTTACATAACATATTACAAGTACAAGAAAAAAAAATTGGTATAATTTACCACTTCTGATTTATAAGTTTGAAAATCTAATCTTAAGGCATATAAAAAAAACTACAAAATTTTCTGTTTGATTTTATTTGAGATCTTGTATACATAAAATCATGAACATACACAAATATATGTACACATATAGACATAATTGCGAAATAATGAAAAACAAGTTTATTCCAATTTACTAATTTTTGCAGATATATGGTATATAATAATCAAAATAAAAATTTTTCAACAAAGTCAGTTTTGATTTCCAGTCTGCAGATTTCTCAATATGATAAATAACTAGACTTTGAGAACTGTAAAGTATCAGTTTGCAATATTTACGTCTGGTCAAATATAATTGTCCCTGAATTTGATGGTAATACGCATGGTCCATATTCAAATTCCACTGACCATTGTTAAAAAAGATTATATCTTTTTTGGTTAGTACCTCTTCAAGGTTTGAATCGCGATGTGTATATGAGCACTTCACTTCAATCAGACCATCAGTACCTTGTAAGAGAAAACAATACATATTTCACTAAATTGTATTAGACAATAGCTAATTTTTACATACCTATGAAACCATCTGGACTAGCTCCTAAGTACCCACAAGGATCAAGCCACAATCCTGTTGGTTCCACCTTAACGTTTTCTTTTTTTTCAAAAGAAATAATGGCGGTTTTTTCAGTTCTTCGCCCATACTGAATTTGCTTGATCCCATCGAGGTTATATGATCCTAAAATTTAGATAAATGTATTCACATAAACATGGAAGTTAAATGTTATTCAAATTTTACCTGCCAATCTTTTAAATAAAGAATTAGGAAAACTATTAATAGCGTAAGCTTTAAGTACAGCACCAAAATTTGATGCTGTTATTCTATGTTTTCCGCATATCAACCAAAGAGAATTTTCAGATTGGCCAACTGTTTTCCCAGCAACTTCTTCGCTTCAGAAATTTTCAATTTTGGTTCCAAAAATTCTTGCTTATTTAAAGTACTCAAAAATTCTTCAGACACCAGAAGATTTTCTATATATATATATATAAGAATATTTTCATCACAGGCATTAGGGTCTGGAGCCATGAGCCAAAGCAGTCCCATATTGTGGTCAATATCTTCAAGACTCTTCTTAAAAATATCTTCACTGTTACATCTACTTGAAACTTCCGTTTATTATTTTCTATAAAGTTATATTCTTACCATAACTTCGTATTGGCATTTTCGCATCCTTGCTTGAACACAACCCTTTAAAACAAACATTTCGGCATCGAAGTCACAACTCAACACATTGTTTGAATTAAAAGCATTTTCTCCATTTTTGACACAATTTTTGTCGTCCACGAAGAAATCATTTATAGCGGCAATAGTTAAAACTCGCATTTTTGTATTTATTAACTTTTTATACAAAGAATATTCAAAAAAACACAAAAGCTACAGAACATAAAGGTTAACTCACTTAACAGCTGTCAGTTAATTATCTATCTTGCTCATACTTGATATAGTGGTCTCACTTCAGATTAAGGTACTATCAAAGACATACGGAATTCTCGATTACACGAAGCATTTTAATTTCTAATAATTTTCATACTTTACCTTTTCCACGGGTTTAAACTATTGCAATCTATTACTGAATAAACAAACTACCGAATTATTAACAAGAGCTGTTTAATTTCTTTTACAAAATATCTTTTTTTTGTCTGTAAAATCACACTTCCATAAGAAACCTATACTGAGGAATTCAAACTATGAACTCGCGCCAAAAGTAAATTCTAACCTTACTTTTCTGGTCTATTGCTGAAATATAACGCGGTGCACAAGAGTCTTGTTGAGTACTGCTCTACCGATATTTTAATCTTGTTTTTGAAGCATTTGCACAGATGTCTGTACATATCAAAACTAATTTTCAGGTAATTTAAACTTACGTTTATGAATGACTTACTTAAACCCAGTGTTGCCATATTTACCTGTATCATAGTCGCCATCTTGGGGGAAAAAAATCGCCAAAATTTTAAATAACAAATACGTATATATACTTGTAAAATCAAAAATGAATAATGCTAATAAATATAAGGTCATAAATTTGCATAACTTTTATTTGTATGTAGGTACTCATTCGCGGTAAAATTTTCAACTGGGTTGATTGGTTATTTTCGCGGATTAAATGAAGGTCATATAAGGCAGACCTTAACATCCATGTAAATAATAATAACAATAATAATAAGTAGTACAAAATATTTATTACAACACATAAACAACTCTTGATACAGTAAAAAATAATATTCTATTTTTTATTTTTACATTTATTGCATTGTTTAACAACTTTAGGTCAATAAAAAGTTAGCTTTAAGGATAAGGTTAATGAGTTAATTCCTCAACTGGATTCTCTAATAGTTCAAATACATACGAGATATCATCTTCTGCATCTGCTAATTTTCCGTCAGTTTTTATTGTTTCATTTTTACATTGAGAAACATTTGAAGAATACACTACATTGGATACAATTTATTTTTAACATTTCAGCTGGGATACTGTAATTGTGACAACATATACATATGGCATATAAATATAACCTTATTCTGATTAATGAATCTAACAAAATTACTGACATTTTGTTGCGTAGTTTACTTTTAATTGTATTCATTACAGAAAAAGCGCGTTCTACTAAAGCATTACTGGTTGGCAGGGAAAGTGAAAATAAAACAAAAGAAGCAATTTTTCCGAAACAAAAAGATTCTCCAGCACCTTGAAAATTATATACAGTACACCAAAATGTGTTTATATTATTTATAGTATTTTCTCCGTAGTTTTTCTCCCATTCATAATCCCTTAGTTTACACCATTCTGTTTCTAAATGACACTCAGGTGAAAAACTTTTCAAGTTTCGAAAATGCATTAAATTACTAGGTAATATGTCAGCCACCTCAATACACACAGATTTTATATATTTAAAAGCCCTGTATTCAGCAAAAGTTTTATCTTCTGAACTAATCTTAACATCTAACTTATTTATTGCTTGATAATATTCGACTCCAAAGTCACAATCACTAACTTCTTTAAAAGCTAAATGATTTCGCAAGTTTTGAATTATCAAGTTAATGTCATTGTTTGGAAAAACAGGTTTAAATATTTTTGTGGCTAAAAATAATATTTGATTACACAAATTATCATATGCCTTTCCCACATTCTTCTGAAATATTATGTTTATTGAATTAACTTCGTACATGACTGGTTTAATAATGACTAAAAATAAATAAGCGGGCTATATAACATTTTTCCTTGGCATTTATAATTTGAAAATGAGTTTTTAACTCTAACCATTGTTGTAAAATAACTGAAATACAATTATATCGGGAAAGCCAACGTGTAGTTGATACTTCTACAAGATTATGGTATTTTCTATTGTCAGGACCTAAATTTATCAAATCAAATGTTTGTCTGTATAAAGAACGTCGCAGTGGACTACAATAAAAAAAATTAAATTTCGCGACATAGAAACTCTATATTGCTAGGAAGTTCTTCGGCGGCCTTATTACTAGCATTATTAAGAGAATGACATACACATCGAACTGCAATCGCGGAATTTCTTTTTTTAGTAAAGTATACACCGAATGATGTTTACCACAAAGATTTGCAGCACCGTCTGTGCCAAGCCTACTAAATTATCTAACTTTAAAGAATTTTTCTGAAGAAAATTTTTAATGTGCTCTGTCAATGCCACAGCTGTGGTTTCTTCTACCTGACATAATCCTAGATAATCAGATACAATTTTTCCCTGAAGGTCACTATATTTTATACAGAAACATAAATATTTAAAAACAGCAACGTCCGTTGTTTTGTCAATAATTAATGAATATGGTTTATCACCAATATCTTGAATTATTTCGTGCAGCAAGTATGGCGAAATCACGTTTTCAATTAAACCTACGCATTTAGTTCTATGCATTCTTAACATTTCAAATGTGCTACCTTTTCCCCTTTTTTGTAAAATGTTACATAAATGATCCATAGTTTTTATGGAACTGTGAACAGATATATGTATAGCTAATTGAATATCTTGCAGTCTTTCATTTTCACTTATTGTAAATGTTAATACTGACTGATGATGAGCAGTGGGGTTCATTTTCTTCATTTGGGTAATATGATGTTTTGTACTGCCGTGCTTTTTTAAATCTGTCTGATGAGCCCGAAGTTCTATTTTGCATAAGTAGTATAGCTGGAATCGTCCGGGATCAGGAAGTGACGTCACATCGAACTCGATGGCATGTGTCCATCCAAGTCTACCATTCTTCGTTTTCGGTGTTACTTCTTACACAACCCTTAACCTTAATCACCCCATAATGTATAACTTCTTGCACAACCCTTACTTTAAACACCCCATAATGTATAACTTCTTGCACAACCCTTAACTTTAAACACCCCATAATGTATTACTTTTTACACGACCCTTAATTATAATCCCCATGACGTACTTGTTTTTGTACTTGTAAGATGGCGTTAGCAATGGCGGCTGCGAGTACTCGCAACCGCCGCAAGATGGCATTGGCAATGACGGTTGCGAGTATTCGCCGCCGCCGCATAAAGATGGCGTCAGCAATGGCGGCTTCGACGACGACCACGACGATGACGACTTGTGTACATTGCGCCTGACCTGCAAAAGCCCGGAATTTGGGATTTGGAATCTGGGATCTGGAATTTGGCGCCCTTAATCAGGTTTTTAATTAGAGATGAATAGGAGAGGTGAATAATATATATTTTGTATATTTTAATATAATATTTAGTTGTAAATATGACTTGTGTGTTTTTGATACTGTTTATGCATTTTTTAAATGTTTACACATTTAACTTAGTAAACTTAGGCAATGGAATACCAATGTTTTTCGAAATTTATCAAAACTTAAATTTTATATTTTGGTATATTTCAATTTATTTCTTAGAAAGAAGAATTGAATACCTGAAAATACTGCGTGGAATTTAAATCATGCAATTAACTAGCTAACTAAACCTTATCTGGGATCTAGAATTTGGCACCCTTAACCGGGTTTTTAATTAGAGATGAATAGGAGAGGTGAATAATATATATTTTGTATATTTTAATATAATATTTATTGATAATAAGTTGTATGGATACATTACAATTATTTATGCATTTTATTTAATAACCATGTTTTACATTCACAACGACAAAAACAAGATGACTTACATATTTTGCATGCTATTCCATCAACCTCTGTATGAGGTCTTACAAAACATTTCAGATTACAACAATAAGTTGTATTATTATCATTATTTTGGTTTATTAGTGATTGAATATTACTACAAACAGGCATGTACTTTAAATGCTCTTCAACAGGATTATCATATAGTTCCCAGTTGTATATTTGACGATTACAAAAGGCGCATTTTGTTATGTCGAGAAAACCTGTGTAAAAAAACCAGCTTTTGCCAATGATGTTGGACTTACAAATTTATTAGGCCAGTTGTGAAATGAATTTAATCGTAATTTTTCATTTGTCATTGTGTTCTATACAAATAAAAATTGTATATACAATAAATAAGATTAATATAAATATATTTTATGATACTTACTTTGTTTTCTATATACTGTAATAAACAAGTCATTTTATAGGTATTACTGTAATTTTTTTGTATAATTATTTAATACTAATATTTATGTCTTGTTCGGTTTACTGTTTTACTTGAACTGATGAAATATTTGCTTTGACATTCAGTTTATGTTTATCAAAAAAATAATTAACCACATTTTTAAAGGAAGCAGTTTTTTTTATCAAAACCACAAATTTCTGTTTGTTTCAAATTTAAAAGGAAGTGTTTCTCGAAAGTAAATTAGATAAAAATAATTAGCCACATTTTGAAGGAAGCAGTTTTTTTTATCTAAACCCCAAATTCCTGTTTGTTTCAAACTTAAAAGGAAGTGTTTATTAATTATTTTTTATCAAAAATTAATTAACCACATATTCACATAAAATAATTTGATATACAATAACTATCACCCTACTCTTTAATAGTTATATATTTGCTATAAAAGTAAAGGTTTTTTTATCTACTTCCAGTTATATTTTATAATAGTTCGGAAAATTGTGTGTGTGTGTGTATTATGGCGGATGAGGAGGTAATGATTATAAGTGACAGTGAGATAGATAGCAGTGACAATGAGGATGAAGTTAACAATGTATTCAATATGAATGTGAACATGTTATACATCGAGCGGCAACCGATAGGAACCAAGAAATTTACCAGCCTGATGTTGAAAGTGACACGGGCTACCAGTCCGACGAGTACACAGACGAAACCGAAATAAATATAAGTGGTGTGTTCCAGAATCCATCTGGGCACACCACTTTATGCATTATAAACGTGGGTTATAAAGCTTATTTTGTTCCGTCGGACTTAAATGTTGCAGAGTATTGCGAGAGAATAAGTGTGACATGGGCATGCCCCCTTTGTTATAATAACCACGGGAGGCACGTATTTCAATACTGGACTGCAATAAGATTGCATAGGACAGTATGTAATTGTGAGTAATATGAAATGCTATGTATAATTATATTTATTTATTTATTTATTTAGTTGTAGAGGGTGACTGCTATCGATGCAGTTTTTGCAGTCGTAGTATTGGGTTAGTGTTTCCGAAGGAGGTATGCCCAGAGTGTAACTCGCAAATAACATACCAGGGAGATGAGCATGCAATGATGTTATATAAAAATTAAAGTAATATGAAATGCTATGTATAATTATATATTTATTTATTTATTTGTAGAGAGACTACGATTACCAGCCAGATGAATTATCTATCCCCCATTCCTTGATTTCAACATTTAACAAACATACCATGAAGTATATTATGTATATATGTAATATAATAATTAAATATTTTATTAACATAAAATATAATAAATTTTATTTTATAATATTTTTATACATTATTTCAAATTTTTCAATTCTTTGCTGAAACCTTTCCCTATCACGTGCATACATTTCCCAGTTTCCTTTTCTTGCATTTTGTGAAGCAAACTGCCACACATGAAGGTAATGTACTATAACTTTATCATTAAAATGAACTTTTTTAGTAGTTTTTTCCATTATTTATTATAAATATTTAAACATACATTTACTTAGCATACTTATTTTTACAATAATAATAAGTAATACAAGTTTTAATATATACACCTAAAAATCTAAGTCAGTTCTAAAAACCCGGTTAGTATTACCTACTATATTAATACTTTTCATAACACCATATTTTTGATATTCACCAACCTTTTTTTCAAAAAAATTTGTTTTTCCTTCTAAAGAAATTAATTCCATAAAACTAAACGGATTTTTAGAATTATATATTTTATTAAAACCTAATTCTAAAAGTAATCTATCGGCAACAAATTCAATGTATTGAGCCATTAATTCACAATTCATTCCAAGAAGGCGTACTGGTAATGCTTCTATAAGAAATTCCTTTTCTATTAATACAGCCTCTTTTATTATATTAAAAATTTTCTCTTCACATGGTTTTTGTACTAAATGTTTAAATATTAAATATGCAAAGTCACAATGTAAACCCTCATCACGCGATATAAGTTCATTACTGAACGTTAAACCAGGCATTAACCCTCGTTTTTTAACCAAAAAATGGCTGCAAAACTCCCCGAAAAAAATATTCCTTCAACTGCTGCAAACGCTACAATTCTTTCGCCAAACGTTGATGTACTGGATATCCATGTTAGTGCCCAATTAGCCTTTTTCTTAACACATGGTAGAGTTTCTATGGAGTTGAATAAAAAATTTTTTTCTTCAGGATTTTGAATATATGTATCAATTAGCAAACTATACATTTCCGAATGTATATTTTCGATTGCTATTTGAAAACCATAAAAAAACGAGCTTCTGTTACTTGCACTTCCTGACTAAATCTTTCAACAAGATTTTCATTCACTATTCCATCGGATGCGGCAAAAAATGCTAAGACATGTGAAATAAAATATTTTTCATTTTTATTTAGTTTACTCCAGTCACTTAAATCTTTTGAAAGATCAACTTCTTCTACCGTCCAAAAGGAAGCTTCCGCTTTTTTTATACATAGCCCACATATCATGATACTTAATGGGAAATATAACAAATCGATTAGAATTTTTACGCAATAAAGGTTCAATTTCAAAATTGAATTCGAATTTTTCACTCGTTGCAGCCATATCTGTTAAAAGAAAACAAACAAGGAATTAATAAAATAGTAAAACGAATGTATTTTATTAAAACATTTTATTATTTTTTAAATAATTAAGTATTTTATAAACATTTTGTGTTGAGCATACAAAACTTTTTTTTATGAAATAAACATTTTTTATCAGCGCTACAGTTCCATAATGCAGGTGCTTTATGTACATCTATTATGTTAATATTTAGATAGGATGATAAAAAAAAAATCTGGTCACTCTTTACATATATAATTGTTGCTTCGTTTAATATCTTTGGTAATATATAATTTAAAAATTCATGATAATTTACAAATCCATCATGCCAATCCATGCCATGAAAATTATTTTTTAACCAAGAAACACCCCGTTTTTCACTGTTATAGGGAACGCGCGGCGAAAGAGTTGGCGCCTAGTGGTAAGATGAGGAACTAGTGCAATGGTGATCGTTCTCTGTTTATACATGTGTTTTGTGTTTGATTTAACCTGCATTGAGAAAAAAAGTGATATATAGGATTGTTATTTTATTATATTATTTTATTAATATAAAATAAAAATGGTAACCAGGAGATACTGCTCCGTGCCACAGTGTAAAAACTATGCGAGCAAGAAAAAACAGATTCTGCACATAGTCACGAAGCAACAGTTTCCTTGCATAATGAAGAAGAAAGAATACATTCCTCACATAATTTAAATTTATTAGCCGAAATATGTGCGAAACAGCTAAACGTGGCTTCGAGAAATGTTGAAATACAATGCAATATTATTGACCATAACAAAAAGCCGATAGAATCGATTCTGCAACACTCCGATGAAACATTTAAAATTTATACCGGAATACACATAAATCTTTTCAATACTTTTGTGAGTTGTGTGGAAAATTTATTAGAAGATAACGATCATTTAAATATTAGTGATGTGCCAACAAAAATATTAATTTGCTTAATCAAATTAAAATTAAATCTTCCCTTCACAGTAATGTCAGGATTGTTTTTATTACAGATCGACTTTAAAAAAATCCTTTGAAATAATGTTGCCAATCTTAAAATCGGCTATTGAGGATGCCATTTATTGGCCAAGTTTTGAAGAAAATAGAAAAAATATGCCGTCTTGTTTTGATAAATATTCAAATACAAGAGTAGTACTCGATTGTACTGAAATAGCTGTACAAGCACCGTCCTGTTTGAAATGTCGAACAAGAACATATTCATATTATAAAAGCAAGCATACATTTAAATATTTAATTGGGATCACTCCGGCAGGAACAATTAGCTACGTTAGTCCAGGGTATGGTGGAAGAACAACAGATAAAACAATTTTTAATGATTCGGGAATTATTACATAACTTGAATGGTACGTGGATGCTGTAATGGTTGATAAGGGTTTTCATATCGACAAAGAAACCATGGAAGCAGGAATTAAATTAATCAGACCTCCATTTTTAAGGTCTAGTTCACAGTTAACTAAAAATCAAGTAAGATATTAATTGATCATTTTTTTATTTATTAATTACATTTTCAAATTTTAGGCAGAGATAACAGCAGACATAGCACGGGCAAGGATACATGTAGAAAGAAGTATACAACGTATAAAAATGTTTAAAATTTTATCGGAAAAAATACCTTGGACGATGACACCCTACATAGACGATGCAATAATAATTATTGCATCTATAACAAACTTATCAAATCCTATTTTTAAACTAGATAGTAGTAATTTATAGTCTATAAAGCTATGAAACTTTAGATTAAACATTTTTTAATAATAAAACCGTTTAACAAACAAAATATTTACATATACCTATCCTATATACTATTTACAAAAAAGGGGTAACATATTATGAAAATACGCTTTTTCCACTTTGTGTACAGCACTAACAATAAACTTTTCATCATATTCCTCTTCTAAAATAACAAAAGTATCATCAAAAGAACTGAAAATAATAAAGTGACATTTTTTTATATGCAAAATAAACATATTAATTTGTATTTGGAAGTAATACGAGTGGTTTTTCTTCAAATTATAAATTCCATCTGAAAATACTAAAAAAGGAAGATTTTGCAACATTTCAATTGCAGTTAAATTTTTTCCAGCAACAGGACATTTTATTTCTATTAAGATTTCCAAGTTTTCGATTATGCCATCGGGACTGCACGCCAGCCAGTTATAAATGGGGTGGATAACTAAACCTACTCTTAAAACATTCTTTCCTATATATTTCTCGTAAATATTTCTAGCTGGTTCCTCCTGCAAAATATTGCACTATGTTTATATAATTTCATATATTAGGAATTTAGTTTAGAATACCTGCATCTGTCCGTATCTTGTATTCGCATTTCCCGTGAATTTTTTATTAGTGTACAACTTACACTTACGCTCCCAATCTGGATTTTTATTAAATGTATAAGTATATATTCCATAAAAGCGACTTGCAGTTATTCTGAATTTTCTTTCTCTATGCCAGATGTCGCTCGTTTGGCCTATAGTGTCTTTACAAATTTGAATACATTGATCTGCAGTTTTTAATATATTATTCTTATAAAAACTATTAATAACATATTTTTCCTTTAGAAGAATGGGCGATGCCATTAAATTTTCATAAACTCTATCTACAAACTTATGGCTTTCATAATTTAATTCTACTATTGTAGTATCATGACTGGATTCTTTGCTTTTGTCAACAAATCGAGCCAAAGCAGAATTCTTTTGACCTACAATTTAATACACAGTTTCATAAAAAGACATAATTTTGATCTAGTCATGCAACATGCAACTACAAACCCATTATTACAAAAATAGTATCTTAAGTACAAACTACTATAATATCGTATATGAAAGCAAATATGTCATGCTAATGCATACTAGCTAATAATATTTACCTATCTTTAGCAAATTATGCGGAAAGTATAATATTTTTATTAACCAGTACTTTGCAAATTTCAGGAAACAAAATGCACATCACTACTTCTCAACCTACTTTATATTTTAGATTAAAACTACTTTAAACATGCAAACAACAACAAAGCTTAATTATTTGCATAAACTAATATACATGCTACAAACTATGCATACTACTAATTCTAAATATACAAAGCATCTGTAGATATATACTTATTGTCACTCAAACTGTAAATAAATTCATATAAAAAATTAAAACGAATTCTTCGTAATGTTTTCCTTTAAAGAAATATTTTTAAATTATTACAGTCCAGCAGAAGTTGCATATTTTTTGACCGTGTTTGTGGTTTCGATATTATGCGACAGGTATTTCTTTTCACATGGCAAAAATTCTGCACTTTTGTAGCTTTGTCATAATCCCGTTGAACTTCTTGGGCTGGATTTTTCCCCCATTTTTGTTCAACATCAGTTGAAGAAAGTGTTTCTAACTTGTTCCTACAATACATTTCTTAATACATTTTTTCGGAAATAAAAATAAACTTGTTTGCGTATAGCAAAGTAGCGACTATATGTTTACAGCAACCACCTTCTCCAGCCTTACAAGAACATTTGCAGTCCCATTGTTTTACATCGCCAGGAAAAAATTTAATGGTGACGGTATGAGGCTTATGTTTTATTCCAGAACTTTGTACAACATATGCTATAATGTTCATTTTATCAATCATTCCACACCGTACTACATGATCAGCCAAAAATACAGCCTCTCCTTCCCTTAAAGGTCTTACTCTTTTGCCAATGTATTGAAATAAATCACTCAAACTCACGGCCATTTGTGTTATATATATTCTTTAACATAAAACTAAAATGAAATGGCATCAACAATTTTATTTTATCTCAAATAAACTGAGAAATACCGGAAAACAAAACCAATCTGTCGTATATACTAATATGCTCACAATGACATTTATCACCATTCCGTTGCCATTTTAGAATTTTTCGACGAGACACCTAGCGGCAATGCGCGTCCCCTATTTAAAAGAGTCCACGAATATGGTGGTAATAATATGAAATGTTCAAAACTACCGTTCTCGCAGAGTATTGATATTTCTTTTAATATGAGTTTTTCAACATAAAATCCTTGAATATCTATTATGAATTTCATATTCTAATATATATATATATATATATATATATATATATATATATATATATATATATATATATATATATATATATATGTAAAAAGTGCATAAAAAATATAAATGAATACCTTTTGAATAAATTGAAAACAAACTGTTGTTAAGAAGATGTTTAGCAATACTGGTATTACTATTATATTTACGTCTTGTTTTGTTTGCTGTAGTATTTGAACTGATAAAATGCAAGCTTTGATGTACAGTTTATATACTTAGTTAATTTACTTTTGATAAACCCTTTCTGTTAAAAACAAAACAAACAGGAATTTGTGTTTTTGATAAAAAAAACTGCTTCCTTTAAAAATGTGGCTAATTATTTTTTTCTTGATAACGTGGTTTTCCTGTTTCCTGTAAAAATGTGGTTAATTATTTTTATCTTGATAACGTGGTTTTCCGGTTTCCTGTAAAAATGTGGTTAATTATTTATTTCTTGATAACGTGGTTTTCCTGTTTCCTGTAAAAATGTGATTAATTAATTTTGATAAAAAATAATTGATAAACACTTCCTTTTAAGTTTGAAACAAACATGAATTTGTGGTTTTGATAAAAAAACTGTTTCCTGTAAAAATGTGGTTAATTATTTTGATAAACACAATTTTTATTATAAACTGTACACCAAAGCAATTTTAAAATATAAAAACGATTAATTAACATTGTATTATAAGAAATTATTTTGAGGATGAGGTTTTTTGTTGAGATTGAAAAAATAATTATTTTTTAACAAAAAAAACTTTATTAAACTATAAGAATACAATATAAATTATAAAAATTACTTATTTTATGGAACAAGTTTTTTAATTGTTTAAATAAATTTATATTTGAACATTCTATATCAAATAAAGATAAATCAAAAGGTCCTGCTTTAACTAATTTATTTGTAAACTCACTAAATGCGTAATAATTTCCATTTAAAAAAAAAATTAATCCATCTATATAACGAAATACTCCATCAATATGATCAGGTATTCCTGGAATTTTTTTGTAAACATACGCATTTTGTTTAACAACTAAATTATTACATTCGTCAAGTTCTGCACAAAATATATTACTATGAAAAATATAAGTATGACCACGGTATAAGTTAACTATACCTGTAATATTTACCATATTTGGTAATTGCATGTAATTGTCAAGGATAAACTATGGAAATTTTACATTATATATTTTATTTTTAACAATGAGATCATTATTAGGTCTTTGATATATAGCTGTAATTGTACTTAAATTTTTAATAAATGGTAACCACATGGTTAAAGGTATGGGTTTATAATTAAACATATTATTTAACAAGTTTTTTTCCCAAACCCATTGATTATGTATTATAAATAAATGATCATTAATAATTATAAATTTATTTAAATCTTGAGAAATGTCACAAATATTAGGCATACTTGTGCTATTTTTTCCGTTTCCTCTACATTTTCTTCATTATTTATTTTTTCAGTTACTGTATAGTTTTGCGAACTTAATGTTAAAGTGGTATGTGTTTTTGTTGTTGTTGTTGTTGTTGTTGTTGTTGTTGTTGTTGTTGTTGTTGTTGTTGTTGTTGTTGTTGTTGTTGTTGTTGTTGTTGTTGTTGTTGTTGTTTTAATAGGACGAGCTCCATATAAATTTCTAATTAAATGTTGATCTATTTTATTTAACACAGGTGGATAAGAATTATAAATTTTTAAAAAATAATACGGATACATTATTGAGTCCACATTAAATGTATGCGCTATACCAAGAGCGTGTCCTATTTCATGAACTGCGACTTCAAAAAAGTTTGTATAATTCGGTGAATTATTTATTTCAAAATACCAATCCTCCTCATTATCAAAATGAATTTCAACAGGTGACTGTTGATAGTTGGGTAAATTAGAATGCCCAAGGACATTTCCAGGCCCATCAAAAGTTTCAGGACAATATTTATATTCTTTCGCTAAAAAATGTCTTCTTCTTTTAAATGATATTAAAATATTAGGGTTAGTCTGATCAATAATGAAATTAATATTAGCTTCCTGAGACCATAAATTAAATGCCCTTTCCAACAAATATTTTATATTATCATTTATAAAATATGTATTCCATCGTACAATTTTGTTATGCCATTTTTCTACACCCCCCATGTTTAAATTATCAACCACACCACATCTTTTTCTTTGTATGAATGCTATAGTATTATTGTTAATAGTTCCATTTCCAGGTAAATTAAAATTTTGTTGAAATAGACGTAAAGAATTTATATAATTAGAATTAGATTCATTTATTATTTCAAAATTGTCTTTATTTGTATAATTATAGTAACCGTATGTATGTAAATAATCTACAATATCTATAATGTTTAGCGTATAAACATATTGTAAAAATATAAACAATATCATTATTATTCGCATGGTGTTAGTTATACAACTGATTTGTTTTTATAAATGTATTTCCTTAAATAATTTTAATTATACCCGTTACAGGAATATATTTTACTATTTTATCGTGTAATATATTAAACAGTATGCTGGTAATTTACTACATCTATTACGTTATATGTGTAAACAAAATGTAAATATAAAAATAATGTGGAAAGCACCTTCATATTGCGGTAATAGTTAATAAATAACTAAAAAATTTCTTCAAAACATTCCTTTTAAATAATTTTCACAATACCCGTTAAAGGGGTGTATTCTATTAATTTATCATGTAATATTAAACAGTATGCTATTGTTGAAGCGGGGAACATTTCCGTTGCTTCAAATTGTAATTTAATATCAACTGTGGAAGATTTAATTTTCTCATTTTGTTTTGAACAATCAATTACAATTAAAGGTGCAATTTCTTTAAAAGTTTTCCAATTTAATAAAGGACAACCGGTCTCGTTATAATATGATGTTTGAAACTGAGTATACATTTCATAGAGAAGTAAATATTGATTCTTTTCAAAATTAATATTTAAATTTTCATAAGGGTATGATTCAGAGTTTAGAATTAATTTAATATTTCTAATTTTACAATGATTAAATTGACTAATATCAGCACTTGATTTATTTCTAAGATATGTTTGAAAACCAATAATTACATATCGAGGAGTTTCTAATTGACTAGATGATTTTATTTGCCATGTTTGTTGTGATGTAAATTGTAACACAGGAAACTCATGTAAATCCCAACTTCTAAATGGAATATATAATTGATTATTTTTATTATTAACAATTTTTAATAAATTTAATTTTTCCTCATCATTTGGAAAAATATGCTTAATACGCCACTGTATTTTATATATTTTTATTTTTAGTTCTTCATTGCTAATGTATACATTATTATCATTTCTAGCGCGTATTAAAATAAGTTCTTGTTTAGCATTCACAATAACTTTTTTAAAATCTTCTGCAAAACCCAAAAGTAGCTTTAACGGTAAAGAAACTATAAATTCCCCATTTTCATTAATAATATTGTTGTTGTACCAGCCTGCAGTTTCATATACTGATTTCTCTTTAGAATTCATTGAAACATATGCTTTCATTGTACTACAGACACCAACATTTTTTACTTTATTTATTTCCATACCAAATAATTCATATCGTATTTCATCAAACAAATGTGCAAAACCATTATTTGCTAATTTAGCTTCGATTGGGGTTGTTCCATCGTTTTTGAAAAATTTTCCTTCTATAACAATATAACTATCATGCGGTTTAATGTAAATATCTTGATAGTGAATAGGTATTCTAATTTCATCATTGTTTTCATACTGTGTAGGTGCATATGGATCATAAGTATGCAATTCTTCACGTTTAATAGCCGTATTAAATTTCACACTTTCATTAACGTTTAATATTTCATTCATTTTTTTTTTCTTTAGTTTTAAACCAAGTGATACAAGAAACTTGATATTTTCAGGTGTTAACTTGCTTGTAGTTGACAACGAAGTAAATTTATGTAAATATTTTTTCTTATTATATACTTTACAGGTATTAAAATTAATACCCATGTTTCATTCTTTTTTCAAATGTAATCTAACCGTATTTTCTTCACCTCTAAAATCTATTAATTGTCCGTTTTGATCAACAATACGTAAAGTTATGTTGTTTATAGTTCGAACGTTCACAGGTAACTAAATAATATTTTCAGGTGTTTCTATTATTTTATAGCCAGGTGGAACAGATAAATTGAGCTCATGAATTATGTGAACCAGTTCATTATTTCTGTACGCTCCAGTAACAATATTACACTCAATTGCTATTGTATTTACACTCATTATATTAACAGGAAAATCAGATGTATGAATTATATTTGGTTTTAGTTTTCGTTTGGAAAAACCTAATAATTCACCAATACAATCATGAGGTTCAAAATTTATTTCACAAGAAGACGCAATGTCACATTTTAAAGTAGTAGTGTTTGCCTTAATTGTTAGTAAATTTTTTTGTTTCTAATTTCATTTTTATTGTTTAAATTTTTTTCTAAATTATCATCAGCACTTGGATCGCCAATGTTTAAAAGTAGAAAGTAGTTTATATCATTAATTTCATAGTTACCCGTAGGCAATGTTATAACCTTTTCTTCATTATTGCTATTTTTATAATAAAATTTATTGTTTGATTTGTTTATATTTGGTACTGAATTATATATACTAAAATTAATTAGTCCTATTACATACTGTTCATTATTCAAGTCAATAGGTGGAAAAAAATCAACACTTAATATATTTGATTTTCCCGATAGTGTTATCGTTCTAGACATTTTTATTTAAATGAATAAAACTAAAGTATTTATTGTTTAAATAAAAATTTTAAACATAAATGACCACATTTAAATGAATTAAAATTTTGGTCAGTATTACAATTGTACTTTATATTTACATTATTACCAAAATATTTTATTAATTCTAGTGGAGGGGGTAATTTACCAAAACTATCATAATAGATAACAGAATTTCCATTTTTTCTATAAGCCACCCAATGAATACCAAAGCCATTAGATTTATCCAAATTAATAATAGCGCTTTCATTCCTATATGGTTTTATTGGTAATTTGTTACGCATATATACACCTCGAAAATTTGGAATTTTTTTTGTATACTTTAATAAATCATAATTTGTTAACGCACGATTAGGTAAATTTTTTAATGTTTTTTTTCTCCTTTTTTTAAACGACCACCACGTTTATATGGTTTTAAATATAATCCTTTACCACCTAACAATTTTTTAACACCATGTGATGCAGCACCAGTGGCGGCACCTGCTAATATTGCTTTACCAAGTAAAGGTAATAATGGAGCAAGAAGTGGTAAAAATCCACCTGTTTTTGCTCTTTTTACACGTTTTCTACTACGTTTTTTACAACCCATTCCAAATTTTCTCTTTGCTTTCATAGAATTCGTTACAATCCAAGCTGCACGCTTTTCACCTGCAGATGCGTCGTTTGATTTAATTCTTGACCACGATGCTTCTTGTAATATTTTATCTGCTGTATGTCGATCTTCTAAGTTATTACTTTTAGAATATGCTATATCGTGCTTTTTACATGCAGCATCCAAAGCATTAATACCAGGATCACCACGAGCTAAACGCTTTTGTAGGTTTGTACCAGGTCCGCAGTATTGATAGCCAGGTATGTGGAATTCAAAAGGTAACTTATTTATTACAGAATTAATTAAACCTTGTCCGCTGTGATGTGTAATCATGAAGAGTTACAAATCAAATGTATATAAATAGTGAAGTTAACTTCTATTTATATTAATTTGATATCATACCTTCGAACAGAATGCATTTCAAACACCAAAATAAAAGTTTAAAAGTTAATAATTTTGATATAAAAATTCAAAATATTAATAAAAAACATGGTGATTTATTACCAAATACTATAAAGTGTATAATTTGTGGTCCTTCTAACTGTGGTAAAACAAATGTCATGTTAAGTTTATTAACAAAAAAAAAATGGATTAAAATTTGAAAATGTTTATTTGTACTCGAAATCATTAAATCAACCTAAGTATAAATTTTTAGAAAATTGTATATCACGTATTGAGGGTATGGGGTTTTTTCCTTATACAGATAATAGTGAAATTGTTAAGCCCCAAAATTCAAAACAAAATTCTGTTTTTATATTCGATGACATTGCATGTGATAAACAGGACTGTATAAGAGAATACTTTAGTATGGGTCGCCATAATTTAGTTGACTGTTTTTATCTTTGTCAGACATATGCTCGTATTCCTAAACATTTAATACGAGATAATACAAATTTAATAATACTTTTTAAACAAGATGAGAAAAATTTACATCATGTCTATTCCGATCATTGTAATACTGATATGAGTTTCACAAAATTTAAAGATTATTGTTCACACTGTTGGAGTAAGAAGTATGGCTTTGCGGTTATAGATAAAGATAGTGATTTATTAAACGGTCGCTATCGAAATGGGTTTGATAATTTTTTAACAAAAATTTAAAAAAAGTACTATATAAGTTTTATATAAAATATATTTTCTTTAGTTATATTGTAAACATTATAAAGTAAAGAACTAAAACATTCAAAAAATGAAAATAAATGTAGAAGAAGAAGATACACTTAAAAAAATTATAAGTGTAAGTAAAGATATAAAAAGTAAATATCAAAGTTTAAAACGGAGGCATGTTGAATCTGAGTATGAGCTTGCGAAAACATTTAAACCAATCACAAAACCTTTGGAAGAACTAGTTAGAAAAGAAAAAATAAAATTAGAATTACACCCAGATGGTGGTACACCTGTAAAACAGTCACCTAAAAAAGATCACGAAGAAACATTTTATTCTACATTCACTCCTGTCTCTACTGGTGCTTCTAAAAAACGTAGATTTAGTAAAACACCATTTCAAACACCAAAAACAACACCATTTGTGCTTAATACTGAAACTATAGCTGAAACAGATGGTGAAGAATCACCTACAAAAATTGTACGTGAATCTCTTGAAAAATCCGTTGAAACACATGAAGAGTTAAGCGATTTACTTGGTAACATTGCTGCTGAATATTTAAAATTCTATTTAACTTCTGATGATAAAGATAAGGATCTTGTATATGGAATTCGTCGAACTTCAGATAGATTGGATGATTGGAAATATAAAAGACAAATGGTATGAAGGTACACCTGGACTCTATGAATTGCTTTTTAAAAAAGATTATAATATACAGAAGAAGATCGAAAAAATTACATTGATATAGTTCTAAGAACAAGTGCCCACAGATTAGGTTATAACGATTTAAATAGATTAAATAATAATCGAAGCAAAAAATATAGAGAAATTATTAAACCAGCCATTGAAGCAGGAGGTGAAAAACGAAGAAGTTACTCCCTTTCTGATCAAGCAACAGGATATGGTATTATACCAAAATATATGAATGTTAAACAAAGAAAAATCATGAATATATTTACTGGAATGGTTCAAATGACCTTGTTCAAAGATTGCAGTTATTAATTGCTTCTAAAGACGCAGGACATACAAATCATGACAACGAAATTTCTATTCTATTAAAAATAAAAGAAATGAAACAAAACATAATAAATTATAAAAATAAAGTATCTGTCAATCGTAAAAGAAAATTTGAATATAGTAAAGCCATATCAAAAAATAAAAAATATAAGCTTAAATAAAAAATAACTAAATTATTTCTATAAAAATATGGTTAATTATTTTTACTTAATAAACGTTAATAAAACAAATATTTTATCAGTATACAATAGTAATTAGAAGCAGAAACTAGAAAATTTCTAATGTATATACAGAGAATTTATTTTAAAATGCAACATATGGTTCATCACTTCCATGGTTACGCACTACTGTCAAAAAATGACAGCAATGTAATATTTGTCCATTTTAAAATGCAACATTAAAATCGTATTTCAGCACAGGAAACTGGTCCAGAATTCATCACAAATGTTGTCAATTCTTTCTACGATCGCCTAGGATATTGCCTCAGTGTAAATGGAGGTATTTGAGAACATTTATTACATTAAAATTATAAATTTTTGTAAGCCAAAGTTTGTTAAGATGTGCTACATTAAAGTTTTGATTTTTTGTTAATCGTAGGTAGGCTAATTTTTAAGAAATAAATATTGATAATACAAAACTACAAATTTTGTATGTTGCATTTTAAAATGGACAAATATTACATTGCTGTCATTTTTTGACAGTAGTGCGTAACCATGAAAGTGATTGAGCATATGATGCATGTTAAAATAAATTCTCTGTATATAAGTTACCACAGCCCATATAGCTGAGGTTGCAGTTCCCAGGGTTACACCCGACACCGGAAAGCATAAACTATATAAATTGTAACTTTCCTTATTTTTATTCAGTCTGATGTAACCATTCATAAATTTCACACAAATAAACTTTAAATGTAATAAAATTAAATAAATAATATATTGTAACTTGTGACATAATAAAAGATTAGCGAATATAATCTTTTAACTTACAATAAAAATCTTTTTAAAAACCCTTCCGCGAACCTTAAAAATATAACTGGCGCAGTCTTAAAGGATTTTTCGGGCGATTTCCGTGAATAGTGAAATCCGCGTTCGTTCTCAAACGATTTACCGAATATCGGAAGGCTGAAGAAGAACGAAGAAAGAAGACGTCCCGTGCCAATCCAAGTTCATCCGCATCCACGAGCGTACATCGTAGACGCAGAACCAGGCCCTGACGAATACAGAGCAGCAGGAAGCAACACGACCCATGGACAAAGTCATCATTCTTCTATTGTGAGTTGCACATGTCACATAGTAATCAATACCACTCAGACTCAGATTCTGATTTAGAATCAACTAAAACTAATAATAACTCATCTGACTCAGAACCAGAATTCCCTTATCATATAACTTTTAGCCCAAATTTAACTAAGAAAAAATCCACAAAAATGGCACAACCACAAACACAAACGGAAGTACCATTAGTACCCCCACCAAAACTTGAAAAAATTTATTTAGACATGATCCCTGATTTCCACGGCGACAGTTAGCTATTATCCAGATTTTTGGAAATATGCGAAAAACTTGTCAATAAATTTTATAATTTGGTTGATCTTAACGATTTCCAAAACGAATTTTTGATGTCAAGCATCCTTTCGAAAATTAAAGGTGATGCAGCAGTAAACATCGCTAGCACCACAATTACAAAATGGGAAGATCTAAAACAAGCCCTACTTAACACCTACTCAGACAAAAGAGATATGTACACATTAAATATCGAAATTACTGAATTAAAACAAGGGAATGAAACAGCCTTTGAATTTTATAACCGTGTACAAGATATCTTAAACTTACAAATTTCCTATATAAACAATCAAGTTACTATGCTCGCTAGACCCGTCTTAACCGAGTATTTCAAAAACTATGCACTTAAAATTTTATTACGTGGACTTAAAGATCCCCTTGGTACTCTCATGAGGACCAAAGATCCAAAAGACATGAACACTGCATTAAATATGTTAACGAACGACTTTCAACTTGAAACACATAGTCGTACACATACACATTTTCAACATAAAAATAATTCACAGCAATCACCTAGACAAAAACAGAACATACACACGCAATATAAACAAACACAACACCCACAACTAACATATAGACCTTTTCCACCCACTAACCAAATTTTTAAACAAAACAATAATCAATTCCCTACAAACCAACAATTTAAGAAACCATTCAACACGCAATACCCTAACAATCAAATATCTAAACCCAGTAATCAATTTCAACAAAATGTTTTCAAACCAAACCCTAACTATAAAGCCCCCAAACCGATACCTATGAGTATCAGCACTAGGCAGTCGATGACACCACGCGCGACATCCAATCCCTATCGTCCACAACAATTCTACCCGTCTCAAAACAGACCTAACTACATAGCAGAGGAATTATTTACGACCGAAATAGACGATTATGTAAATGTTGAACCAGAAACTGACGATCATAATGTAGACTATTCCGAGAATGATTTAAACCCCAATTACTACGTTACTGAACCCGATCAGGACGAGTTTTTCCAATACCAGCCTCGGAACAAATATCGAACTTATGAATGTAATCCATAATCATAGTGAATTACCATTCGTAGTTTTCCTTGAATTAAACTTAAAAGCTTTGATCGACACTGGTAGCACGCGTTCTTTCATTAACCCAATTATTGCAAATAAATTTTACAAAAATCAAATTAAAAATGATCCATTTAAAATTACTACAGCTCACGGAACATCAGTTGAAAATTTTAGTATTGTAATACCAGCAACAAAATTATTTAATTCTCCTAATATGTTACTAAAGTATCATTTATTCGACTTTCATAAAAAATTTGACATTCTTTTAGGACTAGACAATTTAAAACTATTAAATGCTAGTATTGATTTAGTAAATGACAAAATAACTACACCAAATCAAGAAATCAAAATTCATTATCACCAAATTCTCCCTAAATCACACTATATAAAAATTCCCCCTAATTCCGAAAAATTATCTAAACTGTTTATTCATAACATCGAAAATGGCGAAATGTTTATTCCAGAAACAAAAATAAACGACATAACTATTCCCGAAGGTTTGGCTGCAATACAAAATTACCAAATTATTTACCCCATTATTAACTCAAGCGAAAACGAAGAAATTATTAACTCTGTAAATTGCGTACAAGTTCACTCTATAAACAATTTTGAAATAAACAGTCTAAATTTTAATCAAGAAATAGAAAATAATAATTTAGATATGAGTAAAGTGAGACTCGACCACATGAACGAGGAAGAGAAGCGCGAGATAACAAAACTGCTGACGGAGTACTCTAAGATCTTTCACTCCGACGATAAGACATTGACATTCACTAATGAAATAAAACACTCCATACGTACAAAGGATGAAATACCTGTCTACACCAAAACATACCGATACCCCGAAATTTACAGACAAGAAGTTCAAACCCAAATCCAAAAAATGTTAGAACAAAATATAATCCGTCCCTCTAACTCTCCATGGTCCTCTCCCATTTGGGTAGGCCCCAAAAAACTAGATGCATCAGGTAAACGGAAATGGCGTTTAGTTATTGACTACAGAAAAGTCAACGAAAAAACTATTGACGACAAGTACCCCTTACCTAACATAACCGACCTACTTGACAAACTAGGACGCTGTCAATATTGTTCCACACTAGACTTAGCATCTGGCTTCTACCAAATTGAAATGAATGGAAAAGACATCCAGAAAATAGCTTTTAACACCAACAACGGACACTATGAATTTTTACGGATGCCATTCGGACTAAAAAATGCACCCGCCACCTTTCAGAGAGTAATGGACAACGTTCTTAGAGATTTAGTTAACAAAATTTGCCTTGTATATTTGGATGACGTAATTATATTTAGTACATCTCTTCAAGAAATATTCAAAATTTAAAAACAGTTTTTAACCGACTAAAGAAAGCTAACCTAAAAATACAACTTGACAAATCTGAATTTTTACGAACCGAAGTAGAGTATCTTGGACATGTAGTAACCCCAGAAGGTGTGAAACCTAATCCTAATAAACTTAGCGCTATTCAAAATTATCCAATCCCCAAAACTACTACACAAATAAAGGCATTTTTAGGACTCTTAGGATACTATACACGATTCATAAAAAACTTTGCACATCTAGCCAAACCCATGACCAAATGTTTAAAGAAAGACTCCAAAGTAAAGTACAAAGACCCTGAGTACATTCAATGCTTCAATACTTGTAAAAATCTCCTGATGAATGAACCAATACTCCAATACCCAGACTATACAAAAACATTTAACGTTACTACAGATGCGAGTGACTACGCCATTGGCGCTGTCTTATTGCAAGGCACTATCGGTTCCGACCTTCCTATTGCTTATGCTAGCAGGACGTTGAACGATACTGAAAAAAATTACAGCACAACCGAAAAAGAATTACTTGCCGTTGTATGGGCTACTAAATATTTTAGACACTACATTTTTGGAAGAAAATTCAAAATTATTACCGACCATAAACCTTTGCAATACCTTCACTCATTAAAAGATCCACATTCCAAACTAATGCGTTGGAGAACTAAACTTGAAGATTACGATTACAAACTAGTATACAAAAATATTAATAACAAGTTGCAGGAAAACAAAACAAAAACAATTAGTAAAATAAATGAGAATCGCGAAGAACTCCCGGAAATACCAAAAACAATTTATGTTCAGAATAAACAAAAGGTCAATAAAACAAAAAATCCAAAATTTAGAAAAGAAAAAACGAAATCAATTAATAAAAATTTAAAAATAGCTGAAATCGATACAGAAAATAATGACAAAAAGCAAACTAAAATTCATCTTGCTAATATTAAAAGACCCAGAAAAATAATTAATAAAAATCTCGCAATTCCAGGTCCATCTACTTCCCGTGCTCATACGGAATAGATGTGAAGGACATTACCCTCAATCCAGGACTTTTAGCAATTAATCTCGGACCTGCAAAACTACAAAGAACACAACACACGTTTGTACACTATTACGATCTACATCCACTTAAATCACAGTATGAAAACTTAAATAAACAATACACAAATCTTATAGAGACACTAAACATAGACAAAATAACTATGAAAGACTTCGAGAATAACAACAAAATTATAGAATATTTAAAGAACAATATCAATGAAAAATTCAGTCATTTATCCACCCGCACTCGGATAAGACGAGGTATAGTCAATGGTTTAGGAACTGTTGTAAAAGCCATTACAGGAAATTTAGATGAAGAAGATAACAAAAGATACACAAAAATTTTAAATCACCTACAAGAAAACCAATTTAAATTAAATAATCAAATTAAACATCATTACTCCGTTAGTCACTAAATAATAAAATATTTTAACAAGACTGTCGACACTATCAGACAAAACGAAGTCACCCTAAAATTAAAAATTGAACAGCTCATGCATTTGGCTATTAGCGGCACAAAAAATTACGACAAATTATTTATTAAAGATATTTATAATCAACTAAACACTTTGTATACACTAACATTTAACACTCTTCAAGACATTGAAAATTCTCTCACATTTTGTAAACTTCACACTATACACCCCAGTATAATAAAAACACATGACCTTTACGAAGAACTAAACAAAATTTCGAAATATTACAATGATGAGTTGCCATTTGAAACAAATTTAGAAAATATTTCAGAAATCGAAAATTTACTATCAGTTAATTGCAAATTGCAAGATAACAAAATTTTATATTTTATTGAAATTCCAATAAATTATGAAACACATTTCGATCTAATTCATTTAATTCCAACCCCCACAAAACACAATTCTAATTTAATTACTATTATACCCAATCATGATTATATTCTGAAGTCTGAAACTTGTCAAATAAGATCTCTATGTGATACGTGTACCCGCAATAAAAGAAACATATTCCAATGTCCTAATAAGATCAAGGATATAACCGAAGACTCCTGTGAGACTAACTTCCTAACGAAGAACACTGTCGAAAACTGTCATTTCGACAAACTGAATATAAGAAGTAACCATCTCGAATATTTGGAGGAAATCAACCAATATTTGGCCATATTTCCGCACCCCGAAAAATTGGAAAGTAAATGCAGTCACGCCGATAATATAAGAAGCCTTCAAGGTATACTTCTCATCCAAGATGATGGATGTAAATTGCAAATTCAAAACAAAGAACTCGACTTCAAACATGGTACATTTGGCAAACCTACCGTAATTGAGAATTACGAAATAAATTTCAACAACACACAAATTCCCAAAACTACAATTGAATTGAATAGCATCTCCGAACTCAGACCAATAAACAAGGTAGAAGACATCCTGTACGACGATATAACACCATACGAAGAAGATGGCACCAAATACCCCGTTTTGGCATTATATGTTATAATTATTATTGTTGCTATTATTTCTGTCATAGTCTATCTTAAAAGGAAACTTCCACTCAAGTCCACGAGAAGAAACCAGTCCCCAGCCAGGGACATTGAACTTCACCAGACAACTTCAACCCCCAGGTCGCCGCTGAAGCTTCCTGATGAAGCCCAATTCTAAGGAGGGAGGAGTTACCACAGCCCATATAGCTGAGGTTGCAGTTCCCAGGGTTACACCCGACACCGGAAAGCATAAACTATATAAATTGTAACTTTACTTATTTTTATTCAGTCTGATGTAACCATTCATAAATTTCACAGAAATAAACTTTAAATGTAATAAAATTAAATAAATAATATATTGTAACTTGTGACAATAAAAGATTAGCGAATATAATCTTTTAACTTACAATAAAAATCTTTTTAAAACTCCTTCCGCGAACCTTAAAAATATAACATATATATATATATATATATATATATATATATATATATATATATATATATATATATATATATTTATTAAATTCACATAATGGGTAAAATTCAAATTGTAAACGAATTGCACAAACCGGCTCGTCGAAATTATTCACGTAGACGTGTAATAGTGAAGGGGATTGATGATTTATGGCAGTCCGATCTCGTAGAAATGATTCCTTATGCTAAAGAAAATAAAAATTATAAATATTTACTAACAGTCATTGATGTTTTTACAAAATACGCTTGGGCTAAACCAGTGAAATCAAAATCCGCTGATAATATTGTTCTGGCAATGAGTAATATTTTTAACCAAGGTCGTATTCCAAAAAATTTACAAACAGATAATGGAAAAGAATTTTATAACACAAAGTTTAATAGTTTAATGAAAAAATTTAATATAAATCATTATTCAACATATAGTAATTTAAAAGCGTCTGTATGTGAAAGATTTAATCGAACACTTAAAACAAATATGTGGCGTCGATTTAATTATCAAGGATCTCATAACTGGTTACAAATATTACCTAAATTACTAAATACCTACAATAATAAAGTACATAGAACAATACGTATGAAATCTATTGATGTTACTAAGAAGATAGAAAAAAAATTATTACAAACTGTTTATAATAATATTAAAATTAGTTATAAAGGTAAATACAAAGTAGGTGATTTTGTAAGAATTAGTAAACATAAGCATATTTTTCAAAAAGGGTATGAACCTAATTGGTCAACTGAAATTTTTGTTATTAATAAAGTTCAGTTTACAAATCCGGTTACTTACAAATTAAAAGACTTACAAAATAATCCAATTGAAGGTGGATTTTATGAATTTGAGTTACAAAAAACTAAACATTCAAATGTCTACCTTGTAGAAAAAGTATTACGTAGAAAAGGTTCTCAGGTGTATGTGAAATGGCTTGGTTTTAGCAATGCTCACAATTCTTGGATTAATAAATCTGATATTATCTTAAAATAAATAAATACTATTGTAAACATTTATATTTGTACTTATAAATACCAGTGTAAAACATGTATACAGTTTAGTTACTTTTCAACTTGTATGTTGAAAGCTATACTGTAAAAATAAGCAAATAAAATGTATAAAGCTTATCACCATCGTGTATTGTTAGTTTATAGTACAGAAGAAATATTAGACAACATAGAAATTATAGTTAATGATTTTTCTTCAAATGCTTATATTCACGTATTATATAACAATAATGTAGTTTATAGTATATGCAGATATAAAAAATCATTTAATGATTATTATATAATTCATATTGAAAATAAAGAGGAGACAGAGTGTGTAAATTATGTTATACGAGGACATACTGTATTTTATGAGGATTGGAATAAACTTATCCCAAAAGGAATATTACATACAAGAGAAGGAGAAAATGTTGACTATTAAATATATAAAATAAATAGTTTCAAGTTAAAGTTAATCATTTCAAAAATGAGTGTCAACAAGTTTGGTCAATTTTCTGAACTAGCATCAACTGCTTTATCTACAGAATTACAAAGCAAATATTTTAGACATATAAATAATTTAAATGAACATATTATTGAGATAGAAAACAAATATTCAACATATCTTAATAATTTAAATAAAAATATTATTAACTTAGACAACAAATATTCAACATATTTTTATAATATACAAGAACATGTTACTACAACTAAAAATGAAATAAATGATATGGTTAATGAAACATACTTTAACTTGTATAAAAATGTAAATACCTTCAATGAAGAAACCAAAAGTAAACTGAATAATCTAAATAATGAAATACCAAAAATAAAATATGAAATAAATAATATAATAAATGAAAAATATTTTAATTTATATCAACGTGTAAATACTTTAAATGAGGAAATACCGAAAATAAAAAGCAAAAATAATACCATAACTGAAGGAATTAAAAATGAAATCAATGAAATTAAAAGTAATACATTACAGATAATTGATGAAAAATACAAACAATTCACTGATGACGTTTTAAAAACAATAAAATCTAACATACAAAATAGTGTTGAAATAATTAATACCTTGTTAAATAACTTACAACAAAAAAATGTATATCAGGAAGGTGAAATAAGTGTTTTACAGGAAAAACATACTACATTAAAACGAATTATAGATAATATTGACGCACAAATTAAAAATTTGAATAGTTTTTATAATAAAAGTGCAAACCTAAATGTTATTCAACTAGAATTACGTTTAAATGAAGAAAAACAAACATATGGCATAGTAAACTACCCCAATTTAAATTATATATTACCTTTTGATGGTATTATTGTTGAAATAATATATAGTAATGAAAATGTAAAAAATAAAATCAAAACAATAGTTAATAATGAAAATATAAAAAAAATTCCTGTATCTGTTTCAAAACATGATAAAATAGCATTTTCTTTTAACAACAAGTGGAACTCATCCAAAATATTTACATGCACAAGTATTTATATTAACAAAAATATTAATTGTTCCTGATATAAATACAGATAAAACTAATAAAAGTGAAAACAAATTTAATAAAGATATAAAAAATGAAAATTGTTACATTTCAACAAATAAAAATGTCTATAAATAAAAACAAAAAATGTATTATATTATGAATATTTTATTGTTATTTTTTAAATATAGTATTATGTATACATAAGTATTTATAAATGTATAATACATAATTATAATAAAAATATTATATATGTATATATATATATATATATATATATATATATATATATAAAATCTGTTTTACATACTTTTTAATAACCTTAATTTAACAAAAATTTCAGAAAGAAGAATCCCCACTTTACCGTTTTTAAAGTGTTTTTGTTTGTAGTTATAAAAACAGTGACAGCAAAAATCTTAAAGTTGATTAAAATCTATTTCATTTTGAGTTTTGAACAAAAACTCAACATGGTTTTCTTCATTTTTTTGAACAAATAAGTATTGTTTTGTGAAGAAGGACTCCACTTCATCGCTTTCCAACGTGTTAAACCGTTTTGGTAGAAATGTTATGAATTCCCCCATATCGAGTAGAATAGAGCGTCCATATTTTGTTGATATATATCTTGCTTCTTTAATGAAGTATGGTGTATCTTCTTCTAACTCGTTTATTTTCTTTATAGTTTTGGATGGATACTTTCCGATTTAGTTTTTCAACAGCTGCAGCAGCATCCATTATTTCTAATAAAATAAAATAAAAGAAAAATTTATAACATATAAATTTTATATAAATATATAAATATTACCTTTTGGTTTTTTTATGTTTGTAGTGATAGAAGCAGTGGTAGCACCAGCAGTAGCTGTAGTTACTATTTTATTAGGTTTTTCTTGTTGTAATGAAACGTTTGCCTTTGATGTTCAATTTTTATACTAAAGTTTATCTAAACAGAAAAACCGCGTTATCAAAATAAAAATAATTAACCACATTTTTACAGAAAACAGGAAAACCGCGTTATCAAGAAAAAATAATTAACCACATTTTTAAAGGAAGCAGTTTTTTATCAAAACCACAAATTCCTGTTTGTTTCAATCTTAAAAGGAAGTGTTTATCAATTATTTTTTATCAAAAATAATTAATCACATTTTTACAGGAAACAGGAAAACCGCGTTATCAAGAAAAAATAATTAACCACATTTTTAAAGGAAGCAGTTTTTTTATCAAAACCACAAATTCCTGTGTTTCAAACTTAAAAGGAAGTGATTATCAATTATTTTTTATCAAAAATAATTAATCACATTTTTACAGGAAACAGGAAAACCGCGTTATCAAGAAAAAAATAATTAACCACATTTTGAAAGGAAGCAGTTTTTTATCAAAACCACAAATTCCTGTTTGTTTCAAACTTAAAAGGAAGTGTTTATGAATTATTTTTTATCAAAAATAATTTATCACATTCTTACAGGAAACAGGAAAACCGCGTTATCAGGAAAAAATAATTAACCACATTTTCAAAGGAAGCAGTTTTGTTATCAAAACCACAAAATCCTGTTTGTTTCAAGTGTATATAAACACATGCTTATCAGTTTTCCAACAGTTATTTGAAAATATTATTCTGAAGAATAGTACTTTTACAATTAAAAAAAAATGAGTGAAAGTTCTCTAAGTTCACTTAGTGACAACGTAATTATAAATATTCGAAACGCAATTAAAATAATAAAAACTATTGATGAAGCTAATAAATGGTGTAAACATTTAAATTCTATAATTTTATTATTACAAAAATATTTGCAAAATAAAGGATATAAAAATAATAAAGAAGAAAATCTGTTTAAATTAGACGCTAATTTAACAATTTTAAAAACATACCGAGAACAATTAAAAATATAAAAACTAAAACTGGTGCAGGATTATGTAAAAATGGAAAAGAAAGAAAAAATCTACTATGGCAAGATGTAAAATCAGTATTTTAAAAACGTATAAAAACAGGTGTAATAATAAATAAGGCTGGAATTAAAGATCCTAAAATATTTTTAAAATGCGCTGTTAAAATATTTAAAAATAAAATAAAAAAGCACTACAATCATCAATATTAAAAGTGAATGTTGTGTTTAGTGGACATTTCATTTTACCCAGTTCAGGCAAAAGTGAAATTAAAACATTTAACACAAAAAATGAAGTTATTGACAATTCAACTAAGATTGAAGAATGGTATAAGGAAAACGTATTAGATATAATATTAAATGATTTAGAAGAGTTCTAAGAACGAGATTCAGGATGGGCTTTATATGAAATTTTACATCTTAAAGTAAATATAAATAATTATTCCCCAATTACTACTTCTGGAATAGAAAATCTATCACTATCTACAGACATAAAAAGAAAACAAGCAATCATAAATGTTAAAAATAATGATGAATATTGCTTTTTATGGTCTGTTACATCAGCACTCCATCCAGCGAAATTAAATTCGAATAGAATTACTTTATAGCCACACTTTTCAACAGTTCTAAAATATGATGGCATAGAATTTCCTATAAAGTTAAAAGATATTACAAAATTCGAGGAAATGAATAAACTTAATATAAATGTTTATACATTTGAAAAGAAAGGAAAATCAAAACATGAAGTAGTACCAGTAAGATTAACAAAATGTGAATATGAAAAAACAATACATTTACTTATGTCTTCGGATGAAGAAGAAGAAGAAGAAAAAGAAGAATAAAATCTTATGGATATTGATGATGAGAATATTATAAATGTTGACTATAATGAAAATATAGCAAAACTAAGATCCCCTAAAAAATTTCATTTCATGTGGATAAAAAATTTATCAAGATTATTAAGAAATCAAGTTTCAAAGAGAAATATATCATTTTATTGTGATAGATGTCTAAACCACTTCAAAACAAAAAATAGTTTAAATAAACATAAAGAACATTGTAAAAATGTTAACCAGTGTAAAATAAACATACCAACAGAAGAAAATAACATATTAAAATTTAAAAACTTTCATCATAAAGAAAAAGTACCATTCGTTATTTACACAAATATAGAGTAAATTTTGAAAAAAGTTAATGAAGCACACGGAAAAAATACACAATATATACAAAAGCATGAACCGTTCAGTATTGCGTATTACTTAAAATGTTCATACAATGATTCATACTCAAAATTTAACATGTACCGTGGAAAAAAATTGCATCGATTGGTTTGTAGAAGAACTTAACAATATAGCCCATCAAGTTGATAATATATTTAAAGATATTAAACCAATGAAACTAACACATAGTGAAGAATTAAATTTCATAAACAGTAACAAGTGTCATATTTGCCAAGAAAAATTCACACTGAGTAACATAAAGACACGTGATCATTCACATTTAACAGGGGTGTACAGGGGGGCTGCACATCAAAAATGTAATTTAAATTATACAAATTCTCATGTAGTACCTGTAGTATTTCACAATTTATCTTCTTATGATGCTCACTTCATTATAAAGGAAATAAGTACAAAAATTCAGGGCAACGTATCACTACTACCAATAAACAAGGAACGATACATATCATTTACAAAATATGTAAAAGATACAAAAATAAATTTTAGATTTATTGACTCGTTTCGCTTTATGGCAGTAGTCTTGAAAAGTTAGCATCATACCTAAAAGACAATGAAAAATTAATTACAAGAAAATATACTGATTCTAATGAAAAATTTTATTTAGTTACAAAAAAGGGTATATTTCCATATGAATACATTGACTCGTGGGAAAAACTTGATGAAGAAAAACTACCAAGTAGGGAAAATTTCTATAGTTTATTAAAAGGAGAAAATGTATCAGAAGAAGATTATCAAGGTGCTATAAATGTTTGGAATCAATTTGAAATTAAAAATTTAGGAGAATATTCAGATTTATATTTAAAAACTGATGTTTTATTATTAAGTGATATTTTTGAAAATTTTCGTGAAAGTTGTATGGAAACATATGAATTAGATGCATTACACTACTATACTGCACCTGGATTAGCATTTGATGCTATGTTGAAATGTAGTAAAGTTAAATTGGAACTTTTAACAGACATTGATAAAATTTTGTTTATAGAAAAAGGAATTCGGGGTGGTGTATCGCAATGCTCTAATCGATATGGCAAAGCCAATAACAAGTATATGGGTGAAAAGTATAATTATAATGAACCAAATTCTTACTTAATGTATTTTGATGTGAACAACTTATATGGGGCAGCAATGAGTAAATATTTACCGTATGCTAATTTTGAATGGGTTGACGATAAAGACATATACGAAATTGATTTAATGAAATTAAGTGATGAATCATCTGAGGGTTATATTTTTGAAGTAGACTTAGAGTATCCAAATGAATTACATAATGATCATAAAGATTTACCCTTATGCCCAGAACATTTCATACCACCTCAGTCAAAAATATCAAAATTAATAGCAAATTTATATAACAAAAAAAACTATGTAATTCATTATCAAAATTTAAAACAGTGTATAAATTTGGGGTTGAAAATAACAAAAATTCATAATGTTCTAAAATTCAAACAAAGCCCGTGGTTAAAAACATATATTGATCTAAATACATTTATGAGAGCACAATCAAATAATGAATTCAAAAAAAAATTCTATAAATTAATGAATAACGCAGTGTTTGGTAAAACAATGGAAAATGTTCGAAAATATAAAGATATACATTTAGTTACAAAATGGGAGGGTAGATATGGCGCAAAATCATATATTTCTAAACCAAATTTTCACAGTTGTACAATATTAGACAATGACTGTATATTAATAGAAATGAGTAAAAAAAATATTGTTTTTAATAAACCCATATACGTTGGATTCTCTATTTTAGACATTTCAAAAACATTCATGTATGACTTTCACTATAATTACATTAAAAAGTGTATTAGTAACAATAACAATGTTAAATTATTGTATACTGATACTGATAGTCTTATTTATTTGTTTAATAATGTAAATATTTATGAAATAATGAAACGTGATATTTGTAAATATGATACATGTGATTATCCCCTTAATAATATTTATAATATGCCATTAGTTAACAAAAAAGTAATTGGTCTTATGAAAGATGAAAACAACGGTAAAATTATGACTGAGTTTATAGGTTTACGATCCAAAATGTATACATATAAAGTTTTACAAGACAGCAATAATGAAAAAATTAATAAAAAAGCAAAGGGAATAACAGGTGCATCATTAAATACGATATCTTTTAATGATTATTATAACTGTTTATTTAATAATGAAACTATAAACAGATATCAATATTGTATTAAATCTAAAAAACATGTTGTGCACACAGTAAAACCAAATAAGTTAGCATTAAGTTCTTTTGATGACAAACGAATTGTAAATTATTTATATACAAATACATACCCATGGGGTTATAATTTTCAATAAATATTATATTAACATATACAAAATACTTATTACTTACCTCTTCTCTTTATCTATCAATAAATATTATATTAAAATATACAAAATATATATTATTCACCTCTCCTATTCATCTCTAATTAAAAACCTGATTAAGGGCGCCAAATTCCAGATTCCAAATCCCAAATTCCGGGCTTTTGCAGGTCAGGCGCAATGTACACAAGTCGTCATCGTCGTGGTCGTCGTCGAAGCCGCCATTGCTGACGCCATCTTTATGCGGCGGCGGCGAATACTCGCAACCGTCATTGCCAATGCCATCTTGCGGCGGTTGCGAGTACTCGCAGCCGCCATTGCTAACGCCATCTTACAAGTACAAAAACAAGTACGTCATGGGGATTATAATTAAGGGTCGTGTAAAAAGTAATACATTATGGGGTGTTTAAAGTTAAGGGTTGTGCAAGAAGTTATACATTATGGGGTGTTTAAAGTAAGGGTTGTGCAAGAAGTTATACATTATGGGGTGATTAAGGTTAAGGGTTGTGTAAGAAGTAACACCGAAAACGAAGAATGGTAGACTTGGATGGACACATGCCATCGAGTTCGATGTGACGTCACTTCCTGATCCCGTACGATTCCAGCTATACTACTTGCATAGTTTGCAAAAAGCTTCTAGAAGAGGTGAGTTTGTAGCTCGCATTAACCAACCTACAAAAATAATGTTCAGACTATACATTATTTTATAACAACGGAATTACATACCTTTAGCCCACGTGTCGTCTTCCCATGATTTTTTATATTTGCGAGAATAACTCATCATGAATCATGACACCACATATAAGTAAATTTAACTTCAAGGCGCTTCAGTTTTCCGCATAATTAACCAAATCTCAACATGTACAATTCCCTCAACAAAACCGGGACGACTTACAACAAATAAAATGTTGTGAAATACACTGAACAGCTGTACTTTCGATTGGAATGCGCATGAGCATTGCAACTGTCCTAGCGTGCGCGGCGCGCGGGAACATCAAATTATTCCCTGTTCATAAAGTGTTTTCACTTGTACAGAAAAAAATAAATTATTAAATGTTCAAAGAATCATATACTGGTACAAATTTATTTTAAAGATAAATTGAGAAATTTCCATCGTATATATCGCCGAAAGTCACCAGTTACTTTTTTAAATGTTGCCAGTTTAGTCGCCAATCGCCAGAGGAAAAGATTGTGTCGCAGCTTCAACAAAATGGTCGCCAAATTGGCGACAAGTCGCCAAATCTGGCAACACTGCTTAAACCTAAACATAAACCATAAACCTAATTTTCATTTGTGAATGCACCTTTAAAATTCGCCATACTGAATTATGTGGTACTCCTAATTGTTGAGATACTCTTCGGGTACTAGTAGTTGGTTCAGCATGTACAGCATCTAAGATATCATTTACCATATTATCGTGTTGATGCTGGCGGCCACCACCTCTCTCACGATTAGGTCGCACAGGTGCTGGACTATCTTCACAAACAAACGGTGATTGGGTAATCGCCGTAAAGAATAACGTTCGCATAGAGACATCGTACCAATAACGTATTTTGCCCTCCATAAATTAACACCATGTCCACTAATTCACTTTTACTAAATTCATCCAGTTTAACAAACACTACACTACACTTCTATTCCCTGTAAAATTAGAACATTGCACTAGCAAAGATAAATGATAATTAACAGCAATTACCACCTATCAAATTAAATTTAATTATTAATTACACAATATTACGGAATTCTTAGTATCAGATAATATGTAAACAATTACTTTCATTCTAGAAGATTTGAAAAAATAATTAAAAATAGCTACCGACCAGTAGCAAAAAATGTTTGCTTGAAATACGATGCATTTTTTTGCGAATTTTTAAAAAGTTATTTTTTTATGATCAACACGTCGTACAGTATATAGCCTTTAATTTTTTGTTCTAAGTTGTAAAACATCCTATATACAGGATGGAAACGAACTTAATGTCATAAATTTAAGGGTGAGTAGTATGACATGTGTAGATTACGAAACTGAAAGAATTTTTTTAAAATTCGAAAAACGAAAATTCGACTTTTCTTAAGCAAACTTTTTTTACTGCTGTTTTAATTCATATTTCATTAAAAATATGTTTATCAGAAATACATTCAAAATTAGTTGTATTATTAATAATTAAATTAAATTATTCTTAATAATTAAATTAAATACCATTTGCACCGAAAATAATTGTGTAATAGGTACATAAAATATTTCATTATTCTCGGAAGTGTTAGTGACAAGTGATTTTTGCTGTGCTCTTGTTAAAAAAATGTATTGTAATTCTGAATTAGTGGATATGTTGTTGATTTAAGAATTTAGGAATAAATAATGGACGAGATGGCGGCGGTCGCAGACTACACCACAACATTGAAGATGAAGTCTTAGAATTGGTGCATGCTCACCCGGAAATTAGTAGCAAAGGAGTGTCTCGTGTTGTAGGAGAAATATCTCACACGAGTGTTTTGAAAATTTTACACAAGAATGATTATCAGCCATACCATTTTCAACGTGTTCAAGGATTAATGCCTGCTGATCACCAAACAAGAACGATATTTTGTCAGTGGATTCTGCAACAACATGCTGCATACACATGCAAATTTTAATTTTACTTCACTTATAATACTTAGTGAGGAAGCAATTTTCACACGTGACGGTGGCCATAATTTCCACAACATGCATTATTGGGCTCAAGAAAATCCACATGTTGTAGTAAGAAGTAGATTTTCATTAAATGTTTGGGCTGGTATCTTAGATGGAAATTTGCTTGGACCATACATACTGCCCAACAGATTAAATGGTGACCAGTATTTGGAATTTTTACAAAATGTTCTACCAGTATTATTAGAAGATGTGCCCTTTCTCCATCGTCAACATGCATGGTTTCAGCATGATGGTGCTCCACCTCATTTCTGAAGAAATGTGCGGCAGCATTTAAATAATACCTACGGGAACAGGTGTATTGGCCGTGGAGGTCCTGTATCATGGCCACCAAGATCACCTGACCTCAATCCCTTAGATTTTTATCTGTGGGGTCATTTGAAGTCCTTGGTGTATGATAATGAAAACCCCCCTGAAACTGTTGAAGAATTGAGGATGCGGATTCAAAACTGTGCTGAAATTATTAAACAAGAAAATCATATGAATCTGGCATGTACTGTCTCGTTAATTCAACGTAGTGCATTGTGTATAACCGTGGGAGGTGACAATTTCGAACAATATTTATGAGTTTTGTGTTTATTCTTGAAATGATTTTTAGGTTAAGTTTTTTTCATATTAATATTGTTACATGAAAAGTTTCTAGTATTGTTGCTATTTATCAGTTAATCCATTCTGTTTTTTTTTCTTTATAAAAATAATTCTGCGAAGTATTAATATTAATCTTTGATATGGTTCATTGAACTTTCAAAATAAATTACGTTAGAAATAATTAAGATTTGATTATTATACAGAAACATTACGTAAATTAATTAAATTAATTTCAAGTATTAAAGTTGACAGTGGTCCTGTGGTACCAAAATTGTTAGTTTAACGAGAACTACCCCTAAATATGCGAATTCTTAAAAAATTCTTTCTGTTTCGTAATCTTCACATGTCATACTACTCACCCTTAAATTTATGACATTAAGTTCGTTTTCATCCTGTATATATATATATATATATATATATATATATATATATATATATATATATATATATATATACAGGCTGTCCCATAACTTCAGGTACATATTAGAAGGGCATATAGTCCTTAATGTCCTGATTACGGAACAAAAAGAATTTTTTCAAAATTCCTATAATTAAGGGTAGTTCACTTAAGAAGAACATTTTTTGTACCCCTGGATACTATAATATTTTGAATAGTGAAATTAGTTATAACTATGACAAAATAATTTAACAATGAAATTAATTTATGCAATTACGTAAGGCTTTGTCACACCAATTAAGTTTGGGAGATGTGTATGCAATGAAAAAAAATCAAATTATTTACTTTATTTTTACAAAAACGGTTCAAAATTATTTCCATTAACAGCTAAACATAATGCAGCACGTTGAATTAAAGAAATTGAACAAGCCCGATGAATTGCATTCTCTTGTCTAATTCTTTTAGCACAATTTTCAACTCGTTGCCATAATTCTTCAACGGTTTCAGGTGCCTCTTGATTATCATAGACGAGGGATTTAAAATTACCCCACAAATAAAAATCTAACTGATTGAAATCCGGGGATCTAGGGGGCCAAGACGCGGGACCTACTCGACCAATCCACCTGTCCTTAAATACTCTGTCAAGATGATGTCTGACATTAAGAGGAATATCTTCTAATAATTCAGGCAAATTATTCTGCAAAAATTGTAAATAATCATTCCGAGACATTCTGTTAGGAAGTATGTATGGTCCCAGTAACGATCCGTTTACCATCCCAGCCCAAACATTTAGTGAAAATCTGTGCTGAAAATGACTCCTGACAGCAGCATGTGGATTTTCTTCGGCCCAGTAGTGACAGTTATGAATATAATGTATACTATCACGAGTAAATATCGCTTCGTCAGAAAATATTACTTTTAACGTAAAATTGCCATCCTGAGCATGTTGGTTTAGAAGCCATTCACAAAACATTACTCGAGAGTAATGATCGGGTTCAATTAACGCATGGACCCGTTGAAATTGATAAGGATGTAAATTATTATTCCTAAAAATTCTCCAAATTGTCATTCGTGGTACACCTGGTAGTTGACGAGATATTCTCCTTATGCTGATTGTTGGGTCATTGCGTACCAAATCTAAGACAGCATTTTCAACATTTGCTGGTCTCCGATGATCCCCGCCATCTCTTCCCCGATTAGGTTGCAAAGAACCAGTGTCGCGAAGGCGTTGAGTAAGGCTTACAAATATGCGAGAATTCGGATGCCGTCGTCCTGGGAAACGTTCAGCGTAATAACGCTGAGCTAATCTACAGTTTTGCCCTGCTTCGCCATACATTAGCAACATATCCACTTACTCACTGTTACTGTAACCATTCATATTTGTAACAATAATCAGGAGAGCAATATCAAAACTGTTATAAGAAACACAATTTATGTGGCCGGCTACTAGAAACCTAATGAAATGATTGTATTATGCACACATTTCTTATTAATTAGATATAATACAACGTAATATTTAATATTAAAACTACCTATTCAACCAGTGTCCCAAAACTGTTTCCTTCAAAAACCTCAAAAACTAATTTTTGAATTTTGAAAAAATTCTTTTTGTTCCGTAATCAGGACATTAAGAACTATATGCTCTTGTAATATGTACCTGAAGTTATGGAACACCCTGTATATATATATATATATATATATATATATATATATATAACTCCCTCGGCGAATACGGATGAATTCTTTCAGTCCTTGTATGTTTGCTTAGAAATTATTTTTAAAAATCATCCTAACTGTAAAATTATTATTGCTGGAGATTTTAATATTGATATGCTCATAGAAAATAATAACTCAATTTTTTTTAAACAAATAGCGGAAAATTTCAATTAAGATATTATTATAAATGAACCTACTAGAATTACAAATCATTCAGCTACTTGCTTAGCTAATTTTATCATTACCTCAAATATAAAAGTTTCATATCAAATATTACATAATAATTATTCGGACCATACTGCACAACTTTTACGTTTAGAACAATATAATATTAAAAACTCCCCCACTTACAATTATTATAAGCGTAATTTCTCATAATAAAATATTCAGTTCTTTTTATATTATGCATCAAAAGAAAATTGGGCAGAAATTTTAAATTCATATCATACTGAAGAAGCGTATACAATTTTTTCTTTAATATTCCTTCATTATTTTAATATGTGCTTTCCTATACATAAAACTGCAGCCAAAACAGAGGGAATTAAATATAATTGAATCACCAAATTACAGAACTATCAAATAAAAAATCAGATTTAAAGTTCTTACTGCAAGCTTCATCATCCTTAAATTTGAATATTAATATATTAAAATCAGAAACTAGTGCAATTTCCATACTTTTAAAATGTAAAATGAAAGAAGCTAGAGAAAAATATTACGAAAATATAATTAATTCCTCCCAAAACTAGGTAAAGTCTTCCTGGTCAATAATAAAGAGGCTAACTAATAATAATTCAAGAACTAACAACGACTATATAAATACTATTATTTATCCATTAAATAATACAACTATTACATACTTGTTAAATATGTATAAATATAGTAGGCCTCAGTTCTCTGGAGACAACTTGTTGATTTTTATATATATATAGTAATGTCAGTATATTGATTTCACAGTAGTAGTTTTGATAATACATATTCTGTACCCTTAATAAACCTGTTATCTGTTCCTGTCTATTTATATTTCTACCATTATACACCGAGCATTCTACATCGTAATTTTGCATACATAACAATACTCATTAGATATAGAAAACGAATTTAACAGCTATTTCATCAATATAGCAAATACTCTAGGGTTGGAAGAAACTCAACCTTGTGGTACATTATCCAATAATATGCATACTCTCTTTCTCAACCCTGTTAAAGAAACAGAAATATTTAATACACCAACTTAAAAATACTTTATCAACAGGTTGGGATGAAGTGCCAAATAAAATAATAAAATTATCTGCTCATTACATCACAGTACCAATAACACACATTTGTAATTTATTTTTTGCAGAAGGTACCTTCCCGGCATTACTCAAACGAGCGATTGTAAAACTACCTTTTAAAGGAGGAGAAACACATACTATGAATAACTATCGACCTATCTCATTATTGAGTAAGATCTCAAAAAAAATTTGAAAGATGTATATACAGTAGATTAAGTAATTATTTTCAAAGATTTGATATTATCTGCAAAGAACAACATGGGTTTGGTAAAATAAATCAACAACTTTATCCATCTTTAAGGCATTAACTTATATTTTAGAAGCCTGGAATAACAAAGAACACATTGTAGCTCTACTTATAGACCTAAGTAAGACATTTGCTTCTATTCCTATAGATTTGCTTAGAGACTTATGGCATATGCGGCTTTCCCCTCGATCTATTAAAATCATCCAAAAAGTACTACTACAAATAATATACTTCTGTTTGCTGATACGGCTATTCTGTGCAACTCTAAAAGTGATTCTGAACTGATAAAGTCGATACAAATTCTCTCTCATCGCTTGAGAAATGGTTCGTCGATAATAATATGAAAATGAACACAGATTAAACACAAGTAATAAAATTTGGTAATTATTCAAATAATTTAACAATACTGAATCAAAATTTACAAAAATCTGAACAGCTGCACTTCTTGGACAGCATTAAGTTCTTAGGACTGAATATTGGAAAAAATTTAAAATAGAAAATTCATACAGAGTTCCTGTGTAAAAAAATTTATAAATATGTCTACATGTTGAGATACCTAAAAACATTAGTTAGCACTGATACTTTGCTCAACATCTATTATGGCTACATACAATCAAACCTTATGTATGGAATTATTTTCTGGGGCTCTACTCATAATGCTCAAGATATTTTTAAAATTCAAAAAAAGTGTGTTCGAATAATTAGTGGAGTTAACCCTCGAGAACATTGTGTAAACTTATTTAAAAAATACAAGATATTAACTTTACCGAGTTTATATATTCTAGAAGCTGCCATTTTTGTCAAAAAATTCGAAAATCTGTTTGAAGATATGTTGAGAACACACGAGTACAATACGAGAACTAAATATGAATTTAATATCATGCGAAGTAATCTATCCGTTATTCACCAAGGAGTTCTAAATAATCTCATAAAAATTTATAATAATGTACCCAAAAATATTAAAGATTTACCAATGATCAAATATAAAAAATCATAAAAACTACATCTGTTAGATACAGCATACTACAATATCAATGAATATTTTTGCTAATTATGTAACAATTCTGTGACTTATTCTTCTACGATTGTGCTATTTTGAATAAATAAATATTATATATATATATATATATATATATATATATATATATATATATATATATATATATATATATAGAGTGATCAAAACCATTTGATAGTCACGCGACCTGCAACTTTCCTTTTTGATTAATCTAGGAAGAAAAGTTTGGTATCTACGTTCATGGGCTTACGAATTTTATTATAAAATAAATTATTTTAGTAATTAGAATGTTGAAATTGCTTCAAGCAACCTTTATATGAATATACCCATTCATAATTTCGTTGCGTACCCCTAATCGAAAATACGCTTCGACAATAAACTTGTGTTCGTCTGCTAAAACCATTTATGGTGGTAACAACCTAAAAAACTCATTAATTAAGCTATTGAAATTATTTTTGTGACTCACCAAGCAAATAACGATATACAATAAGAAGACTTTTGAAAAAGACTTTTGTCGATAATATAATTATGAAACGCAAGTAATAAAAACGGTAAAATCAAACAAAGAACGTAACAGATATTAGACAAATAGACAGAACAATGTACGCCTATGAATGCCTTCCCCGTTCGCATTCCTTTTAACATTAACAGAACAAGAAAAAACCCTGCACTTGCGCCAGAACATGAAAAAAGTGATAGGTCATTTGCAAATGTAGAAAAATTGATAAATGTAACAGAAAAGAAATTGGAACTAAAATGACGGTATTATAAAAAATAAAGTAGAAATGTTGGAACAATAAATGCATTAAATCGGCAAGCTGATGCATTATAAAAACAAGCCACATTGCAAGAAAAAATTGCACAAATTTTGGAAAAGAAATATTGAATATAAGTTGCTTGGTTTATTTTAATTCAGTTAATTTGTAGGCATTGTTCAAATGGTTAATTAAATACTTTTTGCACGATCGGGTAATTTTTTATGTTTACTGATAGTGTTTCCAAGACAGTAGGTCTTATTTGCAAATTACTGAACGGTAAGTGATGTGACTCACGCCGGTAAGTAATTTGCTTCACTTACCGTTCAGGAGGCGAGACAGTAAATAAATAAAAACAAAAATCAAAGCTTATTTCAAAAACGACAACTAAATTTTTTAATTGTCAAAAAATTTTTTAGATCTTATTTTTCTTTTAAATTTTGTGCGCCGATCGTACAAACAATAGTATAAGCATCAAGAACGCTAAGAAATTACCGGTCTCGAACAAAATTGGAACCTTCGCTTAGGTCAGTCTTTAAATATTGTCTTCGATCGGTAAGCTGCCCTTACCGTTCTTAATATTTAATATACTATAAAACTACAATTAACTTTCCTCAGGCCAAGTGGGGTGCACTTGCACCCCACATTCTGAATATTCCACAGAAATTACAAAAAAATTGCAGGTTGAACTTTTCAGTAGTTTCAGAAACTTGGATTTTAAACATTTTTCAGCAAAATTGTTTTTTTTTAAATTTGTTATATTGGAAAAATAATTGTTCTTACGAGTGGGCTGAATTGGCACGACCAGCAAAAGGTACACCGGAAGCCCCTGCAGAAAAATTCAAGACCGTTGTTTCCTTTGAAACCACAAAAAGGATCGAAAATCATAACAGTGCTTTAAATGCAAAAATTTTCTCTGCGCGAAGCATTCTACCCGACCCTCAGTTTGTCAGAGATGCAAAAGTAATTAATAAAACTTTTATACATATTATATTTTTACCTTACGTCACCTTTAGGTAAGGAAGGTATTGTCTTTGGTCAAAAAATTCGGTGATGAGTTTTTAATGAATAAGCACGTTTTAAGGTCCCTAGAATACGATTTTACTATTTTTACGATGATGTCTGTATGTGTGTGTGTGTGTGTATGTATGTGTGTCCGTGTGTGTGTGTGTGTGTGTGTATGTAACAACATTTTCGTCTGCGATAACTCTAATACTACAATTCCAAAAATTAGAATTCTTTCGTATTCCTCTTCGTTGCATCCATATGAAGAGCTGATTAGATTTTGGTTATAATTGGTCAACCGGAAGTGCTCTAATTTGAAGATTTTAACAGTTTTTCTTGAAAAAACGATGTTAAATATCATTTTTTCACATTTAATGTTATTATAAATATTAAAGAACATTGTAATCTCTATTCGATTTGACTGCATTTTATACTTCATATTAAATGGATATAGAGTTATAAAATTATAAAGAAATTAAACTTCATAAATTAGCCAGCTATGCTAGAAACAGATACTATATTAAGAAAATTCTGATTGAAAGATGTCAGTGTCAAGTGCAATTGACATATTCGTAGTATATTTGTGTTAGGATCATTTTGCTCGAAATTATCTGTATGGAATTAGTATAAAATACATACAACTGTCGAAAGGTAATCTACATACAAGAAATTTAGAATCTTTTGCAAGGAACTTTCTGTATGGATTTTATAGAAAATATATACGCATTTACGAAAATTCTACCGGTAGATACCGCATCTACCGACTGTGTTCGAAAGCAGGAGTGGTAAAATGTTACCGTGTTCACAAATTCTTCAATATCTACCAGATCCATCTACCGGATTCATGAAGAATCTAATCTCAAAAAAAGGTAGTGATGCAAAGCGAAGCGCGCGCGCGCTAAAAGTGGAAATGTGTTCAAAGTAGGGCTTTGCTCAGTTTGTTAACTACGTCAAATTTCTAACCTGTTTTAAATTTTCAGATTTTTTCATTGGTTATGGATCTACCCCGTTTACCAGCTGCGTTCTTAAATTATCGATTCCGGTAGCTATAACCTGATAAAAAGCTGTTTACTGGTAACAGTTCGCCGGTAGAATTTTCGTAAATACATCATATAACTGACGGAAGGTAATGTGCTGGCCACTTCAGATTTTTTTTAATTAATATTATTGTCCTAATTTCAATTTTAATATGTCCCAAATTAAACAATATTTTAGAAATTGAGCAATTTTTAAACAATTTATGCGTTATTCTGTTTGTTGCTTTTGGGGTGCAAACTCTCCCTACATTTTTATTTAACTAATTATAATATGTGTTTACAATTTGTTGTCTTATTCTTCTTCCAGCAATTAGTATACCTTCATTATTATACAGGGTATTAATGAATACGAGATACAAATTTATAGGGCATATAGACTAATAAAAATGAGTAAGAAAAACGTAATTAACATATGCCTGATCTTCAACTGTTTTCGAGAAAGAAGCCATTTTGAATTAGAAACGAAGAAAATCTGACAAAGATAGTGATCGAACAAAATTTTGTCTATGGCAGTAAATAGGCTATAAAAAACAATAAAAATTTATATTAAACATTTGTTTAAATTTCTAATAGTTACGAAATTATTTGAAAATTAAATATTAGCCAAGGTCGCCACATTTGTCGTAGTACAATTATTTGACTTTTTGTAAAAAACAAAAGCACATCTAAGATGTCCTCTCAATGGTAAACAAAAAGACTAATTTAATCGAAGTCGTATCTCTTATAATTTTTGAGATACTAGAAATAAACCCAGTAAAACCTCAGTTTTCACTGCCTTATATTTCGGAAACAGTTGAAGATCAGACCTATGTTGACTAAGCTTTTTTACTCATTTTGGAGTACTATATGCCCTATAAATTTGTAATTCGAATTCATTAACAGCCTGTATATACATTAAAGGTTCCAAAATGTAAACGATCAAATTTCTCCCCAAAAATCTGGATCTTGAACATTTTCTTTAACACACATGTTATGAAAAGAACACAACATGCAATAATTATGAGTAATGCCTTCTCCGGCTATTAATTACTCGATGTTTTAACAAACGATAACTGTCGCGAATACAGCGATAAGAAGTGATGCAACTAATATGTAGGGTAGATGAGTGGGTGTGGAATTGCTCTTTTTCATGTTACTTGGTTTATCAACAGATATTCTTTCATAACCGATAAACAATAGCGTAATACGATTAGGTATTGAATGAGTGGTGTTAATTATACAGACAGTATACAGTAGTGTAGAGTTAGTGGTGAAGGAGTGAGGAAGTGTTTCGACTTGGACAGTTGCCGTATTGGTAAGGTAATAAGTTATTTTTATTACAGGTATTCAACAGACTAAGTACTGAAAGAACAAGTACAATTAATAAGAAATATAACAGTGTGTTAGTTTATATAAGGAAACCAGATTCCTTGTATCAGTAATTCTCAAATTATCAGACTAAAGTTATCAGCTGCGTGGTAAAGGGGTGGCTATAAGGAAGGTTGGAGGCCACTTGGGGGTGTTTATCCTAGTACTCAGTTTCTCAACGAGCTCCAGGCCAAAGGAAAGCCAATAGACGAATGTTACCAGAACTGAGTGTTTACTCCTTATACCAAAACGGAGTGTTCACTCCTTATACCAGAACGGAATGTTTACTCCTTATACCAGATCGGAGTGTTTTCTCCTTATAACAGATCAGTTTCCTACGTAAGAATAAGTAGGAGTGCATTGTGTTGCAGGCCAAACCGGAGTGTTTACTCCGATTCTCAGATTAATAATAAGTAGATCATCAGTAATTAGTGCGAAGCAGATTGAGAATCCATGAGGAACTAATTGTCAGATCAGATCAGTTTGAGAGTCAACGCAAGTTGTACTATTACATAAGTTTCGATGCATTTTACTTAGAAATCAGATTATATTTACTTTCCGCAATCGTGTTTGCGAAAATAACAAAATTTTAGTACTTCATTACATCTTTCTATTGAATTTGTTGCCAGTCTGAGCAGTGTATTGCCAGCCGTCTGGGGTATTGGGCTGAGCATTTGTTATTGGAGTCAATTAACAAGGGGTAAGCGGATATCATGTATCCCACATAATTACATTGTTTGTTGTCGGCTATTTAAAATTTCTATAGAATATCTTAAATTAGTATTTCTCCATATGAATGCATCATGTGTGCTTCCAGGATATCTTGCAATAACATTGATAATTTTTAAATTATTGTCGCACACCAATTGCACATTAATGGAGTGGTAGTCTTTTCTATTCACCTAAATGTGTTCGTCCACGTTTGGGGGATAAATTGCTACATGTATACAATCTAAAACACATGCAATTCCGGGAAATCTATATTTCTGATGAAATAGGGTAATTGTATAATTAAACTATTATAATTTTTTTGCAAAGCGCACCCATTCGTTAAACATATTATTAATACTCAAACAAACTTCTTCGATACATCTATTAGCGGATGACTGACTTATAGCTAAATTTATATCAATTCTCACACCAAGTTGATACTCCTATCAAGCAAAAAAAAACACGTAAAGTGGTTAAAAAAATATTTGTATGTCTAATGCGGAACTACTGGGTTGGGATAGATTTCGAGCCAAACGGTTAATTAAATGATCAACAAAATTTTTATTTAGACAAAATAATCTTACAAAACTTCGGCCTGAGAGCTCAAAAGGATTTTGATTGATGTTAAATATTCACCTCTGTCTATTATTGGCCATTGTATGTTTTCTAGATGCATTAAGGCAGTAGCTACTTTTACTTCTACTTCAACTATGGTATTTTTTTAGAAATTAAAAATATTAATTACTACATTTTTATATGTTCAAATATCTCTATGACATATAACAAGTGACATTGATTCTGGTAGGACTGCTTGCGGCATCTCGCGATAGTTTCGAGAGTTAGTGCATTACGCACAAGCCTAGCGCATCTGACGTTAAATCTTTGCTCTATCTATGCTCGCATTTTTTTCTAACACTTGGAGTCGCTGTCGATCTTAAGTGATCATGGGTACTATTAACGCAGTCTAATTTTCTCTCGCGCACAATAATTTTAATAGTTACTGTTACAATTGCCCCTTTAAATTTATTTATATTAATGCTAGTTTATTTATGTATTTATAGCACATTTTCATATATTTACACTACGCTTGTGTGTATGTCGAGCGCATTACGCATGTGGTACTCTCACTGCTCTAACAAATATATCTTATTTATATTTCTTTCCAGCACATATATTTAGCTTCTACAGCACGTACATTTATTTTCTACGTATCTAGACTCATTCTTGACCTCGTGAAAATATATTTGCATATTTGACTGCACTTGGAACTGCATTATATATTCTGCACAATATTACATGCAGCAAGTACACATACAATCAGTATACTAATATCAGGTATTCTTTAAACAGTTTTACACATCTAATACACAGCACGTACTTATTGAAACATATATTACGATATATTCAAAAACTTTTTAAATTCAGTTTGTAAGACTTTTATATGAAAGGAACAACTGTTAGATTTTGGCTAAAATTGATAAACCGAAATTGATACTTTACTTGAAGCTCTGAACAGATTTTCGTGAAAAATATATTATGATATATTCCAAAACTTTTTAAATTTGGTATTTAAGAGTTTTAAATTAATGAGAACGACATATTAGATTTTTTCTAAATTTAATAAACTGGAAATAATATTTTACTTGAAGCTCTGAACAGATTTTTGTGAAAAATATATTGATATATCCCAAACTTGTCGTATTTAGTATTTAAGACATATTAGTGAGAACGACATATTATATTTTTTCTAAGACTGATAAACCGAAAGTAGTACTTTACAGAAAGTTATAAACAGATTTTCCTCAAAAAATATATTAAAATATGACCCAAAACTTGTCAAATTTGGTATTTAAAACTCGTGTATAATTTGAAACAACATGTTAGACTTTGACTATACTTATATAAAAAACCGGAAGTGGTACTGAATTTGGAGCTCTTAACAGATTTTCGAGGAAAAACAATAAAATATAATCCAAAATTTTGTATTACAGACTTTTCTATTAATTAGAACAACAAATTGGATTTTGTTTACAAACGATCAATCGGAAGTGATACTTTACTTAAAGCTCATTGCTATTTTAAAAATGGAATTGCCGGGAGATTATGTGCTGGCCACATCAGATTTTTGAATTTTGTGCTAGCGTGTAAAAAGTGACGATGATAGGAAATAAATATCCGATCACAAGTATAACGGTTTATGAAGACATTACAGAATAGTAGAAAGGAACACTTAATGTAGCTTGTTTTTACATTGACATATTTATATTAACTCTCTTTTTGAACTGGTCATCATGGTGATACTGCTGACTTTTGAATCCGGTCGTTCATGGAAATCTCGTTGACAATTTGTAAACTTGGCTCATGCGGCGTGTTCCTTCAGGCTGTAATTCGCAGTACAAATGATAAAAGCGATCATGATTAAGAAGAATAATGTTTTTATTTTTCCTAAAAGTTATCCCCAATTTCTCATTTTGTAATCACTAGACAACCTTCATCTTTCGCTTCAAAATCAACCTTTTCGAGTAATTCACACGGATTCAGTTCAGAGCAAATATAAAAATGACTTTTGTATCGTAGAAATTTATCAATGTGGGGTTTGTGGCATGAAAGGATAGATGATTTTTCTACAAAAGCATGTAGTGACCCACATAAAAGATTTATTTTAAGTAAACATACTTCATATTCCTTACCAAGAACATTTTTTTTAATTCATGATCCGTTTTTAATTTTGACTACAACACTTGACAGTAGATTATTTATATAAAAAAAAATGGTTAGTTTGCATTGGTTTGCATATGATATTTGACGCTATATGGTGTTTATATTATTCATTCAATCATGATTCAAAAGGATCACGATTAAACTAATCAGTATTTACAAAATCACAATCACAACCCGAAGAAACACGGCTATGGTATTTGGCATGATTACGATAGGAAATAAATATCCGATCACAAGTATAACGGTTTATTAAAATATTACAGAATAGTACAAAGGAACACTTTATGTAGCTTGTTTTTACATTGACATATTTATATCAACTCTCTTCTTGAACTGATGGTCGTCATGGTGATACTGCTGACTTTTGATTAGATCGTTCATGGAAATCTCGCTGACAATTTGTAAACTAGGCTCATGAGCCGTGTTCCTTTTGGCTTTGATTCGCAATATAAATATGGGATCCGTGGCTGGGGCGAATGAAGCAGATGTTTCAGCAGTGGACCAATTGGAAACGGCCGACACGAGCAGCTGCCGAGACGAGACGTGCCTCGATGAACAGCGCAGCGTCAGATGGAAGTATGAGTTAGACTACGATGGAGTGAAGACGTTGACGTATTAATTAATCGTGTTATTCGTGTAATTATTATCTGTGCTGTATTAATACTTTAATATATTTGAACTTAGCATTGAACATCTTTATTAATCATATCCCTACAATTATGGGGGCTCGTTCGGGATATAAAAAATAAGTTGATGACCTGCGTTAAGTTATCTCCCAAAATATTTATAACAAATACAAGTGTGTCGCTGTGGCGGGATTATGTGAGAGAAAAGAGATACGGAATATTGTGAGGTGTGGCCGGAGTGTGAAAAAGCGTGTAAACAGAGTGCTACAGTGAATTGTAAAAATCGAAACAATTACCTTCAAAATGATTATGCTAGTTAATTTGCCGGTGGTAGCGGAAAACAATAACCAAGCGCCTTTCAAAACAATTAAAGTTTTTTTGAAACTAATTTTCGAGACTGAACGTGATCGAACATGCAAAGCAAAAGTGCAAAATTTTTCCGGACTTCACTTTAGTAAAGACAGTCTTGAATATAATACAAAAGTAGAGTTTATTGACACTAACTTCAGTACCCGATTTAGTGACTATTAAGAAGGTGTTGCCCTGTGAATACGATGACGATAAAGATAAACTAGCGCGGAACATTTGTGAAAGTTTGATGGACTTAGAGGCATATCAGCAGAAACTTGTTCTAAAAGAGGAAAATGAAGACGAAGAGGAAGAAGAGGAGGACAAAACTTCACAAGTTGGTTCAACGGCAATGTCACATTCACATTACACACCCAAAGTTTTCAAAACATGGATGATTCTATTCGCCCTGAAGATCAACAAATGCACCCTGTGTATTAAATGAGTAATAAAACCAGCGACGTCGAGAAACGATACCTCAGTTATGAATTAGAAGTTCTGGCCGTAATTAAAATATTACAGAAATTCAGAATATATCTTATTTGAATCGAGTTTAAAATATTTACGGATTGTGTAGCCTTCCAAACGACAATGTCTAAAAAGGAAGTGTCACCAAAGATTTGGCGCTGGGCGTCTGTGATGTTTGAGGATGAGGATTTTATTTAAAGTAAAACACTCCTGCCAAAATGTCCATGTTTCTTTTTCTACAGACCGACACATACACGTACGAGTTACAACTTACAACCAATATATATATATATATATATATATATATATATATATATATATATATATATATATATATATATATATATATAAAACAATCATCCGTAAATATACAGCCTGCAAGTCGAGTAAGTATTCCGCCTACTCTACACCTTCCCCTTTAATTTATTACCACTCAATCTGCAATCTATCCGGAATACATACTTGACGGCGCGCAATTGTATTTGTAACAGTATCATTAATTACAGGAGAGTTTACAATATTTTCATGACTACCTAATTTAACCTTATCACTATCGTTTAAATTTTCTTTCACCATATTGCCCTTATTTTCACTATTTTCACCCTTTTCACTATTTTCACACTTTTCACTATTTTCACGCTTTTTGTTATTACCATCTTCACCTTTGTTACCCTTTTGAGTGTTCGATTCTGTCGATTCATTGTCACTTTCGACATTAGAATTATTGTTTACAATGCCAGATTCGTTCGCTGATGTTGTTACTGAAGTATCACAGTCCACATCTGACCCTTGACTCCTGTCCATAAATTCAGTTGTGCACTGTTTTCTAATTTGATCTACATGTTTCTTAATTATTTCGCCAGTTTGACATTTTACTAAAAACGTTCTTTGCCCTAATATTTTTACAATTTTTCCTTGACGCCATTTCGGCGTTTTTGACCTAAAATTGCGATACATTACCATATCATTTAGGCCTATCATTATTTGTCTTTTCCCCCCGTAATTATTTATTTATTTCCTCTGCATTTTTTCAACTTTTTCTCCCGTAGAGGGATGTAACAAATCTAATCTGCATAATAATTGTCTCCCCATTAATAATTTAGCAGGGGATTCACCTGTGGTACAATGAGGTGCATTCCTATAATTAAATAGATATCTTTGAAGTTCACATTCTAAATGAGTTTTACTGCTCGTCTGACTGATTGATTTTAATAGCATTTTCTTAATATGACGTACGGCATTTTCAGCCAAACCATTAGTTGCTGGATGATAGGTTGCCCCCGTCAGGTGAACAATACCATTCATTTTTACAAATTCTTCGAACTCCTTAGAGGTAAACTGTGTTCCACAATTGCTTACGATTGTGTGTGGCAGCCCAAATCTTGCGAATACTTCACGTAATTTCGTTAGTGTTACAATACTGTTTGGATTTTTTACAATGAAGCATTCAACCCATTTACTGCTAGCATCAACTATTACTAACAAATAATAACCTCCGTAAGGACCAAGGTAATCCAAATGTATTCTATTCCACGGGGTTTTAGGCCATTCCCAAGGAATTAAAGAAGATTTATTTGGATTATCTTGGCATTCGGCACAAGCTTGACAATTTTTTGCCAATTTTTCAATATCATGATTTAAAGTGGGCCACCACACAAAAGATCTAGCTATTGATTTCATTTTTACAATTCCAGTATGGCTACTGTGTAATTCTTGTAAAACATACTTTGTGTGCTTAGGAGGGATAACCACTCTGTTCCCCCACAATAACACTCCTTGCTCTACACTTAGCTCGTTGCGTCTAGATTCGTACGGTAATATTTCTGGACTACATTTATGTTTAGGAGGCCAACCTTTTAGTACAAAACTTTTAATTTTACTTAATATTTTATCATTATCTGTTTCTCTAGCAATATCTCTAGATTTAACAATAAATGGTGACGTATTCACAAAAAAATGTAAATCTATGTCTTCTTGTTCATAATAAGTTTCATCAACTTGTAACGGCTTTCTGGATAAAAAATCTGCCTGATTTTTATTTGAAGCTACATATGCAATTTCAAAATTAAATGCTGATAACGCCAAAGCCCAACGTTGCAATCTGTTTGCTGCCATAACAGGCAAACCCTTTTTAGAACCAAAAATAGTTAATAACGGTTTATGATCAGTTTTAATCAGAAATTTCTGACCGTACAAATATTGATAAAATTTCTTACATGCCCAATAAATAGCTAGGGCTTCCTTATGAATTTGTGAATACTTTTTCTCACTATTTATTAACGTTCTAGACGCAAAGGCTATCGGTTTTTCAGTCCCATTTCGCTCCCCATGTGCCAACACTGCACCTAGCCCTTTCTCCGATGCATCTACAGTTAAAGTTATTGATTTTTGTGGGTCGAAATGTACCAAAACTAGTGCAGAACTTAATAAATTCTTTATTTCTACATATGCTTGCTTGCATTCTTTCGTCCAGCGCCAACTACGACCTTTTTTTAATAATTCATACAATGGATGCATAATTTTGGAACAATTTGGTACAAATTTACAGTAGTAATTTACCATACCTAAAAATGATTGCAATTCTTTTGCATTTTTGGGTTCCCTACATTTAACTATAGCATTAATTTTCTCTGGAATAGTATGTAGGCCCTTTTTGTCTATGATATGCCCTAAATACGAAACAGATGTTTGCAAAAATGAGCATTTTTCAGGATTAACTGTTAATCCACATTCTTGCAATCTTGCAAAAACGTTTTCTAATCGTTGTAAATGTTTTTCATCGTCCTCCGCAGTTACAACAATATCATCCAGAAAGACTACTACGCCCTCTAAATCTAAAAGGACCGTTTCCATGTACTTCTGGAAAATACTTGGAATCGATGCGATACCAAAAGGCGCTCTGCAGTACTGGTAAAGACCTTTATGTGTTGATATTGTTGTAATTTCTCGGGAATTTTTTCTAACAAAACTTGCTGATAAGCACTGGACAGATCTAATTTACTAAATTTTTGACCACCCTCTAATTTAACAAATAAATCCTCTATTCGGGGTAGGGGGTGTTTGTCAATTTCTATTTGCGGGTTCACTGTCACTTTGTAATCTCCACAAATTCTAACCTTTTTACCCGCATTTTTCAAGACTGGTACAATCGGTGTACCCCATTGTGAATATTTTACGGGCTTAATAATTTTTAATTTTTCTAACCGCTCCAATTCGTTTTCTACTAGTGATTTCATGGCAAATGGGATCGGTCTTGGTTTAAAAAATTTCGGTTTCGTATTTGGTTTTAAATTTATTTTCATAATATCTTTTGTAAAAGTACCCAATTGTTCCGTAAATATAGGTGAGTATTTCTGTTTCAAAAACTCTAGGTTTTGGTTTGTCTCTAAAGTATTTAACGACATAAAATTGAAATTTAACTTTCGAAGCCAAATACGGCCTAATAATGGTCTAGCTCCATTTTTAATTACATACAAATCCAATTCTAAACTTTTATTGTCGTAGTGGACGCTGACCCTAAATTTCCCTAAAGGTTGAATCTCATTTCCCACATAATCTTTTAATATTATATTACATTTCGTCAATTTACAATTATTGAATTTTTCACTATATAATTTCTCGGGTATAGCCGTGATCGTGGCTCCAGTATCTACTTCAAATTTAATCGGAATATTATTTATTTCTAAAGTAACAACATAGCAATTCGAATCTGAATATAAATTAAACAGGCTGCCAAGATTTTCAAAAGACATATAGTGGTATCTGCTATTTTTCCCTTTAAACGCTCTACATACTGAAGCTAAATGTCCCTTTTTCTTGCAAATATTACATGAATATTCTTTGAAAAAACAATGTTCTTTCTTGTGGTTATTCTTACCACACACCGAGCACGTTTTGTCGGTGTTTCCTTTCCATGGTGTCGCAGGGGCCCTGCTGCTTGGCTGCGGTCTGCTACGACTCCGGGCCAACTTGTGCAGCTCCTCGTCCTCCGGCTCTTCCTTGATGGCGATACCGTCTCGCCTCTGAGTTGTCATTTTGAACTGCTTGGCTTTTTCTCTGGACATGGCAATTTCTAACGCCTTCTCCTTGGTCAGCACCTTGGCATCTTCTTCGAACAATCGATCACGCATTGCACCTTTACCCAAACCTATAATAAACATGTCACGTATAACTGTGTCTAGCATTGTTGCCGCAAACCCGCATTCAGTCGATAAGCTGGTTACTCGAGCCATCCACTCTTGAACGGACTCTTCATCTCGTTTCATGGCTTTGTAGAACTTGAAACGAGCAGTGAAATAGGATGTTGCAGATTTGAACCGTGTGTTGAACAGTTCTACCAGCTCGCTGTAGTTCTTCCCCTCTGGTAATTTTGGAGCACTCAAATATTTCATCAATTTGTACGATTCTTCATTTAATTGGCTCAGCAGGAATGCACGTTTTATTTTTTCGTCGGTTATACTATTTGCTATAAATTTTTGCTCTAACTGAGCTAGATATATTGTCCAATCTGATACTTTATGATTGAACTCACGAAACGTGAACTGTGGACTTGAACTCATGTTTAAATGTAGAATTTTTATTAAAAATATGGATTACTCACGTGTCTGTAGTGATTTTTACACATTATTTTTAATTTGAAAAATACTTTTATCCTCGTCGCCACTGTAATGTTTGAGGATGAGGGTTTTATTTAAAGTAAAACACTGCTGCCAAAATGTCCATGTTTCTTTTTCTACAGACCGACACATACACGTACGAGTTACAACTTACAACCAATATATATAAAAAACAATCATCCGTAAATATACAACCTGCGAGTCGAGTAAGTATTCCGCCTACTCTACAGCGTCCTATATGGAACAATTCCGATATACTATTGAACATAAATCTGGGTTGAAAATGAAGCATTGTGATGCACTCAGCCGGTATCCAGTGATGATAGCCGTAGAAAGTCAGTTTTTGGAAAGAATACAACTTTGTCACAATGAGAACAGTAAGAGAACTTTTAAATCGAAATTCTTCTTACAATAATTATTTTTTACAAAATGGTATTATTTACAAAATACTTGAGGATCTCAAGCCGCCCAATAATTCCAATTAATATGCAATCCGAAATAATTAGGAAAACTCATCAAGAAAATGGACACTTAGGATGCAGAAAATAGAAGATATAATTAATCGTGAATTCTGGATTCCTAAATTAAAACAAAAGATCGTTAAATGTATTAAGAAGTGTGTACATTGTATTCTTGCTGAGAAAAAGATGGGAAAACAGTTAGGTTTTCTAAATTCTATAGATAAAGAAGTGCTGCCATTGCAGACGTACCATATTGATTATTTAGGCCCACTAATTGCCACAAAAAAGGGGTATCGATATATTTTACACGTAGGCGGGTTTACGAAATTTGTTCGGATTCACCCCACAAAAACTAAGTGATCACAAAACTTGAGTTACAGAAGTCGTTTGGAAACCCAAAGAGAATAATCGCATATAGAGGGACAGCATTCACCTTAAATACTTTTAAAGATTATTGTAGAGACGAAAAAATTGACATCCATTTTATTACAACTGGCGTTGCACGCGGCAATTGTCAGGTGGAACGTGTTAATAGGATCATTATTCCAATATACAAAATTGTGCCGCACAAAGAGAATGTATGGTATAAATTTGTTCCAAAAGTTCAGTTGGCTTTAAATAATACGTACCAAAGAGCCATAGATTGTACTCCGTCCAAACTATTTTTTGGGGTAAATCTTCCCTAACCCGAAGACATGAAATTACTTGAAGTAATCCAAGAAAAATATATTAATCTATAACACAAAGAAGCTAGAAGTCAAATCCTTAAGATCCAAGAAGAAAATAGAAGAAATTACAACAAAAGAAGGAAGAAACCAAAGAAATACAAACTAGGAGACCTTGTAGTTAATCGCAGAATACAATTTACTAATCTTTGTAAATGACGCCAAAATTACCTAGGACCTTATAAGGTATTAAAGGTTAAAAAAAATTATCGTTATGATGTAGAAATGATTGGAGCAGTAGAAGGTCCAAAACGAGCATCGACTAGCGCTAATTTTATGAAGACGTGGTACAAGGCGGAATATGGCAACCTGTCCATTAAAGATGATCTAGAGGATTCCGAGAACGGAATCGATGTCAGAATTGGCCGAGATGTGGGATCCGTGGCTGGAGCGAATGAAGCAGATAATTCAGCAGCAGGCCAATTGGAAGTGGGCGACACGAGCAGGTGCCGAGACGAGACGTGCCCAGACGAGTAGCCAAGGGGCGCGGGGAGAACAACAGCGCGCAGCGACAGAGAGGAGTCGATGTTAGACCCCGATGGAGTAATGGCCTTGACGTATTAATTAATCGTGTTATTCGAGTAATTATTATCTGTGCTGTAATAATACTTTAATATATTTAAACTTAGCATTAAACATCTTTATTAATTATATTCCTACATAAATGATAAGACCGATTATGATTAAGAAGAATAATGTTTTTAATTTTCTATACGTTATCCCCACTTTTTCATTTTGTAATCACTAGACAAGTTTTCCCTTCTGAATCAAACTTTCTGAGAGATTCATACGGATTCAATACAGAGCAAATTTAAAAATGGCTTTTGTACCGTAGAAATTTATCAACGTGGGGTTTGTGGCATCAAAGAATACATGATTTTTCTACAAAAGCATGTAGTGACCCACATAAAAGATTTATTTAAAGCAAATATACTTCATATTCCTTACCAAGAACATTTTTTACTTTAATATCATCCATTTTTAATTTTGATTACAACACTTTACAGTAGATTATTTACATAATGAAATAGATTAAATTGCATTGGTCGGCATATGACATTTGACGCTATATGGGGTTTATATTATTCAAGTTCTTTTATTGATATATTTAATGTCATTATTATTCGAAAGGATCACGACCAAACTAATCAGGATTTACAAAATCACAATCACAACACGAAGAAACACGGCTATGATATTTGGCATGATAATAGCGCTTTCGATTTAACCGCAAATGACAACTTTGATATTTCGAATGGGACACCTATGTTATGTACTTGTCCTCCTAATTCTTAGAATAGACACGTGTATGAACTAAGTGAACTTACAATACTTTCATATTCACGAAATTTGCTTTTCATAAACTTGTTTCTAATTGTCACGTAGTCCAGTAGTATGATACTGGGAACCGCTGATCAAGCACTTAAAAAGAGTATATAATTATCTTCAACGTAACCAATTTCTTCTAACTTTAATAATATTCAATAATTAATAAATTAACTTACCCTAAGACTCTCTATCACAGGCCACGGATCGCTCAACGGTGTCAGTATCCTTATAGAGTTCAACGGGCTTGCCCGCACAAGGTAGGGCAAACGAACTTCTTAATTCATAACATAATTAAAATGGTGTCAGAAGTAGTGGGATTTCTCAAACACGGTCGTATTCGCTTAAATAAATAATTATAAACAAAGCATTAAATAAAGAGAAAGTGATCATCAAAATTGATCAATTGGCGTCTACGTGCTTAAAGTCCAAGATAACGCAACAACGTAGAGTTCATCACCGACGGTCCATACAGCTCCCAGGTTTGCCATCGCTAACCTGACTCAACACTACCTTATTGTCCACTGATGCATCGTCGTCTGCCTCCAACTCGCTCATCGCTTCATCGCCAACCCGGTTCATCACGCTAATCAGTATTTCCAATGTTCTTAACTCAGTTATTTATGTAAGTCTAATTTATTTATTCATATTGTCACAATATCGTATGAAACTTTACCAAAATTTCAATTCAAATTTATTAATTTAAAATAATTATAAACCAAAATGGTCAATCTAAATCAAACGGCACCTGCCGCTTCTGGCTCAAATCAGTCGCATATTTATGTTAAACTAGAAATAGCTGAAGAATGTCTTATCAAATTGGAGAGCGCTTAAGCAACATTTAGAAAATACTTATTCCGAAAAACGATCTGAAAGTCAGTGGGAACTTGTACTTCATTCATGTAAGAAAGGACAAAATTAAAATGTTAGAGAATATTCAAAGTAGAAAATTGTATGGTTAATTTAATAAGTACTTTAGATCCTACACTAACAGACGAAGAATATAATGCATGTGAAAAATTAATTAAGACTTAAACCCAAAAACCGACAAGTTTAGAAGACGCGATAGACTTAGCACTAGCCGAAGAAAGAGATATTATTTGTAGAAACGAAACCCAGAAATATTGCCAGATAAAAAATTCAAATAGCTCAAATGTAATAAAAAAAATGCTACAATTAAGCAGGACCTTTGGCAATAAATTCTAGATTTTTATTCATTCATTCAGTAGTGCCATGTCTTATACAGACGTCGGTAAACATAAATTTCCATAGGTTTCTGTCTTCCGCATATCGTACGAAATCTTCGAATGTATTAAATTCTAGTTCTTTTTGTAAACTTGTTATGAAGGATGTAGGTGGTCTGCCTCTTCCTCGTACACCTTAAATTTTTCCGGTACACATTCGAAACCTTTTTCTAGGTCCAAGAAAGGTGAACTGTTGTTTTTTAATTTTACTCAATAACTGTCTTTTTGTTTTAAACTTTTTTAACACTGTCTTATTGCTAATTTTATCTGTCCATTTCATTTTTAGTGCCTTCCGAAGGAACCACATTTCTGCTGCACAAATTTTACTTTGTAGTTGTTTAGTCAGAGTCCATGATTCACGGCCATATAATAAGACACTCTACAAATAACATTTTATAACAAGAAGTTTTAAATGAATGTTGACATTTTTACTTATTATGTTTTTTAGTTTACCGAATGCATTTTTGCCATGCTTATTATTGTCTCAATATCTACGTCACTTTTACCATTCCATGTCATAGTGCATCCTAGATATTTAACTGTGCTCACTTGTTTAATTTTTTCATTATTAATTTTTATATTTATTTTTTCTTCTTTTCGAGAAAATAACATGCAGACCGTTTTTTTGTTGTTGATTTCCAAACCATACTTTTCGCAAACTTCTATTACTTTATCCAATAACATATTTAAATCCTCTTCATTGTTTGCTAATATTACCGTATCGTCGGCATACCTAATGTTGCTCACATTTTTTCCACCTATCTTCATCCCGTCTAGTTCTTCTATTGCTTGAAATATGATATCTGTGTATATACTAAATAATAAAGGAGATAACACACAGCCTTGTCTTACCCCCCTTCTTATTTTAACGTATCTAGAAACATTTCCATTTAATTTTACTGCTGATTCTTGAATCCAATATACATTTTTTATTAATTTTAATGTCTTACTGCCTATTCCTTTCTCTTCTAATATATCTACTAGTTTATCATGTAGACTCTTATACAAACCAAATATTAACCAAAATCGTGTCAAAGTTAAGCAAGAATCAATAAATCATGTTAGTCAACAACCGTTAAAATATCGAAAAATATGTAAATATTGTAAAAACCTGGTCACTTAATAAATGAGTGCAGAAAACTTCATTATAAAAATAATCAAGATTTACAATCTGATCAAAATTCATATTCTAATGCAAATCAAAACCGTAATTCAAATCATGTAAACTCGCCAAGTACCTGGAGTGCGAACGCGTCTCGAAGGTTAGTTCGAGACAAGCGTTCACAATAAATAATAAAATTTTATATACGTTGATTCTAGTATTACAAACATAATCCCTATTAATATTCCAGAATGTTTATCAAATTCTACAACAATTTTAATCGACACGGGTGTAGATATTTATTTAATTAAAATAAAATGTTTAAAAGGTAGAACTATCCATCCTTATTAAAAGGTCGATGCACCAATCTCTGCTTAGGATAGGAAAACCTACCTCACACCCCGGTAGACACGGTGTGACCCTTCAGATAGCGGGATGGAAATACCTACAGAGGTTTATACAAATGCTTGGAAATGATCTATAAATAACATAACACAAGGTACTTGCAAATATCTATATGGTCGTTGAAAATGCTTTATAGTGATTTGTAAATAACGTAACACAAGGTATTTGGGAATATCTGTATGGATGTTAAAAATGCTTTATAGTGATTTATATGGTCCTCCACATAAGGACGTTGCAAATTCCTTAAAAAATATTAGAATTCAGGAAAAATAATAAAATGTTTATAATAATAAAAATTATTATTAATAAAAAAATATAATAAACAAAAAACATATTAAAGCCACATATTATAAAAAACAAATAAAATAAGTACATATTACAAAAAAAAACACATTATAAATAAATAAAGTTGGTACATATTACTAAGAAAGCCCCAAATATAGAACTTTAACATGTAAAATCATACTTCCGTTTTTCCTTCTTTCTTTTCATTTAGGCAAAAGAGATTTAAATAAAAGTCTGCATCTGAATCAATAAGCAAAATTAATTTTGCGTACTTTGTAAGAATGTCGAAATTGATATATATGTATATAATTTAAACAAAAAATAACAAATTAATGATTTATTGGTCAAGCTTTGTTTAGTTTTTTTATATTATTACTTGTAATTTCTGTTCGACTGAACAATTATCTATTTAAATTATAGATCATTTTTCATTTAAACAAAAATTAGAAATAAGACCTAATAAAAATAAATTAACCTAACTTGATAGATAAATTGTTAAACATTTGTTACTTCATTTGTTTCAATGACATGGCTAACGCTATTTTTGGGGTGATTTTCGACGTTTTAAATTTGTCATTTGAAGGCATGCAAAATTCATTTTGCTTATTGATTCAGATGCAGAATTTTTTGAAAGTTCTTTACTTAAAATATTTAGGGAGGCGGAAAATTATAAAAGTGTGATTTTACATGTTAAAGTCCTATGCTCGGGAGTTCTAGTGACTATATCGTATAAAAAAAACACATAAATGAAAAAAAAAACTTTACATAATAAGAAAATATATACATGGTATTCATAGTCTTAATCAGATAAGGTATTGAACAATCTCTGGATTGTGATATTTTTACAAGGGTTTATTAATTTTATGATAAATTCACTTAAAAACGTAAGTGTTTTTTTAAGCGGGAGGATATTTTAAAATAAAATATATATTGCGGCTATCAAATCGATGACCGCATCAGTAATGGTTTTACTTTCGAAAATTTTCATTTTATCTACGCAAACGTAAAACAAATTGTTTAGAAAAAGATCATTGTCGCTGGTTACTGCTCCAACGATTGCAGGTCCTGGGGGAACAGTATCAGTAACTAAAATGATCTTCTGCGTATCTTCTTGCAGCAGGCACGGTAAAATTATTATGGCCGTGTCTAACGAAAAATCTGTGAACAAAAAAGTATATTATATTTCTTTTCAAAAGTAGGTATACTTAATACAAGTTTTTCTTATACATATATAAATACATAATAAAAATATATTGTTAAATCAAAAATAAACATTAAATAGTCACTGTGTGCGGAAAGATAAAATTCTATAATTTCGGTATTATACGCTTACGAATGGAATAAATGAAAATATGAAAAATCTATAAATAAAAAGAAAATTAAATAATATGTATAAATATAAAATGAAGAAAAATTACCTTGAAAGTTATGATTCTTATATGCAGAACACAGTTTCTCAAAATGTCCACGTTTTTCGGATATAGATACCATCTTTTTTATTGTTGGTTGTGAGAAATATTGTAGTAACAATTCTTTCATGTTACATTTGTAATACCAAGATGGTGCTAAAAACAGTAGAATATTAGTTTTTATATACTTAATTTATAAAACATATTTTTACCTGATTCTCAAGTCTTAAGACAGAATACATTTCCAAAATTTCTTTCACTGCATTTTCACGAAACATCCCAAATCTTTAGTACGTTCCATACGATCAGATATTATGAGTAAGTTGGGTGTTGGATTGTTTAATTCTAATTTCATATTATTTAAATGCGTTTTAATTGTGTTGTCGTATGCCCCAATTACGACTGGAATTTCAATATTGTTCCTTCTGTATTGTTTGGAACTGTCTTCTGTAGCGACAACGTCTTTTCTCCTTTGGGTTGCAATTTTTTTCTCATTTCAAAAACTTCTACGTCATCTTGCAGTTTGCCTCTTTCTGTCTCAAATTAAATTGGTTTTTAAGATTGCTAACCAAGTGTCCTATAACAATATTGGTATGTGTTATATGCTATAGTTAGTATATAAATATTCTAAATAAATATACTTACATAATAATTAGAATTTTTTATGTATAACGGCCTAGGAATTTGTTTATCCGTCAATCCTGGATAGACATAAATTAATTTTGAGTACACCAAATTGTACTCAGCTGATGTATATAATTTTAATATTTTCGTATAATATAAGACACAACTAAATATCTTACAGTGTATAGCGTCTCATATCATCATACAATGTCTGGATTATACGACGTTGGCAAAAAGAAGTTACAATACCTTTCCTCATGGAACATACCAGAGATCATTTGCGAAATGCGGCAATTGATAAATTCGCGGTAATTCCTGTTTTTTTTCTGACGTACTCGTGTAAGACGACTCGGAAAAATTCGATGAGGTTTTCATTTCTTCTTTACACGAAATATCATCTCCAATATCTGACGACATCACAGATGATCTAAATGGAGTTGATTGATCTAAACATTAATAATAATAGCAAAACAATTTTTAGAAAAATAGTTATGAAAACTTATCAGTTATGACTTTTAATTTACACTTTGTCGGAATATCATCCAGAATTGCATCTGTCCAATCTTCATAGTCTTTGCTATATATAAGCAGATTAATTTTTGAATTAATTTGGAAATATATTTTAATTTCACTTTTCAGTAATATTTTATTTTCAATTTTAAATATATGTGCCGTTGCACCGAAAGAAACATGACATTCAAAAGCCATATCAACCACCTAAAAATAATAAAAAAATAAACATACAAAACAAACAAAAATTAAATGTAAATATTACCAAAATGAAATTTGTACATCAGCATTACGATGTGGTATTTTATTTAATTTTCGGCCGTTTATAACATGGTCTTATCCTAATTGGTGATTTAATTACATTTACATCAAGACATGTTAGCAAAATTGTTTGTTGTATTGGCAATTCAAACGCATTAAAATGATTTATGTACGATATAGCTGTTTTGACATAACCATACAAACTCCAACATTCTCCATACATGAGTATGTCAGAAATAACAAAGAATAAAGGAATTTCTTCATTATTTGTTGTTTTATAAAGTACATAATCTCCTATAGTAAATATTATGGAATTCAAACGAATTTTCTTCACAGAGATAATTTCTTCAGAAATATTTCCGAAAAATTTAACAATTTCTGTTTGTTTAGCTAAAAGTTTTTACTTGAATTAATTGCTTTTTACCAATAACTTGTGTACTTACAGGCAAGTGATTTTCAAATGTTTCTATACATTTATAGTACTGATAGTGTTCGGATAAAGTTTTCGTTATATTTTTAAAAGTATTACATTGTTTTGCAATTTTTAAAAATCTTAAGTGAAAGGACTCAAACCTCATACACCAAAGAGACCGCAAAGGACCGGACATCAACATAAGTCGGGGATAGTGTATTAGAAAATGTAATTTTGGTATAAATTTAGTCATCTATATTCAATAGTTATTCATGGTGTTCTTCAGTTAAAATAGAAAGTTCAGGGATCCATTCTTGTATCAGAGTTGGTGCAAGAACAATTTCACAAATTTTGGAACGCATGAGATGCAATTTCCAAAAATGATTATCTGCAGAAATAGTTTCTACAAATAAAAACGTAAACATATTAAACAGATGCAATTTTTTATCTGCACATTGATATTGAAATTGCATTATTTTATCATTTATTTCCTTAACTGTTAAAATTTTTGATTTAACAAGTCCATTTATTACAATGGTTAAATTTATTGGAATTAGGCCTTTTAATATATCATGCATTATATCAGGAGGAAAATAAGAAATGCTACTAAATTTTGAAACGCATAAAATGGAGATTTAGATTTAAGTCCGTACACGCTTTTTACAGATTTATCTGATTCAATAGCTTTCAAATGTTGTTGGTGATTTTGTTCTGTACGTAAGATACAGTTTTGTTCCGTTTTTAATGTTTTAATATTTTCATACGAACACATACAAAATCTACAAATATGCCAACTATTGAAACAAGATCTAAAACCACCGAGCATATGAGCTGAAAGATTTTCTCCCGAAATTGTTACTAATGAACTCTTTATTTTTTGATCTATCCACTGAATAGAAATACTTTCATTTTCCAATTTTATTAAGTCAGCTATCAAGGGTTTTAGTACTTCTGCGTAACCATGTTGCACTACATATGTCCACTTTGTTAACAAAGCTAAGTGGATACTTTTCAAAGATGATTTATACTGGGATTTAATATTACCTACTAGAAAATAAAAGACACCAATTTTATGTTTTCTGTGACTTTCAATAGGATTACATACCTCAAATTCATCAGTATAAAAATGTAATCTTATAGCTACGGGTGAATTATTAAAAAAAACGAACTCTCTTTTAAAAAAATCCAGAACTATAATCTATCAAATGATTACAATTTTGTTTTGAATTATATGTGGTCCATACATATTCATCATTCAAAGAAGTTTTCAAGGTTTGAATTATAGGAACGTAGTGAAATTTTTTTACATTTAAGGTATTGTCTGCGTCAAACGTTTTCAGTTTTATTTCTGTAGGTGGTACATATTTTATACATTTTGGAGTGACATGTTGGTTTTCGCAACTAAAGATTGAGCTGAAGATAAGAACTCTAAAATATTTTGTACATTTAATGTATTACTATCATTTTGTATAACAGCATAAGTTTTTAATTCATCCAGTAAAATGCTAAACGGATTTTGAAATTTCTTCAATATTTTGTCTGAAACTGATTTTGCTATCAAATATTTGTGATTGATTTCAAATTTTAACAATTCTAAATGTTTTTCACAATTTTGTAACAAATTGCTTATATCATTCATAATTAATTCGTACGTCTTTAAGAAAATTCCTTATAGAAACCTGGTGGGCGCATTAATGTACTTGGCTGTTTCCACTCGACCGGACATTGCCCATGCAGTGAGCTTGTTGGGGCAGTTCAACGACATCTATGGTCGTGAACATTGGACTGCAGCAAAGAGAGTACTAAGATATTTACAGGGCACGAAATCCAAAAAGCTCATTTTTAAGAAGACGGGGAAACCGTTGATTGGATTTGCTGTTGCGGACTGGGCAGCGAATGTCGACGACAGACACTCTTACTCAGGCTACGTTTTTACACTTGGAAACGCAGCAATAAGTTGGAGTTCACGCAAGCAAAAATGCGTGGCAATGTCTACAGCTGAGGCGGAATACATCGCACTGTCAGAAGCAGCGAAGGAGGCGGTGCATTTAAGAAGGTTCTTGACGGAGATTGTCGGCAAGCAAAGGACAGTCACCGTCTACAACGACAATCAGGGGGCAGCTTGTATCGTAAAGGATCCAGTAATGCATGGAAAAGCGAAGCATATCGAGATTCGCTATCATTTCACAGGAGAAGCAATTCATCGGGGCGAGATAATGATCAAGTATCTGCCAACTGATCAGATGATAGCTGACATTTTGACCAAAGGCCTAGGAACAGTTAAACACGATAACTGCATAATAGGATTGGGAATGCAAGATTGAGCATTTTATGTCATTGTTTTTCCCCTTTTTTGATTGTTTTAGAGCATTTATCGTCGAGACTACCTTTCGAGAGGGGGTGTGAAGTATAATGATGATATTCAGCGAAAGGACCCTCTCCTATATTTTATTGACTGATGTATTTTTATTTTCAGAAACGGAGCTATTGAATACATTATAACTGTGCGCGCCATTTTTCAAACTATTTTCCTTACCACGTTTTCTGTAATTATGCAATTCAGTTTGATGGTGTCTTGTAATATGTACTTTGTACGAATTGAATGTATCAAATGATCTTTTGTAACCATTTACTCCGCAGATAATATTTATATTTTTATCCGAATGATGAACATATCTCATATGTTTTAAAACATTGTTAAGATGAATAAAGGTTTTAGTGCAATTATGAATACTGCACTTTATTTAAAAATGAACAAATACTACGAAATTATGCAAAATAATATTTGAAAACATACCAGAGAAATAATGCACAATACCACTATAGAACAACTCATCAGTTTCACTGTCGACAATATGATAGAATTATACGTACGTAAAACAAAAAGTTCGCATCTCCTTGACACCCCCTACCCTTACCCTAGAAATATTCGGTTATTCCGACCTAGCCGAAAAACCCATTGTAATGCATGTGCAATGCTATCACAATTTCTGAGAAATGCTAAACATTATTTGTTTCAACCACTTTTCATTTCCAAAATGTTACGGATAACTAATATCATTTGCCATTTGATTATATTATATCTTACATATCGACATCCTCAATTATGTTTCAAACAAACTTTATCCTTCATATAATTTGTTGAATACCTACGAGTGATTTATACTCAATTTCTATTGTAATTTGTTATATTTAAGTTTTTTATTTCATACATTTGTTTATGCTGTAACGTTCTATCTTGTTCAATAGTTTATTACTAACCTTTTTTTAACATGGAAAACAATATATGCATTACGGAATTATAAAATTTGCTAGTATCAATTGAGAAATTTAATTTATTTATACTAACAATACGTGTTCTCTCTCCCATATAGTTTTAATAAAAGTAATAAAACACAAATCTTATTTGCCACTTTTCCCTATACTTCATTTAAAATTTTACATAATCACAACACATTAGTTTACAGTTTACAACACATTAGTTTACCGTCAGTACCTACTATTTCAATTTTCTTCTCGAGATATATTACATTGTTGCGTTATTAATGTTAAGTTGAATTTATTCGTTATTCCAATATCAATGTTTTGATTAACAAAATATTTAATCTCATTATGAAATTATTGATAGAACGGAATCTATTCCTAATTATAGAAATTAAATACCTAAATAAAATGGCACAAAGAAAATAAAATTTTATCACAAAATATTACTTTCAGTACAAAGTCAAGCTTGCGACAAATAGCAAAAAAAAAAATATTGTTATTCGAAACGGTGGAATGCGTACCCAACATGCAAAACGGGTGGAAGCGTCTACCTGACTTACATAAAGTGCAACTCAGATACCTGTAAGGGACCTTGATCTACCTGTCCAATATATCTTACTCTTTTCTTCCCATTGTTCTACCTCTCTACTTTAAACCGACCCAAAAGAAGGTTCAGCGACTTGTTTGTAAATTCATCTTCCCTGTTTCTACCTCAAAACTTTACAGTCAATGGCAGTGATTCAAAGTTACATAAATTCCATATAGTATATGACATTCTCCCAATCCAATAAGACGGATTACTAGGGAATGATGCATTTACTGACTTAAATCCAAAAATATATTATGAAAGTAAGAATTTCATTTTATCACAAGTTAAATATCATATTCATAATTATAATGAGGTCATTGTCCCTCCAAGAACTAAATTTTTTGTGCAAGTACCAATATCTAATTCATCAAATGTCACAGAAAGCATTTTAGAATGTAAAGAATTAGATTCAGACATTTTTCTTAGTGAAAGTTTTGTTAAAGTTGACAATTTATATGCGATCAGTTCAATCATGAATATAACAGAGCATGCGAAAATTATTTGCATTGAGCCACAGAAATTAGAAACTCTAGACAATTCAGAGCATTCGCGTACAAGCCATTCAGATATTTCAGAGCATCTTTCATAGTATTCGTGTACAGAGCATTCACATATTTCAGCGCATTCATGTATTTCAGAGCATTACTGTATTTCAGAGCGTTCAGATATTTCAGAGTATATTCGTGTAATTCAGAGCATTTGTACAGTAAAAGAAATAATGAAAATGTTTATACAGTATGCACGAATAAAAATATAAACGGAGATAGGATTAAATTACTCGAGAGTCAGATCCGTACTAGCCATATTACCAGTGAAGAAAAGGCTTCAATATTCGAAATTTGTAAAGAATATAATGATTTATTTTATTTGCCAGGTGATAGTTTTTCGGGAACAAATTCTGCAAATCACAGTATTACTTTAACTCATGGTAGACCACTTGCAGTTAAACAATATAAATATCTAGAAATTCACCGCGAAGAAATTAATAAACAAGTAAAAGAAATGCTAGACAAAAATATTATTCAAAATTTAGTTTCCCCATGGAATGCACCGCTTTGGGTAGTAGGCAAAAAATTAGACGCATCAAATAAAGTAAAATGGAGAATTGTAATTTATTACAGAAAATTAAACGAAGTCACAGTCGGAGACTCTTTCCCCCTTCCAAATATATCTGAAATTTTATACCAATTAGGTAATAGTAAATATATCAGAACATTCGATTTGGCATGCGGGTTCTACCAAATTAAAATGAACAAAAAACATAGAAGTAAAAGAGTATTCAGTACCCCTTTAGGTCACTACGAATTTCTTCGAATGCTATTTGGACTCAAAAATGCTCCTGCTACATTTCAGAGGTTAATGAACTCTGTACTTTCCGGTCTCCAAGTATTAAAATGTGTTGTGCATCTTGATGATATTGTTTTATATGGAAATTCACTCTAAAATCACAATTCAAAATTAATAGAAATTTTCTAAATACTGAGACAACACATTCTTCACCTTCACCCAGATAAATGCGAATTTTTACGTCATGAAGTAAATTATTTAGGTCACGTTATAATTGAAAATGGTATTAAATCTGATTCTAAGAAAATTGAATGTGTCATAAACTTCCCAATTCCAAGTAATACTACTGAAATTAATAGCTTTTAAGGCCTCGCTGGATATTATAGTAGATATATTGAAAATTGTAGCAAAATTGTAAAACCCCTTACTGATTTATTAAAGAAAGATAAACCTTATAATTGGACTAGTTCACAACAAAATTCTTTTGAAACTTTGAAATTCCCCTTAACTTGAAAAGTACGAATATAAGTAGAATTGTATTAAACATAAATTCTGAACTAATTCCAAGTTATCAAGAATTTTTAAGTCACGTTTCTAAGAATATTATTATAAATAATAAAGTAATTGAAGTAAATGGATCTTTATTTGATATTAAACATAATTATGCTCACTGTGTATCCGCTGACATTGAAAGGAATAGTAGATGATTTATTAGCACAAAATAAAAATTTGACAGAAGTTGCGTATATAAGTAATAACGAAAACAAAATATTTTATCTAATCTCAAACTTGAATTATTGGAATAAGCCGCATTGCGAAGATTTGTACAAAACTTTGCAAAATCTGAAGGAACCAGTCTTGGTGTTGTGTCGTCTCGTCTTGATCTTGTCAAGACAAGACCATCATTTTGGTCGCGACTAAAAAGTCAAGACGAAACGAGACCAGTATCGAGTCTTGTCGAGAAAATCTTGAAGTCTCGACAAGACTCTCGACTTCAGTTCATTGGTATTTTTTTTCAAAATATTTTTCTAAAAAAGCTTCAAAAATTAAGAGCAATGCCATGAATACTATTTGAAAATTCATAAAACAAGAGACATATTAATTTGTAATCTTATGTTCTTAAACATTAATTTATGTAAATATAAAAATTCAATAGGTTGGAAGCTTGGGTTAAATTTCCAAAAATTGTAAACATTACAAAATAAGCATAATGCTGATATTCATGTTACATCTACACAAATAATGAAATAAAATCATATTTACTGCATAGATATTAGTATAATAGATAAATTCATTAACCATGAAACCGTTAACCTATAATGTATACCTAGTATAAAAACTACCCAGTATAAATCGAATATTTAAAAATTTGTAATTTTATTTATATCCTATGAAATGGACTAACAAAACTAAATTTTCAAGTTGCCTAAAATTATTTCCAATTGTCAAACTGCACAAAGTTATACCTATCAAAATATCATATTTGAAAGTAAATATAAACTCATAAGGTGCCAATTACTATATCGCTTTTACCCTAATATCTGTGGCGCCTTTTCCACGCCAGCAATGAATGTCGGTTTCATTTATTTATTTGTATTTTTTTTTGTTTTATATAATTTAATACTGTACCTACTGTAATTGCGACATAGTGCTACTATGTTGAAATATGTAATGTTCACTTCAAATATAATGGTTATTTATGCAACAAAGCGGATTGGCACACCCAGCAATGGGTAATATGCCGTGATGATTTAGTTATTTATTTTATTTATGTACCTAATTGAAATAAAATTATATTCTATGTAAGAATGAAATGTCACAGATATTATTTTGCGTAAGATTATTTTTATTAAATTTATTATGTTTTGTCTCTAATTAGCTATTTAGGTACGTAACCGATGCTGTTGGATGAGAGCTACATTTAATGATACTGGTATTCACGTATTTTATTTCAGTTTATTTCTAGATTTCAGTGTGAGAACATCGATATTATAGTGATTCAGGTGAGAGAGTTAATCTAGCATGTGTATGATTGTGAGTGTGCGTGTGAGCAGTACTGGGTACTGTAGTGGCCGCATCGTGTGAACCCGAGGGTCGCCAACGGTAGCAGCAGGGAAGGCTGTAGTGACCCACATCTGGTGTCGCCAACGGCAGCAGCAGTTAGGGCTGTAGTGATCTGATCCAGTTGGTTAAGAGGAATGTCTCCGGATCACCACCGAAGCGGCAGTGGTTCCGTAGTGGCCGCTCGTGTGAACCCGAGGGTCGCCAGCGTAGCAGCAGGGAAGGCTGTAGTGACCCACATCTGTGGTCGCCAACGGCAGCAGCAGTTTGGGCTGTAGTGATCTGATCCAGTTGGTTAAGAGGAATGTCTCCGGATCACCACCGAAGCGGCAGTGGTTCCGTAGTGGCCGCTCGTGTGAACCCGAGGGTCGCCAGCGTAGCAGCAGTTAGGGCTGTAGTGATCTGATCCAGTTGGTTAAGAGGAATGTCTCCGGATCACCACCGAAGCGGCAGTGGTTCCGTAGTGGCCGCTCGTGTGAACCCGAGGGTCGCCAGCGTAGCAGCAGGGAAGGCTGTAGTGACCCACATTCTGGTGTCGCCAACGGCAGCAGCAGTTAGGGCTGTAGTGATCTGATCCAGTTGGTTAAGAGGAATGTCTCCGGATCACCACCGAAGCGGCAGAGGTTCCGTAGTAACTAGCGGTACTGCCCGTAGTTGCCAACATGTGTGTACGGTGTGTGAATGCCTGAACCTTTTGTCAATGATTGCCTCCTCACTGAGTATTTCTCATGTGTTAATTCTTTTACAGATATAATCACGGCGTGAAGGAGGATTCCGCGTGACCGGTTTCGGCCAGGCGATGGTCATCTAGATTTGTTATTATTTTTTGTATTAATACTGTATATACCGGTTTGGGTGATAAATATGTTTTAATATTCTAATTTTCAGCGCTAACATTTAATCGTCATTTATAACAGAAATAAGAAAAAAAAACACTCAGTATATATGCACTTATGCACGTCCATTTTCATATTAATTTTTTAAGTGATCGACGATTGACGACATTTATAGAATACTTTTAAAATATCTCAAACATTTTTTGGAATTTTTTAATCGCGATTGTACGGTTTTTCTTAGATATTCATGCACTATTACATACAATTAAATAAACAATTTGTCAATAGACGCAAAGTCGAGAGTCTTGTCGAGACTCGAGACAAGACGAGACTGACTTCAAGTCTCGTTTCGAACAGACCAAGACAAGACCAATGTAGTCGAGACTAAGTCAAGACCAAGACAAGACCGACCTCAAGTCTTGTCTCGTCTCGTCTTGTGGCAACACTATGAAAGAACTTCTCATTTCATTAAATAGATATTTGTGTATTAAGAGCGCAAAATGGGACAGTCGATTGAGAGGTTGTTGACGCGCGACGCAGGAGCGCGGCATTCTCTCCAAATCGACAATGCTCATTTGCGCTCAAAACACACACAAGATTTTTTCTACAGTCCTCCACCATAACGAAAAATAATAAAATGAACACGTTGTAGTTACAGTACTATTCAATACTTTTGCAGTGAAGATAGAAACGTATTCAAATATGACTTCCAGATATTGTGTTGGCTTTCGTTTTTACAAAAAAAATTAATGCCAATTTTCTAATGAATATTATAAGTTTTTGTATAATTTATATGTTTCAAGTACATTAAACTAGTGCAGTGGAAAAGTGGATGTCCACAACTGTTCACACAATTTATTTTATATTTAATTTTAATTTATCGATATTTTCCATTCTTCTTGAGCTATTGCTTCAATCTAAAATAATCATTTTATACTTTCGTTTTTGTAAATAAATGCCCTATTTTATTTTCCAAGCAGTGCGGCATTTTGTTTGGTTATGTATATATGTTATGTATACCGACAGAGCAGTTATATGTCAGACTGACTTGTGAAGATGGTAAATGTGTAACTACAGTGCCATTTGTTCCTGACTAAACATGTCTACTAACAATGTAGACAAGTGACATTTCTAAACATTGTATAGTTAGAAATTTGGACAGCGAGCGTTTTTCTACTTTATCGCGCATGAGCGGCAAAGTGACATTTTGCGTTGACAAAAGGGAGCGCAAATGGCTACTTTGTATATAGACTGTAGAAAAAATAAATTCCAACGCTGTACTCAGAATAGGCTGCGGTCTTGATAGTTTACAATGGCATAAAGTACGTTTAATAATAAGACATATTTTTGTAAATTCTAACATTCGTTTAACAATATGTCATAATAAAATTTGTAATTTAGATCCTAGTAAAATAAAAGAAATTATTGAAGAATTTCGGTGTCCTCCTACAGCTAGTCATCAAGGAATTTCTAGAACTACTAAAAAGATTAAGCAAAAATACAAATAAAAAAATATGAAAAAAGATATTAAAAAGTTTATTCGAAATTGTTGAGAATGTCAAAAAAATAAAGTAATCAGAGTTAAGGGGCTTGCCTTGTTCGAAAATAAATCTGGAAAAATGACATTTCTTGCAAGTCATTTTGTGGTGTTTCTATAAGAAATAAACAATTGAAACTTGAAATACATAAAGTTAAGTAATATTCGAGGAGTGTTATGCTCTCAGAATATTGATTTTGTTCATCATTATTGAAATATTAATTGATCAACAGTACCAATTTTAGTCTTATTTTGTGCCTTCATTTTACAGTCTTCTGTTAAAATAAAATTAAAAATATTTGCATAGCACTCTTCCATTAATTGAAAATAACATATCTGTTATAGAAAATATGTCTAATATTAACGTATGTTCGTGTATTTTGCCTTGCAAAAATTGTTAAAATTAGTTATTTTTACGCGCAAGAGGTGTCGCTAGTAGTTCGCTCAGGCTAGTTCAGTGTTTATTACGGGTAATGCTCCGCCCAGGTTACAATCGATTGACGGGGAAAGGGGGAAAAAGGTCTTGCTGGGAATATATATTTGTGTGAAGAAAGTATTTCCATTTCAGTTATTTTTCGTTTTAATATATTATATATATTTTTTAAATTCTATATATTTAATAACGTCGTCATTTGCAAAATTGTTTATTTGATATATATAGTACATTTAAAGTACAAAAAAAATAGGTAACAAGTTTATATACGAAAAATCAAATGAAAAACAATTAGATATAATTACCTACTAAATACTTTTAGAAATTACACAGATAACGTAACAGGTAACAAAAGATCGAAATGTGTTTTCAATATGAAATTAGTGGCATTAACGGCTTACTTTATTTCGGGGATTATAAATATTATTAGTTTAGTAAAGTCATGTCGTTTGTTACATTAATCCTTGAAATAAAGCAAGCCGTTTATGTCGCTTTCTTACTGTAAAATTTGTGAAACCCAATTATTAATCCAAACCCTAAATCAATTTGCCATTAGATGTATTTATTTTAATCTTAGAAATACCATTTATTTGACGTAAATATACGGATTGTTTTTAATTTAGTTTTAGGAGTCTTGCCTTGTTTCTTGTTCTAAAATAAATTTGGAACTGTGACATATCTTGCAATACATTTGTGGCCATTCTATAAAAAATAAGCAATTGAAACTTTAGATACACAAAGTTTAATAATATTAGAGAAGTGTCGTGCTCTCAGATTATTGTTTTCGTTTATCAGTTTTACCTTCTGTCACCTTTAGTTACTTTGTCTTTGGTGCCTTATTCAAAAATACATTTGGAACAATAACTTTTTTGTAATTCATTTTGTGGTCATTCTATAAGAAATAAACAAGTGAAACTTTAAATACACAAAGTTTAGTAATATTATAGAAGTGTTGTGATCTCAAATTATTGTTTTTGTTTATCAGTTTTACCTTCTGTCACCTTTAGTTAGTTTGTCTATGGTGCCTTATTCAAAAATACATTTGGAACAATAACTTTTTTGTAATTCATTTTGTGGTCATTCTATAAGAAATAAACAAGTGAAACTTTAAATACACAAAGTTTAGTAATATTATAGAAGTGTTGTGATCTCAAATTATTGTTTTTGTTTATCAGTTTTACCTTCTGTCACCTTTAGTTAGTTTGTCTATGGTGCCTTATTCAAAAATACATTTGGAACAATAACTTTTTTGTAATTCATTTTGTGGTCATTCTATAAGAAATAAACAAGTGAAACTTTAAATACACAAAGTTTAGTAATATTATAGAAGTGTTGTGATCTCAAATTATTGTTTTTGTTTATCAGTTTTACCTTCTGTCACCTTTAGTTAGTTTGTCTATGGTGCCTTATTCAAAAATACATTTGGAACAATAACTTTTTTGTAATTCATTTTGTGGTCATTCTATAAGAAATAAACAAGTGAAACTTTAAATACACAAAGTTTAGTAATATTATAGAAGTGTTGTGATCTCAAATTATTGTTTTTGTTTATCAGTTTTACCTTCTGTCACCTTTAGTTAGTTTGTCTATGGTGCCTTATTCAAAAATACATTTGGAACAATAACTTTTTTGTAATTCATTTTGTGGTCATTCTATAAGAAATAAACAAGTGAAACTTTAGATACACAAAGTTGAATAATATTATAGAAGTGTTGTGCTCTCAAATTATTGTTTTTGTTTATCAGTTTTACCTTCTGTCACCTTTAGTTAGTTTGTCTTTGGTGCCTTATTCAAAAATACATTTGGAACAACAACTTTTTTGTAATTCATTTTGTGGTCACTATAATAAATAAACAAGTGAAACTTTAGATACACAAAGTTTAATAATATTAGAGAAGTGTCGTGCTCTCAGATTATTGTTTTCGTTTATCAGTTTTACCTTCTGTCACCTTTAGTTAGTTTGTCTTTGGTGCCTTATTCAAAAATACATTTGGAACAACAACTTTTTTGTAATTCATTTTGTGGTCACTCTATAATAAATAAACAAGTGAAACTTTAGATACACAAAGTTTAATAATATTAGAGAAGTGTCGTGCTCTCAGATTATTGTTTTCGTTTATCAGTTTTACCTTCTGTCACCTTTAGTTAGTTTGTCTTTGGTGCCTTATTCAAAAATACATTTGGAACAATAACTTTTTTGTAATTCATTTTGTGGTCATTCTATAAGAAATAAACAAGTGAAACTTTAAATACACAAAGTTTAATAATATTATAGAAGTGTTGTGCTATCAAATTATTGTTTTTGTTTATCAGTTTTACCTTCTGTCACCTTTAGTTAGTTTGTCTATGGTGCCTTATTCAAAAATACATTTGGAACAACAACTTTTTGTAATTCATTTTGTGGTCATTCTATAAGAAATAAACAAGTGAAACTTTAGATACACAAAGTTTAATAATATTATAGAAGTGTTGTGCTCTCAAATTATTGTTTTTGTTTATCAGTTTTACTTTCTGTCACCTTCAGTTAGTTTGTCTTTGGTGCCTTATTCAAAAATACATTTGGAACAATAACTTTTTTGTAATTCATTTTGTGGTCATTCTATAAGAAATAAACAAGTGAAACTTTAAATACACAAAGTTTAATAATATTATAGAAGTGTTGTGATCTCAAATGATTGTTTTTGTTTATCAGTTTTACCTTCTGTCACCTTTAGTTAGTTTGTCTATGGTGCCTTATTCAAAAATACATTTGGAACAACAACTTTTTTGTAATTCATTTTGTGGTCATTCTATAAGAAATAAACAAGTGAAACTTTAGATACACAAAGTTGAATAATATTATAGAAGTGTTGTGCTCTCAAATTATTGTTTTCGTTTATCAGTTTTACCTTCCGTCACCTTTAGTTAGTTTGTCTATGGTGCCTTAATAATATTAGAGAAGTGTTGTTTAAAAATTACCAGTTTTTCTCGACGGTATACATACTTATAAATATTGGATAAATTGAACTTGACGATAAAATAATTTTAGTTTAGAAAGATCAAATCTAATATTTATAATCCTCGAAATAAAGTAAGCCATTTGTGCCGGTAATTTTCTATTGACTGAGTAAAAAAGCGAATAAAATGCATGGGATTTGACATAGCTTAAAAGTTGATTATAGTTATTTATGCAACAAGAGTAAAAAGTATGTTCGAATTGCATACAATTTTTTTTCCGTCTGAAATAAATTATTTCTCCACAACGTTAAAATAAGTGCACTTTTTCACTTTCATGTATTAAAAAAAGACATAGTTTATAAACCCATTTGAATGAAAAAAGGACTTTTTTAACAGATGTAAAAAAAACATATCTTCCAAAGAAGCGCAACAGACCCCTTTGGCGATCAATGGGGTACTGAGATAAATACGCCTACAGCAAAAATATTTAGGAGTAGGGCAACTGAACGGCTCCACCCACCGGCTACCTCGTCTCTCACCTACAAACCCCTGTCTAACTTGGTGACAACAAGGCATTGCCCTTAAAACAAAATTACCAATGAAAATAACAACTGCTGAAGAACCTTTCGAAAAAAAAAATGTTAAGACATAGTTATCATGCCTTTGTCAGAATCAGAAAATAAATGCATACTCACATTACAAGATTCTCTCAAGCTTACCCTATTCAATATCAAGAATCTGAAACTATTTGTAGTGAGTTAATTACAAAATTCATTTGTCAATTTGGTATTCCAAATATAATACTTACTGATCAAAGAAAAAAATTTACTGGCACATTGATGCAGGATATTGCCAAATTATTTAAATTAAAGAAAGTACAAACTACTACATATAGACCTCAAAGCAATGGAGGTATAGAAAGATTACATGAGACTCTTGCAGATTATCTAAAACATTATGTTTTAGCATCTCAAAACGATTGGGATAAATTTATTCCTTTTGCAATGTTTGCATATAATACAACACCTCATTCAACATCGAAAAAAGTCAAATGTCAAACAAAATAACTCATGATAAAATCAAGTCGAAAATAAATAGTAAAGAAATATATGACAAGAAAATAGAATCTATATATATACGGGTGCAAACGAACTTAATGTCATAAATTTAAGGGTGAGTAGTATAACATGATTGTGTAGATTACGAAACAGAAAGAATTTTTAAAAAATTCGCATATTTAACGGTAGTTTTCATTAAACTAACATTTTTGGTACCACTGGACCACTGACAACTTTAATACTTGACATTAATTTAATTAATTTACGTAATGTTCCTGTATAATCAAATCTTAATTATTTCTAACGTAATTCGTTTTGAAAGTTCAATGAACCATATCAAAGATTAATATTAATACTTCGCAGAATTATTTTTATAGAGAAAAAAAAAACAGAATGGATTAACTGATAAATAGCAACAATACTAGAAACTTTTCATGTAACAATATTAATATGAAAAAAAAACAACCTAAAAATCAATTCAAGAATAAACACAAAACTCATAAATATTGTTCAAAATTGTCACCTCCCACAGCTACACACAATGCACTACGTTGAATTAATGAGACACTACATGCCAGGTTCGTATGATTTTCTTATTTAATAATTTCAGTACAGTTTTGAATCCGCATCCTCAATTTTTCAACAGTTTAAGGGGGGGGGGGTTGATTATCATACACCAAGGACTTCAAATGACCCCACAGATAAAATCTAAGGGATTGAGGTCAGGTGATCTTGGTTGCCATGATACAGGACCTCCACGGCCAATCCACCTGTTCCCATAGGTATTATTTAAATGCTTGAAAAATGAGGTGGAGCACCATCATGCTGAAACCATGCATGTTGACGATGGAGTAAGGGAACATTTTCTAATAATACTGGTAGAACATTTTGTAAAAATTCCAAATACTGGTCACCATTTAATCTGTTGGGCAGTATGTATGGTCCAAGCAAATTTCCATTTAAGATACCAGCCCAAACATTTAATGAAAATCTGTGTTGCAAACTACTTCTTACTACAACATGTGGATTTTCTTGAGCCCAATAATGCATATTGTGGAAATTATGGACACCGTCACGTGTGAAAATTGCTTCGTCACTAAATATTATAAGTGAGGTAAAATTAAAATTTGCAGCATGTTGTTGCAGAATCCACTGACAAAATATCGTTCTTGCTTGGTGATCAGCAGGCATTAATCCTTAATTAATGGTATGGATGATAATCATTCTTATGTAAAATTTTCAAAACACTCGTGTGAGATATTTCTCCTACAACACGAGACACTCCTCTGCTACTAATTTCCGGGTTAGCATGCATCAAGTCTAAGACTTCATCTTCAATGTTGTGGTGTAGTCTGGGACCACCGCCATTTCGTGCATTATGTCTTCTTAAATTGCCTGTGTCGCGAAGACGTTGTGTCACTGTGATGAACATCCTGCGATCAGGCTGGCGTCTTCCAGGATACCGTTCGGCATACAGACCTGCTGCTAAAACCGCGTTTTGTCCCACTTCACCATAAATCAACAACATCTCCACTAATTCAGAATTAGAATACATTTTTTTTAACAAGAGCACAGCAAAAATCACTTGTCACTAACACTTCCGAGAATAATGAAATATTTTATGTACCTATTACACAATTATTTTCAGTGCAAATGGTATTTAATTTAATTATTAAGAATAATTTAATTTAATTATTAATAATACAACTAATTTTGAATGTATTTTTGATAAACATATTTTTAATGGAATATGAATTAAAACAGCAGTAAAAAAAGTTTCCTAAAGAAAAGTCGAATTTTCGTTTTTCGAATTTTAAAAAAATTCTTTCATTTTCGTAATCTACACATCTCATACTACTCACCCTTAAATTTATGACATTAAGTTAGTTTCCACCCTGTATATATATAAATATATATATATATATATATATATATATATATATATATATATATATATATATATATATATATATATATATATATATATGTCGTATGTTGTTTAAACAACTATAAACAATTTTAATTCAACCATTCATAATTTAGATCGAAACGAATTAATTCTCCGTAACAATACAATGAAATTAAAAAAATACATAAATCTTGTAATTGAAGAATAAAAATCTCAACAAGTAATTTCACAAATTCAAGAACACTTTATGTTATTAAATTTTATCGTAATCGTAATCAATATCAACAAGAAAATTCTAAATAAATAGAAGCAATACTATTCGCAGAAGATGGTATTATATATTCAACAATAATTACATCCATACAATTTATTAGTAATTTACAAGATATATCACAACACATTCCTAGTGATTTAGAATTTCCCCTTCCAGAAAATTCAGATAATGGTCATTCACGTTTGAAACTTGTAGACCTAATTGTTGCCTATGTCGATTCTAAACTAATTTATATTATCGATATTCTATTATATCAATCACATATTTTTAAATTATTTCAATTGACCCCATTACCGGATAAGCAATTAAATGATAAGTATTTATTTGTAAGACCATCAGGTGAATATCTAGCTGTTACAGAAACTAAACAATACTATTACATGACGTACCAAACTCTTATTGTAAAAATATTAATAAAGAAATGTTTATTTGGAAGCAGACTCAATTCACACATTTGATACACATTGCAGAATCATGCGAAATCAAATTATATCTATTACGCCAACACTTACAAGAAATTTGTGATATTAAGATATTTAGAATTAAAAATCATATTTGGAATCAACTTATTAGCACAAAAACTTGGCTATGTGTTCTCAATAAACCTGAAACATTAACTATTAATTGTAAATCTTCTAATCAGCCACATGATTTAAAATTATATGGAACAGGTTCAATATCCCTTTGTAATAATTTAAAGCCTATTTCCCATCAGCTTTACTTGTTGCTAAAAGATTATTCCATTTTAACGTAAACAGAGTATACATTCCTCATGTAAACATAAATTTAGATGATTATTTATACGAAAATAATAAAAATTAACTTATCTGAAATTGTCTTTGACCACATATATAGACCTTCCACTCTTCACTTGGAAGAACTAAGCTCTGCAAGTCACAAATTATCTCAAATCGATGAAACCGCTGATTCTTTACTAAAGCATAAGGTCATTACTTATCATTACTCTACTAAATATTACATACTTTACCCTATTATTGTGTTACACTATATTTTCTATTAAGAAGTTATTTTAGATTTATAAGAAATTCTGGGAGACGAACTTGTGGTTGCATGCCAAACCTTTGTATAACTTTTAATAACAAAAATAATCCTAAGGTAGAACCTACTACAAGTGTTAGTTACGGTCCTGAGCAAGATGAGATTGAATTTCATAACAATTTATAACCACGTCGCTAGAAAAGAATTAAAATAAGGAAGAATGAATTAGTAATGAATATATAATTCATTCATTCCCAACGGGGGTGGTATATTCTTACCCTCCTAATTCTTAGAAATGACGCGTGTATGTACTAAGTGAACTTACAATACTCTCATATTCACGGAATTTGCTTTTCATAAACAGGTTTCTAATTGTCACGTAGTCCAGTGGTATGATCCTGGGAACCGCTGATCAAGCACTTAAAAAGACTATGAATTGTGGAAGCTATTGCTAAAGAAGCTCCAGTCAAGTCCAGTCAAGTTTACTCCGTTTAAGTTCAGTTGAGTCCAAATTTCAATTCAGTCAGGTCGTACAGTTCGTTACGTAATAGATCATAAAAAAGTTAATAATTATCTTCAACGTAACGAATTTCTTGTAACTTTAATAATATTCAATAAATAAATAATTAACTAACTTACGATACGTGTTCGGCTGAGCCGTTTATTGAGGAACCTAAAACCTTCTACCACAGCCCACAGATCGCTCAACGATGTCAGAATCTTGTGATAGAGTTCAACGAGCTTGCCCGGACAAGGTAGGACAAAACGAATTTTTTAATCAATAACGCCTATATATTTTTATGTATTTGAAATCTAAGTAAAATTACGAATTCTACGATATGTTTGAAGTGTATTTGAATTGAAGAAATAAATTACCAAATAGTAAGAGAAAATTGACATAACTATAACGACGTGCATTCCACGCATTAGAGCACGAAATATTCGCACCCGCTACCAAAATCACACAAAAATAGTAAATTATGAAAATGTATTTAATGAGTATAATAAAATTTGTTAGAATTGAATAATAGTAATTTACGACATAAATAGTGTTATAAATATTTATACATCACGAGAGAATAGTTCGAAAAATAAGCATCCTTAAAAGCGAGTTCTTTAAAATATTCGAGTAATGTAATAAACAGATAATGGCCTAGTGTAAATAGTTGTAGGAAAAATTAACTCTGTCGCTTCCAGCACACTAAAGCTAAAATCATAATCATGACGTAGAGGCACAACGCCTCTCATTGCTTGTATTATAACATTGGATACCGCCAGGCTATTACTTGCGCCGCTCTGCTGAAATGAAGACATGCATTGCTTGAAATCTTAAGGGTTAGCCACTTGCTGTGAGTTGTCTGTATAGTAAAATAATCTTACTGTTCCCTGAATGTTAATGTTATTTTTGTACGCCGCTTTATGAATTGTAGTTTTATTGCTGGACAAATTTCTTGACTATAGGTATATTTTTATATAATTCACTAAATTGTAATTTAATATCTGTAATTGGTAGTTTTCTTTTTGTCTGGTGTCTATCAATTCTGGCAAAAGGCATTTGAAATTGAAATAATTTGGTTCCGTAGTACATAGTATTCCTCCAAAATTCGTCTTTGTAAGAAATCTAGAAAAATAAATCATTAAATATATATATATATATATATATATATATATATATATATATATATATATATATATATATATTTATATATATATATATATATATATATATATATATATATACATATATCTTGTGGAGTTAGCCGAGCGCAGTTGCTGAAAATTTCCAAAACGCCGTCCTCTTCAAGTAAGCCATCGGATGATGCAGCTAAATAGTATTCCTCTGAATTAACGAATAATCCACTTTTGACCAATTTCATATTAAACTTTTCTTCAAAATATTTATTGCAACTGCTTCTTAATCAATTTATTATTTTTAGCTGAATTTCCCATAAATTTTTAATACAAAATATTATGAACTGTTGATGCTGTGCTTGTTGTTTAGCGTAATTTGCATGTTTTTTCAAAGTTGGAAGCCGTCCGTCTTTCCGGACTTGCTGTCTTCCACAAAATACTTTCACATTTTGCACAGTTTTCTGTTGTAGTTCTGCAATTTCCTCTTTATTTTTCACAAATTTATTTAGGAATACTACTTTTTCTTTTTTGAAAATATCGTTTTTCATATCTGACTCTGTTGGATTTGCCGCAATTAAATAAATAAATATATCATCATGGCATATTACCCATTGCTGGTCAATTTGCTTTGTAGACAGATTTCGGTAATGATGAACACATATTTGTACCGTGTGGGCGTTTACCAGGCGTACTTCACGGGCACTCATTGCTGGCACGGAGAGTGCTCAACAGAGGTAAATTTTGTGCCATTTAAAATTCTAAATATTTGGCGTCGGTCAGGATTGAACTCAATTCTCCAGATTCGCGACGAGACACTCAGGCACGCTACCACTAGACCCCATGTGCAGTTGGTCCATAATATGTGTCAGCCCCTACAAATATTATTTATTATTACTTTTCGTTCGAATAATTTTCTTCTATTGTAATTTTTTGTTTATTAGATATAATTTTTTAAATATATTTTCCGGAATTATTGTTGTTCAATGATTTGTGTAGAATATAATGATACCTGTATTTCACATTAAGCAACAATACTGCAGCGTTGCAACGTTATTGACACGAAAGTCTTTTTGTAAAATTAACTCTTTCGCCTCCAACAAATTTTGCTACAATGGAACTATATCTTTCAGCAGTATTGTTGCTCTTCTTCCGGAAATCTCAAAGAAAATACGCACAGAAAATCGCCGTGTTCCCAACGAAATGTTCCCAAAGAGTTGTGCGAAACTTTATAAGTCGCTTGCAGCAGTGTTCGGACAATGACGGACATCTCTTGTTGGATATTATTGTCAAAACCACTTGAGATTAAACTTGCCGTGGTTCAGGATGTAAAAATAAAAAATTTTCATTTACATTTGTATTTCTAATATATTTTTGACATGTCAAAAATGGCGATTTATTGTTTCATTCGTGATTAGCCAGGTAACTAATTTACTTTTAACACTACTGTTAAAAATAACAATGGTCTGTCATTTTTTAACACTGGTGTCAAAATGTCTTTTTAACAACAAACTCTAAAAAGCCGACTTTTAATATATTTATAGAAAAAAAAATGCGTGGTCACCTGTATATAATTACTTTATTGAATTATTTGCAGATAAGTAATCGATATCAAAATTGGTTTAAAAAGATTATTACGCTCAAAAGTTAGTTATACTAGTGTAAAAATGCTTGCATAAATTATATAACAATACATTAAAATTCGTTAAAATAAAAATTTTGTGCCAAAATTAATTTAATAAACGCTTGTTCATAATATGCTCCCGTTCAATTTTCTTTCCAACCTTGCAAACGAACTTGCATTGTCGGCTCTATTCGAGAGTTTTCGATAAGGGAGCGCGGAGTTAATTAGATTTACCCTAGCAATATAAACCTGCGACATCTATGTAGCCACTCTGGTACTAAAATTACATAATTTCATGGGATAGTATAAGTAAAACTAAGACTATTGGTGAAAATTCGGTGAAAAATTCCTTTTAATAAGCGAGTTATGGTCTCCCAAAGTTTGACAATATAGATGTAACGTCACGAATATAAGTTTTTATATAAAACTGTTTTCTTCGTGGACCTAAAATGTTGTTGAAATGTATGCTATTTTTAAATTATACTTATAAAAAACTAATTAATATTATAACACTGTACAAGTCTACATGCTTTATAATTGTAAGTGTATCAAAATTATTAAGTTTAATGCAAGAAATTTATATTCAAATAAAAATTGTTTGAGAATTGCACTACTGGAATGGTAGCCACGTGTCCGCTATTTGAATTTCTCTACTAATCGAAATCACAAGTATACTGTTGTGTTCCGAAATGTTGTTCCTTAAAAGCGAGACATCCCACCCTTCATTTTCATACATTTCCAATACTGGGTGAAAAGGTTACATTTCTAAATAAATATGGCATGGAAGAAATAATCGAGATACGGAAAGCATGGCAGATTAAACTGTTGATTGGAAAACCAGTTACCAATTCAATGTGTGTTTGTTCCTTGCATTTTTCTAACGAAGATTACACTACACATGTATTGGTAGGTCTAAAATAATATAAATATATTCAATTATTTTATCATATATTTATATTTAGGTTACTCAAAAAAGAGGAATTTGACAAAGACACCCGTTCCTTCAAAAAATTTACCTTCCAAGTCGATTTGTACATCAAAAAAGAATAAATTGATTATAGATGCAAGACGAAAAAGATCAGTGACAAGACAGTTATTTAAAGATCTTGATTTGTTAAGTAATATTTTATTTTACAACAGTAATACGTCCTTTTCTATAATTTAATAAATGCTGGGCAACTGTGTTATAAATGATTGGAGATACAGGACAGAAATATTACACATATATTAATATTTCCCTTTTTTCTACTACATTAATATTTGCTATTTCAGATACCCAATAGTCCTGATGCATCCGATCCCCAACCAATCACTTCAACTGTTAATGCTGTTGACGATGAAGGACTTTCCACGTTATATTCAGGAGAGCAGTTAAAAGAAATTGAAACGACTGCTGCTAAAGGTTTACTGCAATTAGTGGGTGGTGATAATTTTTTTGAAAAAACTGCGGATAAGGCATGTTCTTTCAACACGGATACTTCCCGGACTGTTGGTGACTTAATAACAGATGATTCAAAAATGAACAGCATTACTGGAATACCTACTTTAAAGTTACTAGATGCAATGGAAAAACTGGTGCAGGAAGAAACACAAACACCAGGATATCGAAAACGCCGACTCACCGTTCGGCAATGAATTATACTTACATTCATGAAATTAAAAACTAATGTTAGCTATGTTGTTTTAAGTTTGCTTTTTGGAGAAGTCACATCCCAAACCTGCAGGACAATCATTTTTCAAATGCTACCTATATTATCTACAATTTTACGATCTCTTATAGTTTTTCCAACAAAACAAGAAGTTTTACAGATATTCCCATAGCATTTAGTGACTTTGAAGATGTTCGAAACGTACCAGACTGTACAGAAATAAAAATACAGCGTCCAAAATGTTTATGTTGCCGGATTACAACATATTCGCATTATAAAAGTGACCACACAATTAAATTTATGACTGCAGTAACTCCAGGTGGATTTCTTTGCTTCATAAGTAAACCATGCGGTGGACGAAGTTCCGACAAACAAATTTTTGAACAAAGTGGTATAATTCATAAATTAGATTTATGCGTTGATCACGTTATGGTGGACAAGGGCTTCTTGATAGACGAAATTTGCCATTCCTATGGAACAAAAGTAATTAGGCCACCATTTCTTCGCAAAAAAACACAACTTTCAAAAGAAGAAGCGTTATTAAATGCAAAAATTGCAAAGGCACTGTACGTGTAATCGTCGCAAGATCAGCGAATAAAGTTATTTAAAATATTAAATACCGCTTTACCGTGGAATATGGTACTACATGTGGAAAGTATTTTTACCATGGCATCTGTAATCGCCAATTTATCGCTGTCTACCATTATGATGAATATTTTTGCAGTAATACGTTTCTGTGTGTTTTTTAGTAAGTGAATCAGTTATTTTTAAATTTTATTCATTTCTTTGTAAATAAGGTATAAAAAATTGTTAATTTGGAAAAGAAAGTACAAATGTGAAACTCTTTATATAGGATGGGGCCAAGAAACTTCCTTTTTTGATCCTGTATTATATGTAAGATGATTGTATTGAGTTTTTACTACATTGTGGTAATATAAATAAATCACTAATTTATGGAATACTATTTTTATCTAAATAAAGTTAATTTAAAAAACCAAGATTAATTAATTAATATATACTATGTACAGATTATATTAGAGTATTGCTTATAAAATAAGTATACATTTCCAAAATTTCTGATCTAAATATTAAAAAAATAACCTCTTTTATTATTAATACATATGTAATGCAACATATAAGAAATATATTTAAAACTAGTAACATTTAATAATTCTTTTGAATAATTATTATCAAAGGGAACGCTAATATTTAAAGATAAATTTTCTTAACAATAAATGAAAAAATCACACGACGTTGAATTAAGAAGAGACATACCTAATTGCACTTGTGCATAGTACATATGATTTTTCTTTAATTCATATTTACCATTTTGCAATTTCAAATACTTTAAATTATTCTAATCAAAATCCACATTTTTGCCTAATTAAAATAATAATTTAAGTAATAACAATAAATATCTATAAATATGTATATCATACACACCATTAAAAGGACATTTAATTTCCAATAATTTTTTTGACATATTTCTCTCAAACATAATACCATCCGGTGAATACCCAATCCAAGGATTATGATGCGAAATAATAAATCCACATTGAATTACAGAATTAGAAAAGATTGTTTCATATTTTTTCGCGCTATTTTTTCTAGTCTTTCTATGCTCAACATATTTATTAGCAAATTTTTTAGGCCAAAAATAACGCATGGGTTTCCTTTCCCAGTCTCATATTGCATATGTGTAAATTTCATAGCAACGGGATCCTGTAATTCGATATTGTCGCTCTTTATGCCACTGTCGTTCTCAAAAGTGCTAAGGGCAACATCTACAACAACTACACAAAAAATTTCATTTTACGTTGCGCGACAGCAATTCGATAGACCAAAAGCCATTAAATTTAATTCCAACATAATTACAGACTGAACCGAATTATTCATTATACTAATCAGTAAATTTGAATTCGGATTTGTAATAATTTTGCATTTCTCTGTAGTTACTTTTCTGCGTCCTAATTCTAAAAGTTTATAATATTAAACAATGAAATGAAATTAAAATAGAGTAGTTAACTCATGTTTTATTAAAGATGAGTTCGGAGAACTTTCTCCAAGAATTTTTTAAAAATAATCCAAGCGGTCAGGCATCACATTTTTGTGGTTTACATTTAATTTTCTCAAACAATTAGTTTCTAATATAGGCCTTACTTTATATTGTTAAGCAGCTATATCCTTTTTTCTATTCCACAAACATTTAACAGGTTAAGTATACAATATTTTCTACCGTGTGCGTAAAGTTAAATCGTAAAATCACGTTTAATACAATTTGTATGCAACTGGTGTGTAAAAAGTTATTTTCTACTTTGTGTTACCATTTTTGCACTTGATAAAATAATACTATTTGCACTAGTGACACAAATTGGTACTCAGGCCTATTCTGTAACTCAATGGTTAATTTTTAACTAGTTCAAATTTTTATCCTATAGCTTTTTGACAACTAAAAATTAAATTTTTTGTTATATATCAACATACTTGATTGGATTTTTTTTAACCTGTTCTTGATGCGGGGAAGTAACAGGCACCAGCCAGTAACGACGCACAGTAGAACTACGATGCTTGTTTCTTTTATTAGGAATAGGAAAACAATTCAACCTCTGTAAATTGTTTAAGAATTCGTAAGGTGGGTAGAGTTCAGGGTAAAAATAAAATACAAACGGCATAGAATAGAGTATTTTAATTATATTTATAAAGATAATGAAAAAATAATATAATAAATGAAACAATGAAAGACCATATGTATTAAAAATAAAGAATAAAAAAATTAATTTAAAAAAAGATTAAAGAGGCCATCCTACATAATTATACATTCTTTAAAATGTTTACTTTTCTTTGAGAATTAGTTTTATTTCTCAGCTCATTACTCAGCCACGATATATGCATCATAATCAGACAGTGAACTGTATGGTAAATTAAATATTCCTTATGTTGTTCATCGTTCACCCAGTTTGGAAAAGCTGTTTCTAAACATTTTTCATTAATAAAAGATTTTACTCCCGCTTTATGTTTTACGTTTTTAAAATTCTTGGAAAATTTTTCACAACATTTTGATACATTAAGTACACTATTTGTAGGTACTGTTAAAAATGTTAATTGTTCTGAAGTACTATAATCACGGTTTATAATAAATAGTTGATTTTTATTGTTCATATTTTTATTAGTACATAATGATTGTTTGCAAAAACCACAGCTAAATTTTTTCAGACATAATAATATAATTTTTTATTGTATTTAACTTATTAAGTATTACAATTGATATTTGATGAGGGTGAATCAGTTTTTACCTTTACATTGTTTTGTAACATTTTTACGTTGCGTTGATGGAGATGAGATGAAAGGACAGTCACAAACATCCAAGCCCCTGGTGGGAATCGAACCCACGACCCCAAGAACCGAGCGGTGAAGGTCGCTTCGAGCGCTGCAGAAGCACGCTGCCTCAACTCACTCGGCCACCGAGGCGGATTTTTTTTTTCAGACATAATTACAACATACCCCGCAAAATATATCGTACTGTTTACGCTCATTCTTCTGTCTCCCGTTTCCATAATTTCTACTGATTCTATTTCATCACATGAATATGATTGTGAATCGGAAGAATTTTCACAATCTTCTAAACTACATATTTGAACATTTGTTTTGTTCATTTTTATAAATTTCTTCTAAATCGATAAATAAGACTTTGTTATCATCATTCTCGCAATTAGATGATTGTATTTCATCCTGCAATCCTGATAATATTGTACGCTGTAAGGTAGTACGAAATATGCGTACAGATGGATTAGCGCTATGGCCACCATATCTGCGAATTGACGAAAATAAATTTTCAAGAGGATCTTGATTAAATCTTTCTGTTAAAATAAAACAAATTTCCTCACTTTGAAAATCATTCTACAATTTTAAAATGCTGTTTATGGTTTTAACTAATCAAGAAAAACAAATATTTTTACGCGGAGTATTGTTCTTTTTATTATAAACAATCCATGATTTTATCCACCGTATAGAATGTTGTAAAGTTTCTACTGTTGTTGTTTTCACAGTAGATAGCGCACGTTTGTAAAGATTTTTATTATTTAAATGCTTGCTGTTTAGACAGTCAAAAAGATTAATTAATTTATCTAAAAAAAATCAGCAGTATGTAAAGCAGTATTACTATTTAGCTCATTTCATTATATAGCAGTTTTCATAGCTGCTGCAAACGAATGACTAAATACTTGCGTAGCCAATTTAACATTCATTCGCTGAAAGGAATTTGGCATTATATGAGCTTTAGTGATTTTTGTTAAACATCGTTTCGTATTTTTATCTTTTATATACGTATTTCTTATATCATTCCAAGAAACGGTATTACCAGAAATGCATATATCATTTTTTAATAATATATTTCTAATACTTTTTAAAATATGAGGTGCATCAAAAAGAGCATAATTTTTTTTATCTCTCACATAGAAATATCGTTCATTTTCAGAAATTTTTAAATCACTATATATTTTTCTATTGTTCGAACCCAGATCGCATGTCGTTGCTTTATTTCCAAATCCAAATTTCGTAAATCTGTTTTGATTTTAATAATTAAACTTTTAAGAATGTCTCCTTTTACGACCAGCACTTATAGAATAAGGAACCGGTAATTTCTATGATGAAAATAACTCCGAATTATGACCACTAAAGCCTGAGTTCCAATAGCGGAGGATATAATCACTATTTTATTTATATGACCAAAAATTTAACTATTGGTATATTTACCGTAAATAAGGGAGGTAATGTTTCCGGTCCAAAAATTTGAAGTATATAACAGTTTTTTATGAAAAACTATAATAAAATATAATCCAAAACTTTTCTATTTTAGTATTTAACACTTTTATATTAAGGGAAACAACACATTAGATTCTGGCTAAAATTGATAAACCGGGAGTGATATTTTACAGCTCTGATCAAATTTTCGTGAAAAGTATATTGATATAATTCAAAACTTTTCAAATTTGATATTTAAAAATAAATAAATAAAAAATAAATATATTATCATGGCTTATTACCCATTGCTGGGTGTGCCAATCTGTTATGTACACAGATATCGGTAATGATGAAATATTTGCACCGTGCGGGCGCTTAGCCGGTGTCACCTCACGGGCACTCATTAAGGCATATATATATATATATATATATATATATATATATATATATATATATATATATATATATATATATGTATATATTGCCAAAGAAATTGTTTTGCGTAAGATTATTTTTATTAAATTTATTATGTTTTGTCTCTAATTAGCTATTAGGTACGTCACTGATGCTGTTGGATAAGAGCTACATTTAATGATACTGGTATTCGCGTATTTTATTTCAGTTTATTTCTAGATTTCAGTGTGAGAACATCGATATCGTAGTGATTGATTTGTGTAGTGATTCAGGTGAGTTGAGTCTTAGACACGCTTTTAGTCCACGATAGCAAGAGTAATGCAGATACGGATTTGTATAAATATTCTCTTACTTTACTGCGTTGTCCTTTGTCCTAATCCTTGGTGATCGGTCGTGCCCGGTAGAGCCTCTGGTCTTGGGATCCATACGTGATGAGAGAGCTATAAGGTTAACCAAGAATGCGATCTGTGTCCACGATTGCTAGCCTCGTGGGTTTTCGTTGATTGACCGCGTGGTAACGGCAGGGATGGTTTTATCCTGGTTTTGTAACTATGCACCTAAGGCCGAAGTAAAGCCACTAGAGTTGATGAGCACCTGAGCGGAATTCGGGTTAGGGTAGGTCCCTATTCCCAGGGGTGGTAATGGCAGAGTTGGTTGTGCAACCATATCTCGGTGCCGGTATAAACCACACCGCTCAGAGGTGGTAATGGCAGGTACAGTTGAGTATATGTGTAGTGTCCCGGCATCTAGCCGCTAGTTTTGATATTAAAAATATGTATATACTTGGCGTTGGTCGCCAAGGATAAGGTTGTTAATGTTTATATTTAGAATTCTAATGTTATGTATTTTTTTAATAATGTTTTGAAAATAAATATATTGTTCATATTTATATAGTTAAAACATTATTTTTACATTGGTGACCCCGGCCTAGCAGTCGCACCTTACTTTTAGGAAATGGCTTTGTCAGGAGATAGAGTTTCGACTGACAACAGTGCAATGGAAATATCAGCCCTTTCAACTTCATTTAAAACACCTGAATTTTGGCCTGCAGATCCGGAATTATGGTTTTCACAACTGGAAGCCATATTCAATTCAACAGGATAACTAGTGAATTTTCGAAATATTACAAGCTTATTGGTGCCTTAAGTCCTCAATATGCTAAAGAGGTCATAGACTTCATAGTTGCTCCTCCAGATGACATTCCATACACAACCATTAAAAATGCTTTAATCCAACGAATCGGCTCAACTGAGAAAGAAAGGTTGCAGCAATTATTGAGTCTTACCTTTGATGGGGACATATTACGGTTCATGAAACAGCTAATTGGTACCAAATCATTGGACAATACGATCCTTGAAGAACTATTCCTACAAAAATTGCCAACCCATACTCAAGTTATCCTTTCCTCCTTAGTCAATTCTTCCTTGGAATAAAAAGCAGAAGTAGCTGACAAGATCGCTAACATCAATCAACCTACTGTATCTGCAATCAATCCAGATTCGGTTACACTACAACATTTGTCACAAGAACTTAAAAAACAAGTTACTACTCTGACATCTGGATCGTCTTCATTCTGCTGGTACCATCAGAACTTCGGGGCCAATGCCAAGAAGTGTATTCCTCCTTGTCAAGGAAATTCTGTTACTAATAATTCAAAGGTGAATTACAATCGACATTATTATAATTCATATTTTAAAGAACTATCATTACCATCAATTTCTAGCAATAATTCCAGTACTCCATCTTCATGTCTGTTATATGTGACGGATAGGATCTCGGGACATCGCTTCCTCGTTGATTCTGGAGTTGAAGTAAGTGTTCTCAGAATTTCATTTTGTGAAAGTCGATCAAAACAAAACTTAACTTTGAAAGCTGCTAATAATTCTGTAATTGAAACCTACGGAACAAAAATTTTAAATTTAGATTTTGGTTTCAAAAATACATTTAGTTGGAAATTTATTGTGGCAAATGTCAAACATTCTATTATCGGTGCCGATTTCCTTACACATTATAAATTACTAATCGACTTTAATTCCAAACGACTTATTCAAAATTTTCAAACTAACACCATTATTCCTAAATCAACACAAAATAATTTATATTCAGTTAACTCAAGTAAAACTAAATCAACACAAAATAATTTACATTCAATTAACTCAAATAAGACTCATGACTCCAATGATTTTTCCCTACTTCTATCAAGATATCCTTTAACAAGTCAGTTCAATCCTCAACGGAAAATTTCACACAATGTCAAACATTTCATTATTACTTAATAGTTCCCCTGTATTTGCACGGCCTAGACGTTTAGCTCCGGATAAGTTAGAAATTGCGAAAAAGGAATTTAATAAAAGTTAGAAATGGGGATTATTCGTTCATCCTCTAGTAACTGGGCTTCACCCTTACATTTAGTTAAAAAGAAAGAAGCTGGGGAATGGCGACCTTGCGGTGATTATAGGGCTTTGAATGCTATTACTGTTCCCGACAGGTATCCAATTCTCCATATTCAGGATTTTGCAGCTAATTTACATGGTAAAACTATATTTTGTACATTAGATCTAGTTAAAACCTATAATCAATTACCTATGGACGAAGAATCTATTTCCAAAACTGCAATAATTACCCCTTTCGGCTTATTCGAATATCTAGTCATGCCATTTGGTTTACGGAACAGTGCTCAAATCTTTCAGCATTTTATTAATGAAGTTACAAGAGGTTTAGATTTCTGTTTCGCCTATATAGATGACATTCTCATAGCAAGCGAATCTCGTGAGATACATTTGCAACATCTCAAAAAAAAATTTGACAGGCTTAAAAATTATGACATTTTCATAAATAAAAACAAATGTTAATTTTGTGTCAATGAAATTGAATTTCTTGGACGTAAAATTTTTTCACAAGGCATACAACCATTAAAAGACAAAATTAATGCTATTATAAATTTTCCTCTACCCACCTCTCAACGAAAATTAAGAGAATTTTTAGGATTACTCAATTTCTATCACCGATTTATTTCAAACTGTGCAAATATATTGCAACCAATACACACCCTTTTAACTAATAAACCTAATAGTTCTAAAGACATTACATGGCCAAAAGAAGCAAAAAATGCTTTTCATCAAATTAAACGAAAACTGGCATATAATATGACACTTTCTTTTCCAAAACATAATGCCCCCACGTCCATTATGGTCGATGCCTCCGATACTGGTATAGGAGCTACCTTACAACAATTTATAAACAACAACTGCGTACCTATATCATTTCACTCTAGAGCCTTATCTCCGACTGAAAAGAAATACAGCACCTTTGGACGAGAATTATTAGCAATATACTCAGCTGTCAAAAAATTTCGTTATTTTATTGAAGGTATAAACTTTAAAATTTTTACAGATCAAAAACCTTTAACTTTCATTTCAAAAAAAATATCTGACACGTATTCACCCCGAGAGATTAGACATTTAGATTTTATACTTCAATTCACAAATGACATCAAACATGTATCTGGCAAAAACAATCCAGTCGCTGACGCATTGTCCAGAATACATGCTTTGCATTTAAATGACAACATTAATTATACAAACATAGCTACGGCCCAGCAAAACGACAGTCAATTTAAAATATTACTAAAATCAAAAGAAACTAAATTAGAATTCCAAAATGTAAAAATTCCAAATTATAACCTTACCTTGACATGTGACATTTCAACAGGAACGTACAGACCATATATTCCGCAACAATTTCGTCAAAAAATATTCAACCAACTTCATTCTCTTTCTTACCCTAGAATAAAGGCATCCATTAAGTTAATTACCTCTAAATTTGTTTGGCTAAACATGAATAAAGACATTCAAAATTGGACAAAAATTTTTTTAATCAATCTTCAAAAACAAATATACATACCAAATCTTTAGTTATTCCTTGTTCTGAAGCTAGTTCTCGTTTCGAAAAAGTTCACATTGATCTTGTTCATCTCCCTCTTTCAAATGGATATTCCAATGTATTAACCTGCATAGATCACTTCTCACGTTGACCTGAAGTGACACCTGTTAAAGATTACTCCGCAGAAACAGTATCTAAAGCTTTTGTTACTACATGGATATCTAGATTTGGCTGCCCATCTGTCATTACAACGGATAGAGGAAAACAATTTGAATCCGCTCTATTTAAAAACTTATTATCAATATTAGGCACTGATCACATTCAAACAACAGCTTATCATACACAAGCAAATGGAATGATTGAAAGATTTCATAGACAACTTAAAACTGCACTAAAAACTTACAACAATCCTTCAGAATGGTATAACTATCTACCATTAGTTTTATTAGGCTTACGCACGACATACAAAGAACCTATTAAATATAGATCAGCTGAGCTAGTTTACGGAACTTCCCTATGCGTACCAGGGGAATTTTCGAACCAATCAAAAATGTTACCAGATTTAGAAATACCATTTTACTTACAGCAACTCAAAAATTATATTAACAAGTTTTCATTCACCTTTCCAAAAATTAATTCACAAAAATCCTACATCAATCCAAACCTCTTTCGTACCTCTCATGTTTTTGTAAAAAACAGTGCGATAGGCCCTCCACTACAACAACCTTACAACGGACCATATAAAGTTATAAAACGCTACAATAATTTTTTTAAAATTATTTTAAACGATGCCGTAGACACAGTTTCTATTGATCGATTAAAACCAGCTTACTTCAATAAATCAATAAATTCTTTCACATTGAATTCTTAGAACATTTATTTCCACCCTTTTTTGGTCTACGGGGGGAGTGATGTAGTGTCCCGGCATCTAGCCGCTAGTCTTGATATTAAGGTCAAGGATAAGGTTGTTAATGCTTATATTTAGAATTAGTGTTATGTATTTTTTAATGATGTTTTGAAAATAAATAAATTGTTCATATTTATATAGTTAAAACATTATTTTTACATATGTACGCGTAAGTCTGGGGCCACACTGCTATTGAGTAGCAGGTATGCGTTTCGCATAAGGTGACATTCCATTTCCATCAAGTATGTGACATTTCGCTTGAGAGGGTATGTAGAAATATGGCATAAAGCGCTGCAAGGAATAAATAATTCTTGGGAGACATAAAAGGCTATGTTGTTGAAGGCATTTCTGTTACAGGAAAATTATTTTCAGTTACTTCAAGAAATGATTGCTCGCAATAAGAAACCGGATGAACTTATGTTGCAATACTATTAAGAGAAGCTGGCGCTACTCAAAACTTGCTCTTATCAGAGAGTGCAAGAAGTCGCAGTCTCTTTTATTGTTTTTGAAGGCGATCGAGGATAATTTAGCGACACGAAACCTTTCTACTCCCCTTAAACGCGATTTACATCATACTTTTCAGAAGAACAAGTGGCCTTACTATACTACGCAGCAACACAACGATGGAATGGCGAACATTCGTTGTTTTATTTGTGGAAAATTGAGACATACACGCTCACATAATGACAACAAACGGCAACGAGTATCGAATTGTGCAGGACGAAATGGAGGCGAATTCAGTGGAAGTAGGAACTAGTGACCACAACAACGTCAACATCAGTATATTCAACGTCAACAAGAGCCACAACTACAACTGTCAGAAAGGAACATCTTAACAACTTCTGCGGAGGTAAGCGGTAATTGTAAATTCTTTCTGGATGTTAAAGTTAATGGAACGTACGTTGATAAGGGGTCCACTTGCATAACCATGAAGGAATCCGTAGCACAACAACTAGAATTACCATTCAACAAAAATAAGACAGTTACTCTGCGTGGTTCGGGAATGGATGATTGAGGACTTTAGACGAAACTGGAGTTCACAAGTTGACAAATGACGAAGTAGAACTGGATGTAGTATTGAACATAGTACCAGACATAATTCAATCCATACCCATCATTGTTGGACAGCCTTTCACAGAATCACCGGAAGTAGTTCAAATTCAAATCGGCTAAGATTTTTCAGGAAAAACGACTCACCATCCAGTGGAATCGAAGCGACACCATATAAGAAGGTTAACATCTGGGCCAAACATGCAACTGTTATACCACCAGGATATGTAGGACACGTGATCTGCCATTTGGAAGATAAAGGAGAACTTTTTGTGTATTTAAGTGTATGAACACCTGAAGGAAACGAGCACGTATTCCCGCAAACAATAGTAGTAGCAGACAAAGATATGGAATGTGTTCTACCAGTCTTGAACTGATCACATGCGGAATTAACAATTCAGAAGGATAAAATTATAACAAGAGGATGGAAGTGTCAAGCTGATAATACAGAAGCGCAGAAAATGAAGGAATTTACTTTACATAGGATGAACTACACGTGGGAATGGATACCAATCCAGACGTGATGAGAGAGCTATAAGGAATGCGATCTATGTGTCCACGATTGCTAACCTCGTGGGTTTTCGTTTATTGACCGCGTGGTAACGGCAGGGATGATTTTATCCTGGTTTTGTAACTATGCCCCTAAGACCGAAGTAAAGCCACTAGGGTTGATCAGCACCTGAGCGCAATTCGGGTAAGGGTAGCTCCCTATGCTCAGGCGTGGTAATGGCAGAGTTCGTTGTGCAACCATATCTCGGTGCCGGTATAAACCACACCGCTCAGGGTTGGTAATGGCAGATACAGTTGAGTATATGTACGCGTAAGTCCGCAGCCACACTGCTATTGAGTAGCAGGTATGCGTTTCGCATAAGGTGACTTGAAATTCTGCATTTGAATCAATAAACAAAATTAATTTTGCATATAGCCATGGAATTAACAAAAGCTTAACAAACGTGTGTTTATGTCATAAAATTTAATTTACTTTTTATTATTTAATAAAATTATTACAACGTAAAATTCTTACGCAGAATAATAATTTAAATCTTTTATACAATTCAAATACTCATTTTTCTTGACAAAAAAGCACAATATTTGGCATTTAAATCATCACATTTCTTTGTATTTTTGTTTTAATTCCATGGCTATAGCAGTATTAAACTGAAATTTTCAAAATTTCCATATTCAATTTCTGAAGTTACTAACCATACGAAATGAATTTTGTTTACTGATTTACATGCAGAATTTTATATTCTATAACTTTTATTGGAAGATTTTTTGCTAAAATAATTTGGGGAGCAATGCACTAGGAAAAACGGTTTTCCCATGTTAAATGCCTATGTAACGGATTTCGAGCGCCACTCAATATATATATATATATATATATATATATATATATATATATATATATATATATATATATATATTGCTAAAATTAATAAACCGGAAGTGGTACTTTACTGGACGCTCTAAACAGATTTTCTTGAAAAAATATATTAAAATATGATCCAAAACTTCTCAAATGTAATGGTATTTAAAACTCGTATATAGTTTGAAACAACATATTAGATTTTAACTATACATAAAGTGGAAGTGGAGCTTTCAACAGATTACAGAATTATAGTCCAGAAAATCTACGATTTTATACAAAGAAATTGCAACAAAAGCTTTTTTTACTGAGTCCTGCCCAGAAAAATGCGCTGAACAACATATCAAAAGTTTCCGGAAATCGGATCATGGGAACCTCCCGCAAATTGCTAAAAATGGCGATATTTTTAGGTGTTACCATTTTCTCGAAAACAGTTGCCCGTATCAATATTTTACAAGAATACAAAATTAAATCTCAACCTTTTTTTCACAAAACCGATTCTTGCACTTTTTACATAAGACGAACTGCCAAAGAGTTTGGTTAAATTTTTTTTAACCAAAATAACAATGTATGAGAGAAATTTGAATTACTCAAAACATACAATATTAGGTATTTATTACTTGGTCTAACAAGTTTTACAGTTTAATTCATCGTGGCATCGAAAGAAGTAAATCATCGATGATTTTAAAATCATTTTTGTCAAAGTTTTTTCATTCACTACTCTGGTTAGACAGGATAACACGGTTTGGAATTTTGAATTCAGCATGAAATTCTCTTTCATGTCATGTATTATACGATTTTTGCCGATGAGCGGTTCGCGAGTTACTAACAGCTCAAACTTACATGAAATACCGCTATAATTTTAAATCTCTAAAAATCGGTTCATTTCTAAATTTTGCATCAATCACTTCCACATATATTAAATACGTAATATTGGTTATCTTTAAGTGTATTAAAATTTTGGATGAAAAATGCGAACTGAGCCGATATTCAGATGTTTAAAATTTTAGAAGATTTTCATGTAAGTTTAAGTTGTTAGTAACTCGCGAACCGCTCATCGGCAATAATTGTGTAGTACATGACATGAAAGATAATTTTATGCTGAATTCAAAATTTCAAACCGCCTTATCCTATTTTTAACAGAATCGGAGTAGTGAATGCAAAATTGAAAATTTGTAAGAAAGCTTTGACAAAAATTAATTAAAAATGCCACGATGAATTAAGACTGTTATAAACATTAAAACCGGTTGAAGTAAATATTAAATACTTAATATTTATATTTTTTGAGTAATTTAAATTTCTTTCATAAATTGTTATTTTGGGTAAATATTTTTTAACCTAACTCTTTGACAGTTCATCCTAAAAAAAACTGTAAGAATCCTCTTTTGTGTAAAAACTGATGAGCTTTAATTTTCTATTCTTATAAAAATTTTATATGCATACGCGTTTCCGAGAAAATGGCCAAAAACCTAAAAATGTTACCATTTTTACCAATTTGCGGGAGGTTCACATGGCCCGATTTCCGGAATCGTTTGATATGGTCTTCAGCTCATCTTTCTGAACAGTATTTTGTTTAAAAAGCTTTTGTTGCAATTTCTTTGAGACAGAGTCTTTTTTCAGTAGATTTCCTGGACTATAAGATATAATCCAAAATTTCGGATTACAGACATTTCTATTTATTGGAACAACAAATCAGAATTTGTTTTCAAATGATCAGTTGGAAGTAATACTTTACTTAAAGCTCATTACTATTTTAAACATTAATTTGGCGAGAGGTCATGTGCTGGCAACATCACATTTTTTATTAAAATTTTTAGTCATAAATAAAATGTTTTATGTTCGTACGAATATAATCCAAATTTATTAAAATTGCACGACTACGATATATTTGTCCAAATAAGGAACCTGTAGTCCACTTTTACTTTCATTCCCGGCCGATAAGAGGGAACTACTGTTCAAGGGAATTTTTTTGCGTTACTATACGTGAGTTGTCTGTATAGTATGTTACGTCTGTGATACAACGCTTGTTATGTAATGTTTAGTTTTGATACGCATTTTTTTATTGTTGCTCCTCTTTAGGAACAAGAGTTTTGTATCTAGCTTCGCTATCCTGGCCACTATTTTCGGGCCTTTGTGTTTATATCTTATGTCTCCTACGAACTAATGTCTTGTGCAAGTCCTGTATATCGCTCGTGCAGGTGAGATTGTCTACCCTTATCTTACTCTTCCTCGTACATAGTTTCTGTTCGCTTTGGATGCATTGTCACACAGACAAACATAACACAGTTATCCCTTATACATCTTCAGTTTCACACACGCTTACATATATTACAATTCATATCATTCACTGTAGACCACCGCAGCACAATTGTCCATATCTACCGACACGTCAATGAACCCGCGCACTTTCTATGGTTTCGTATATCAATTAACCAACCGCAGTAGGCACATCAGAGGTCAATACTAATATTGGGTATTAGGGCTCTCACGTATCACTGGTCCTTCCAGTTATTTTTTGAGAGTCGAAGTCGTAGAGTAGGCCCCAGGTTTTTTTGACCTGTATTTTTATAGATTCTCACCACCAAAAAGTTGGTAGTGAGAAGTGAAAATTATTTCAAGAATTAATGAAAAATTATCACTACGCGATATTTAAGTCATATGATTTTTAGATTTTTTTTTTTAAATAATAGATGATAGTTAATAATAACAACAACAACAATAATAATAATAATAACAATAATAATAAATTTATTGCCCAACAGTTTACATGAAATCCAATTACAGGACAAAGACAGAACAAAAAAAAAGTAAATAAATGTATGAATTACATAAATAAATAATTATGTAAATATAAATTTAGGGCCATCCATGAATAACACGATTAAATACAAAACTGCATAAAATAGTAAATATATATTCTTTCGGAGTGTTACACGCGAAAAATGTCTTCATAGTGTACTTCAGCATTCCGCACATGATATGTACTGGTGAACGATCAAGAATATTCGTACGGGTTTTGGCAAGGTAGAGTGTCCTAGAATATCTATAAGCAAACTTGGGAATCTGGAAAGGGATGTAGGAAAGTAAATATGGTGCATCAATTTTATTGTGTATTAGCATCCATAAGAACCTAGAACTGGATGATTCTCTTCTGTCCAATAAAGATAGTATAGAATGACGTTCAAATAATTTATTTTAATCAACTCCTTTTTCCGGATACACACCGTCTAGCTTGAATGACATAAATTTTTAAAATTTTCAAAATACAGGATCAAGAGCCATTGACTGAGAGGCATAAAAAGAATACCAAATTAAACTAGCGTAATCAAATTTACCCATTACGAAAGCAAAGTACATTGGTTTGAGTACCGAACGATTATTAAACAACTTTACTATACGCATTAAGAAGCCAAGAGTTCTGCTTTCAAAGTTACATACTTCGAGTATAAGCTCAAGAAAACTAAATTTATGACTGAAAGTAATACACTGTAAAGTTTTAACGTAGCTGCAACTACCTTTTTGGGTTGAAACTATATGCAACCCCAAGGTAGAACAATCCTTCCTTTTTAAAAGGTCGATGCACCAATCTCTGTTTAGGGTAGTAAAACCTACCTCACTACCAGGTAGACACGATACGACCCTTCATACAGTGGGATGCAAATGCCCGCAGTGGTTTATAGAAATACTTTAGTGATTTGAAATTTCCGTATCACAAGTTACCAGTAAATGCCTGTAAGGTTGTTAAAAATACTTTATAGTAATTTATATGAACCCCTACATGAGGTCATTGCAAATTCCTTGAAAAGTATATTATTTATTATTGGGATTTAGGAAAAATAATACGTTATATATAATAAAAGATTTATTTGCTTAAACAAAATATACATAAATAAAATAAGATAAAGTATATTGTAAGTTACATAGTATTTTATCTGTGAGGTGACTCCTGGTAAATGCCTACACGATACGAATATGTCAGGATCATTAACGATATCTGTGAACAAAGCAGATTAGCAGATCCAGCAATGGGTAATATACCTTGATGATATATTTATTTTATTTGTAAATAAAGTATGTATTCCAAAAAAGGTCACGTTCACTGGCTATTGCTCCAATTCTTGCAGGTCCTCGAGGAATATCTTCACTTTCTTTGGATCCTCTTGTAGCAAATAAAACTAAATTAATATTGTTGTGTCTAATAAATATTTGCGAACAAAAGAACGTTTCATTCAAAATATTTGCTAGTTTTTCAATGTTTATTTTCTTGTAATTAAATAATAATATTATTTTATTAACAGGAAAATAATCATATTAAATGATAATTCAACAAAAATAAAATTAACATTTGGTATAGGTATATACCGCGAAATATAGTTATATTATCTTTGAAAGTATGTAAATAAAAAGAAAATGAAACAAAATAAAGAAAATTACCTTTAAAGTTCTAATTTTTATACGTCGAACATGGTTGTCAAGATGCTCGTTTCTTTTCAATCGTGCCGATTGTGCCATCTTCATTTTTTGTAGAAAATACTGTCATAACAAATCTACATGTATGTTATTTTGTACCGTACTAAATCAAGAAGGAGCTAAAAAATAAAAGGATATTAGTTTATAATTAAAAATACAACATAATATATTTTACCTGAGTTTCAAGTATGCTCATTGCGACTGTCGACAAGAGAATAACAAATGACAGAATGACACATAAATTTCTCACCCCTCTGTGTTCTCCTTCCCATCCCTAGAAATGCGGTACCGTTATGCTGGCCTTCGGAAAAACCCGTAGGGCCTTCAGTTGCTAGCTGGACTAACAAACAATTTCTAAGAAATGCGAAAGCTTATTCGATCACTTATCATTTCCGAAATCTTACAAATATAACTAATATCGTTTTGCATTTGTTTATATAACAACTATATAAGTCTACACATCGTCAGTTATGTTTCATTGAATATTTTGGTTTTTCATATAATTTTATGAACACGGGTAAATAATGCTATAAATCAATTGTAATCTGTTATGTTTTGCATTTCACACATTTATTTGTCTATCTTGTAATATGATATGTATATTCAATAGTTTGTTATAAATCACTTTCTAGTAAGTAACGTAGAAAACGATATATGTATGCACGGAGTTATAAAAAATATAATAAGATTAATAAACAAATTTAATTTGTATTAACAATGTAAATTCAATAAGTTTACAAATTTCAGTAAAACTGAATATTTTATATTATTTCTGCCGTCTTTTTCCTATTATTCCTTTGTAATTTCACATGTATGACATTGTTACGTGCTAATTAATTAATGTCAAGTCCATATTTTTTTATGATAGGAACTGTACCTCAAATTAAAAGTAGAACATTCAGCTCGAATCAACCCTAAAGGTATAAACATGTTACAAAGGTAGGAGCACCTACCTAATATACCTACAGTGCAACACAGATGCCTGTAAGCGAATTGAATCTGCCCTACCAAAATATCCTACCTTTTTCTTACCATGTTTCGACCTTCCTACCCTAAATCAACTTTAAGGAAGATTCAAAAACTCAATTGGAGATTCATCTTCCCTGTTTCTACCCCAAAACTTTACAGTGTACCAAGACCTTTGATAGAAGTCATTTTTTCGATGAGAACTCCAAATATTGAATAATTTAAATTAATAACTCACTTGTTTCTGAAGATGAACTGTGTGGTACATTTTTCTAAAAATAATTTTGACAATATACTTTTGCAATTCAACATTTTTTTTAAGTTCAATTCAGTGAATTTACATTTCCCTGAAGAAGGCATATTTGATGCCGAAACGTCAGCTATGTAATAAAACAATTTTCAAACGTTTTCATCAGATTATTTTTCTCCAAGTTTTCCCAGTATAAAATTAATAACATTTATTAATACTTAATGCAAGTTTATTTCTTTCACACTACTGAACAAATATACCAATGTTTGCTTCCAGATGTAAGGTATCATCGGGTGTATAGATACGATTAAATAGTTTGATATCATCCGCATGTGCCAAGATAAAAGAATAATTACATTAGATCATTTATGAAAATAATAAATAGCATTGGGCCAAGGTTGGAGCCTTGTACCAGACATGGCTGGAAATTCAAAAGAACTAAACCCATTTTAATAAACGTAGCAAATACGATCCTGTAGATAAGAACTAATTACTTTTATTACTGATAAACTGGCTCCGAATGAATCTAATTTATTCAAGAGAATTTCATGATTAATAGAATCGAAAGCCCGGGACATATCGGTGTATATGGCATCAACGTGGCCACGATCATCCATTACCTCCGAAACGAATTGAGAAAATGTAGCAAGGTTTGAACTGGTGGACCTGCCTGTCATTAAACCACGTTGGTGATTTAATATTAAGGAGCTAGTGCATGACACATGTGCATAAGATTTTAATAAATCACATATTATGAAAATATGTCTTTGATTTATACGAAAATTTTAACTTACTCTAATAAACTAAATATTGCAACATAGATATTTGTTATTATTAAATCAATATCATCCCCAGACCCCCGAATTTAAGGTATTTTATTACAGAGTGCAAGACACATGTGCATGAGATTTAAATACGTCACATATTAAGAAAATATGTCATTGATTTATACAAAAAAATTAAATTTTTCTAATAAACTAAATATAGCAACATAGGTATTTGTTATTATTAAGGCATTATCATCGCCGGACTCCCGAATTTAAGGTATTTTATTACAGAGTGCATGACACACGTGCATGAGATTTTAATAAATCACATATTATGAAAATATGTCTTTGATTTATACAAAAATTTTAACTTCTTATTCTAATAAACCAAATATAGCAACATAAGTATTTGTTATTATCAGGGCGTTATCATCCCAAGACCCCTGAATTTAAGGGATTTTATTACAGAGTGCATGACACATGTGCATGAGATTTTAATAAATCACATATTATGAAAATATGTCTTTGATTCATATAAAAAATTTAAATTATTCTAATAAACTAAATATAGCAACATAGGTATTTGTTATTATTAGGGCATTATCATCCCCGGGCCCCCGAATTTAAGGGATTTTATTACAGAGTACATGACACATGTCCATGAGATTTTAATAAATCACATATTATGAAAATATGTCTTTGATTTATATAAAAAAATTAAATTATTCTAATGAACTAAATATAGCAACATAGGTATTTGTTATTATTAGGGCATTATCATTTCCAGACCCGCGAATTTAAGGGATTTTATTACAGAGTGCATGACACATGTGCATGAGATTTTAATAAATCACGTATTATGAAAATATGTCTTTAATTTATACAAAAATTTTAACTTCTTATTCTAATAAACCATATATTGCAACATAGGTATTTGTTATTTTTAGATCATTATCATACCCAGAAACCCGAATTTAATGTATTTTATTACAGAGTGCATGACACATGTGCATGAGATTTTAATAAATCGCATATTATGAAAACATGTCTTTGTTATACAAAAAATTTAAATTATTTTAATAAACTAGATATAGCAACACAGGTATTTCTTATTATTAGGGCATTATCATCCCCAGATCCCCGAATTTAAGGTATTTTTTTACAGAGTGCATGACACATGTGCATGAGATTTTAATAAATCACATATTATGAAAATATGTCTTTGATTTATACAAAAATTTTAACTTCTTATTCTAATAAACTAAATATTGCAACATAGGTATTTGTTATTATTAGATCAGTATCATCCCCAGACCCCCAAATTTAAGGTATTTTATTACAGAGTGCATGACACATGTGCATGAGATTTTAATAAATCACATATTATGAAAATGTCTTTGATTTATACAAAATTAAATTATTCTAATAAACTAAATATAGCAACATAGGTGTTTGTTATTATTAGGGCATTATCAACCCCAGACCCCCGAATTTAAAAGATTTTATTACAGAGTGCATGACACATGTGCATGAGATTTTTATAAGTCACATATTATGAAAATATGTCTTTGATTTATACAAAAAATTTAAATTATCCTAATAAACTAAATATAGCAGCATAGGTATATGTTATTATTAGGGCATTATCATCCCCAGACCCCCGAATTTAAGGTATTTTATTACAGAGTGCATGACAAATGTTCATGAGATTTTAGTAAATCACATCTTATGAAAATATGTCTTTGATTTATACAAAAAATTTAAATTATTCTAATAAACTAAATATAGGAACATAGGTATTTGTTATTATTAGGGCATTATCATCCCCGGACCCCCGAATTTAAGGTATTTTATTACAGAGTGCATGACACAGGTGCATGAGATTTAATAAATCACATATTATGAAAATATGTCTAATTTATATAAAAAATTTAACTTCTTATTCTAATAAACCAAGTATTGCAACATAGATATTTGTTATTTTTTGATCATTATCATCCCCAGACACCCGAATTTAATGTATTTTATTACAGAGTGCATGGCACATGTGCATGAGATTTTAATAAATCACATATTATGAAAATATGTCTTTGATTTATACAAAAAATTTAAATTCTTATTCTAATAAACTAAAAATTGCAAAATAGGTATTTCTTATTATTAGACCATTATCATCCCCAGGCCCCCGAATTTAAGGTATTTTATTACAGAGTGCATTACACATGTGCATGAGATTTTAACAAATCACATCTTATGAAAATATGTCTTTGATTTATACAAAAAATTTAAATTATTCTAATAAACTAAATATAGGAACATAGGTATTTGTTATTATTAGGGCATTATCATCCCCGGACCCCCGAATTTAAGGTATTTTATTACAGAGTGCATGACACAGGTGCATGAGATTTAATAAATCACATATTATGAAAATATGTCTTTGATTTATACGAAAAAATTAAATTATCCTAATAAACTAAATATAGCAACATAGGTATATGTTATTATTAGGGCATTATCATCCCCAGACCCCCGAATTTAAGGTATTTTATTACAGAGTGCATGACACATGTTCATGAGATTTTAGTAAATCACATATTATGAAAATATGTCTGATTTATACAAAAAAATTAAATTATTCTAATAAACTAAATATAGCAACATAGATATTTGTTATTAGTAGGGCATTATCATCCCCAGACTCCCGAATTTAAGGTATTTTATTTCAGACTGCATGACACATGTGCATGAGATTTTAATAAATCACATATTATGAAAATATGTCTTTGATTTATACGAAAAAATTAAATTATTCTAATAAACTAAATATAGCAAAATAGGTATTTGTTATTATTAGGGCATTATCATCCCCAGACCCCCGAATTTAAGATATTTTATTACAGAGTGCATGACATATGTGCATGAGATTTTAATAAATCACAGATTATAAAAATATGTCTTTGATTTATACAAAAATTTTAACTTCTTATTCTAATAAACTAAATATTGCAACATAGGTATTAGTTATTATTAGATCATTATCATCCCCAGACCCCCGAATTTAAGGTATTTTATTACAACACTCCAACATAGCTGTACATTTTGAAAGTAACAAATTTAGATGATTTGATTAGTCACAATTATTAATTTTTCCAAACGTTAATAAAGCTTGTAATGTCTTTTATAATATTTTATACAATTTCATTGATCAGTGTGCTCCAGTCTGTCCTACATTTAAATCCTCCTACCCCTCGTGGTATTCCAAACAAATTATCAAAGATATTAAAATTAAAAGCGCATTATTTACATTTGCATAAGCAACATAATAAATTATTTCACTGGGAAAAATTCAAATACTACCGTAAACGATGTTAAATTAGCTTGCAAAGATTACATAGATTCATGTTAGACTTCTATTATAAATGAGCCCAATAAATCCTGGAGCTTTGTAAAAAGTAAAAAATCTACAAATGCCTCACTAGCTACAATGATTGTCATTGACACTAAACTCAAAAAGCCACTAGAAATTGCTGAAGGCTTTGCATCATTTTTTCGCAGCGTCTATGTCTCGCCACCAAACAATTCCACTATTTTCAATACGACTGTAAATTTTTCTACCGTTTTCCTAAATGAAATTACGATGTCAGATATTTTGCAAATGATAAAAAATGTTAAAACTAAATTTACTTCTGGCTTTGACTTTATTCCATCTTTTTAATAAAAAATTGTAGCGGTACATTGTCTATTGCACTTTTTGGAATATTTAATTTGTCATTAAAAACTGCAACTTTTCCGGACATTTGGATATTTGCAAAAATTATTCTTGTACATAAAACTGGAGCTATCAATAAAATAACTAATTACAGGCCAATAGCTATATTATCCAACTTCAGTAAAATATTTGAAAGCATTATATATATATATATATATATATATATATATATATATATATATATATATATATATATATATATATATATATTAAAATACATAACTTAATTTCTTTTTCTAAACATGGATTCATGGAAAAGCGTTCCACTACAACAAACTTGCTTTATTTTACACAATATTTATCAGATGCTTTGGACGAAAATAAACAAGTGGATGTGACTTACACAGATATCGCCAAAGCATTTGATCGTATTTATCATAATATTATAATTTTTAAATTAAATGCATTTGGTGTTTCAAGGCCTTTTAATTGAACTTATTACTTCATATCTCTCTAATCGTCGCTTCTCTGTCTCTTACAATAATATTAGTTCTTCTTTTCATGATGCTCCGTCAGGGGTGCCTCAAGGATCCAATTTAGGTCCTCTTTTATTTTTAATCTTCATTAATGATATTGTAAATTTTTTTGATAATGAGGTACTTATCTTTGCTGGTGATTTAAAATTGTATAGAAAAGTTCAAGACAATTCTAATTACATATCTCTACAACCAGACCTTGTTCACTTAGACTCTTGGTGTATATCAAACAATCTTCAATTGAATATTAATAAATGTAAAGTGCTTGCTTTCACGCGCAAACATAATACAATTCACTTTGACTACAAAATTAATAATATTATTTTAAATCGATGTAGTGAAATTAAGGATTTAGAAGGAACATTTGATAAAAAAAACTTAGTTTAATAAGCATATAAACAATATAGTTACATCATCTTATAGATGCCTAGGTTTTATCATTCGTAATACACGCTTATTTACTTCTTCTGATTCAATAATTATAATTTATAACGCATATGTCAGGTCAAAGCTAAAATATTGCTCTATAATTTGGTTACCTTTCTATTAATAATAATTTTATTTGTCCAAAGATTATTATACATGATATAGGATAGGTCAACATTTCATATAAAGATACATATTAACATGGATTATACAGAAATTCATGAACAGAATAATAACAATTTAGTAGTAATTTATGTTTTAATATTTTTTTAAAAAAATTAACATCATTACATTGTTTTAAATCTTCCGATAATTTGTTGAAAAAAATAATGCCAAAATACAGTGGATCATTTTCATAAAAGGCTGTTCTATGATGAGGAATTTGTAATAAGTTCTTATTTCTAGTTACGTAATTATGTACATCACTCATTTTCGGAAATTTAGACATATTTTCTTTAACAAAAACTAGTATATGATAAAGAAACAATGATAGAACAGTCAAAATATTATTTGCTACATAAATATCTTTACAAGACTCATTGTAATTTGGTTTAAACATATATTATATAGCAAGTTTTTGAAGTATAAATACCCACAGTAAGAATCAAAGAAATTCTGCATTGATTGATTCAATACAGAAAAAATTCTTAAAATACTTGTACTTTAAAGTTTTTCATTATTATCCGACACTTGATATATCTTATGATACATTATTGAATATCTTTATATTTTAAAGTCTTTCTTCCGGCAGAATATATTCTCAAATTATTCACTTCCATAAACTAATAGATAATTCTGTGGACAATCCCAATATTCTTAACCCTGCAGAACTGGCGCCTCCGAGCGGGACGCGAGAACTGGCGCGTGAGCAATTCTCTCACGCATCGTATATTAATAGATTTTTTTCTTTATTTGGATCCAAATCACGTATATTCAATAAACAGAGTTGTAACGTTGTTTAAATTTTATTATTAAACAAAATTAAATACATATTATTAAATTAAAAATATTAAAAAGAACAAAAATTGAAATGAAATAATATTTTAATATTTTATTCACTAATATTATTTTCTTCATCTGTGCTATCACTGGCACATTCAGGACAAATAAATTTTGTATGCTCTGTACAAATTGCTGCGTTACAGTGTGCACAGTGTTTCTTAGTTTTTCTGTTTTTCCTTCGTGGGCAGTACTTACAAAATTCCTGCCGAGGTTCTTCTAGAAGGTTTGGAGGATCTTTTATTCCCAATATTTCTTTAATTCTTCTTCGAAGACTAAAAAATAAGGATCGAATTGAAGAACGGTACACCAATTGAGGTTTTATCAATTCTTGTGCTAAAATATTTAGATATATTCGACGATCTTCAACAATTTGAGAATTGTCTTTATAAATTATTTGAGAATTTATGCCTCCGACATCTAGCATTGTGAAAAAAATCCTTAGTGGCCACCTGCAGCAGAATCGAGACACAGAGTAGTTTGATACTAGTTCGTCGACTACGTCGACCCCGCCTTTTGTTAGGTTGTAAAATGTGATGATCTCCGGTTTATGCATATCTCCGCTCTCGGGGTCTATTTTGTCATCCGAGTGCATAGAAGACAGCAATAATACATTTTTGTTTGCTTTTGCCTTATAAGAAACTAAGACACAATTTTTTTGGTATCCAAACATGCTGCTACGTTCTGGTCTAATCTTGGTCTCAACAAAAATTGGAGGAATTTCTTTTTAATTTTTTCTTAGAGTCCCCACAATAGTCGTTCTTTTTTCTGCCATTTCTAGCACCAAAGGGATAGATGTAAAATAGTTGTCCATTGTTATATTTCTACCTGTATTTAGAATTGGTTCAGCAATTCTGTTCACCACAGCTCTTGCACTATTGTCTAACCGAAATGGACCTTCAGGCTGCTTCCCCGCGTAAATTTCTAAATTAGAAGTATAAAACATTCTGCTGTCTACAAGAGCATAAATTTTAATTCCATATTTCGCCGGCTTGTTAGCAATATACTGCCTAAATTTGCAGCGACCTCTAAAATTTTCCAACATTTCATCAATAGTACATAATTCTCCAACCTGATAACAGTCTTTACATTTGGAAACAAAACATTCGAATATTTCTCTAATCGGAGCTAAATTATCTATTTTTTTTCTCTCGTTTCGAGTGGTGATGTCGTCGAACCTTATTGCCCGCATTAAAAGGTGAAATCTCTCTCTAGACATTGTCAGTCTAAAACATTCTGGAGCGGTTCCATCGTTTGCCCAAAGTTCTTTTGTGTTTAGATATTGTGCTTTTTTTACTCCAGCCATATACAATAAGCCAAGAAAAGCAAATATTTCGTTAGCATCTGTATCTTGGCAATTTCTAGCACGAGTATAATTCGGTCGCAATTTGCCTAGATATATGTTAGTACAATGCACTATGTGTTCTACCATATCTGTAGGGAAATATAATTCCCAACATTGTCTGGGAGTTTTAGCGTTTTTGGCAACCATTTTTACACCCGGTAATCGAATTACAATATTGCGTGAGGCTGTACGAACATTGGGTCTAAAAGGGTGAACTAACCAACGAGTAATTCCATCTTTTCCAATATACTGTGGCTCACCAGCATATTCAGGAGATACCGTGATACTTCCGTCATTTGCAACTTCAGCTGGACGTTCATCTTCGGATTGCTCAGACTCGGTATAGTGGGCGCTGTGTTCACTTTCGGCATCCGACTCAATATCAAGTTGTTCCGCAATTTCCTCGATTACTTCTTGGCCGTATTGTGCAGATGCCCACGGAATTTGAATACTTTGCTCCTGTTGTTGAATAATTTCATACTGCTGTCGCCCCAACTCAGCAATTTTTTGCCCACGAAGCATTTCAAAACACCTAAAATATAGGCTATGTATTATTCTATCAAATAAATAAGTCAAAATGTAACACTTACCATATAAAAAACAAGAACAAATAATCACAACGGCAGCACTGGCGCGATGAGAAGTTTGCTCACGGTACGTGCGTAGCAACGGCAAATAATGAATAACTAAAACAACAACGCACTAAATGGTAAAATGATTTCAGCGAACCACAGAACAAAGTCATAAAGTCAGCTAGAGTGGGAACTGGCTCCGCCCTATTATTTGCGCACTAATGGTAAACTTTGATTTACAAATGTGAGCAAAATGCTCATAGCGCCAGTGCTCCAGGGTTAAGTACATTAATTTCAGAGCACCGACCTACACGTCCCGTAGTCAGAACTCTTTCATTTCTATCCAAGCTCGAACCAATTTGTTACTCCACTCACCGATCAATGCAATGATTAATAATTATCATAACTTACATGATCGAATTGATATCTTTGATAGTAATTTAAAAAAATTACAATCTTAATTTTTTCTTTGAAATGTATTTTTTGTTTAAAATTTATTCATGCTGTAAGCTGTTAAATGTAGTATTTTAACTCGGTACTTGTTATGTAATATATTACTTTGTATTTATGCTCACTATTGTTAAATTGTATATATGTATTGTATGAATTATAATCCTGTCCAGTAATTGGGTGCGCCTGTTGGACAGAGTACTAAATAAATAAATAAATAAATAAATAAATACAGAGTGCATGACAGATGTGCATGAGATTTTAATAAATCACATATGAAAATATGCCTTTGATTTATACAAAAAAATTAAATTATTCTAATAAACTAAATATAGCAAAATAGGTATTTGTTATTATTAGGGCATTATCATCCCCAGACCCCCGAATTTAAGGTATTTTATTACAGAGTGCATGACACATGTGCATGAGATTTTAATAAATCACATATCGTGAAAATATGTCTTTGATTTATACAAAAATTTTAACGTCTGAGGGCCAGTTGTACAATACACAGTTAGTATCTACGGTTACGTAACATACAGTTAACTTAACCACTGGTTAAAAAACACAATTACTTGTACCATATCTATTTTTCTAAAGGTTACCTAGCAGTCTGTTAATTAACACTGGATCAGTTTTTCCTAATTATACTATACAAAACAAAACTCAAATTTTATTTTATTGCAATTTTCACATGTCAGTATGTAACAAATTATTTAAAAATATTAGTCTATCGTCCTGAAGGACCTCCCACATGAAGCGAAACGTCGGTTTTTAACTAAATAAAATTAATTTTTTTACGAATAAATAGAATAAAGCTTGGAGAATAATTAGTGAAAAATTTAATGCCGCAACAACAACCAGCCGTACTTTTGAACAGTTACGTCAAAAGTATGATACCCTTAAGAAGGAAACACGAAAATACACAGCACTAAAGCGACAAGAAATGTACAAAACAGGTGGAGGCTCCTCAGAAATTGAAGAAAATGTACTGTATGAAAAAATTAAAAGTCTCATATATCTGCCACTGAACAACCCAGTTTCTTTGATTCAGATTTTGTTCGTAAGCTGTTATTGTGTTTTTCAATGTATATGTTATCTATAGTAAAAATATCATTATTTTAGCTGAAATATCTCATAATCAAGAAACACCTAAAAAATTAGGTGATTTAAATTATAGCAATACTAATTTCGATGAAATTTTTAATTCAGAGGTATTGTATTAATTCTTAACCACAGCTGCAAATAAAACTAATTATTCATTATTTTTAGCAAAATGAAACAATAGAACTGCAAGGTAGTGCTGAACCAGGTACTGACAATATAGAAAACATAGAAAATATCTCTTCCTCTATCTCTGTCTCTAGTCAGTTAAAAAAACCTAAATTATCCATTTTACAAATAACACCACGTAATTCAAATAAACTATACTGTTTATTCTATTATTTACAGCTTCCTTCTTTTTCTTTTAGAAAATTACAAAAATAAGCAGAAAACAAACAAATCTTTTACTCAACAAAAACTACAACCCTGGGCTGATGCGCGAAAAGATTTGGCAATTTTACAACAAAATTTATTAAAAGATGAACACGAAAACAACGAACGAAGAAATGAAAATTTTTATAAAAAACAAATTGAAAAATATAACAAATAATTAGAAATATTGGAACTGCAAAAACAAAATTTACAATTAGAAATAGAAATTAAGAAAAAATCGTTAGAAAATCTGAGACTCATTAAATAAGTGTTCTTCAGGTGAGGCAGGTGTAATTAACGGAGGAATATATGTATGTGTAACTTCATATCCTGAATCACCCAATAGTATTCCATTACCCAAATTTCCTAACCCAAATTTAGTTTTTATCGCCGAATTATATATTGTTTGGTCATGTGTCGCTCCAGGCCATCGAGCAACAATATCTAAGATTTTTAAATTAGAATCACAAACAGTCTGTACGTTGAATGAAAAAAACCCTTTTCTATTTCTGTAATTTTCTGCGTAGTCCCCCCTATAAATATATAATACTGAAAATAAAAGATTTTAAAAAATTGCTCATATTTTACCCTGAGATCTAATTCTTACATGAGTGCAGTCAATTGCACCCACAACCAACGGAAATCGCGCTATTTGATAAAAGCCTTGCTGAATACTATATATTTCATTGTTTGTAAGTGGAAGTTTTATGTACTGTGGACGAAGGTACGCTATTGCTTCAGTAACTCTTTGAACTATTCTGCTTGTAGTTCCTTTATCTATACCAGCGAAGTCCCCAGCGCATATAAACATGTCGCCACATGCCAAAAATCTCAATGTTAATAGCAATTGGTTCATGGGCGAATACAAAAATTTCTATAAATTATATGTAAATGTATAATTTAATGGTAAATTATAAAAGAATTTTAATTGCGTACCTTTCTGTTTTATGAGACAAATTTTGATAAATTTGACCTAATAACAGCTGCACTGTTGGTTTCGTTAAACGAAAACGTATAAAAAAATCAATGTCGTCAAGTTCGTTGAAATGGTCAGGCCTCTGTCTAATTCTCTTGGCTTTCCTACTTCTCAAAAACATATTTTCTAATAATTCATCTTCGGAATCAGATTCAACTACCAAACGTCGCCGAAAAGCCATTGCAAATAGTTGAATAAACGTCAAATGACATGTGTTAACACCTTGTTAAATCATTAGCCCCTAATTTCATCAAAAGTTAAAAATATTCTGGTTAAGAACCATGGTTACGCTTAACCCGTTATCGTACAACACATTTTTTGACTAACCAGCTGTTAATTACTAACCCTTGCCTTAACCCATGATTGTACAACTGGCCCTTATTCTAATAAACTAAATATTGCAACATAGGTATTTGTTATTATTAGATCATTTTCATCCCCAGGCCCCCGAATTTAAGGTATTTTATTACAGACTGCATGACACATGTGCATGAGATTTTAATAAATCACATATGAAAATATGTCTTTGATTTATACAAAAATTTAAATTATTCTAATAAACTAAATATAGCAACATAGGTTTTTGTTATTATTTAAGATGTTTAATTACGATCTCATCTACATTATTTTTTTTGTTGCAAAAAAAAGTCTTTCAATTTGTATTCCTGTATATTAATAATTTATACATATCAATCTTTCATTCAAATATTGCCGCAAATTGTCAAGCACGAATGTAACCGAGCGCCTACACGAGTATTTACGAGAGTGAATGGTATCTGCGCCACGGTACCTGCACAGGTATCTGTAAACACTGAAAACACGGACATTGTAAATTAATAGGAGGGGCCTTATTGCACAGGAACCAGCTTTACATATTACGAAATTAATGTATTTTATTACAGAGTCCATGACATATGCATAAGATGTTAAAAATCGCATATTATAAAAATATGGGTTTAGTTTATACAAAATTAGTGTATCCAAAGGAGGTTACTGCTCATTATTTAATTTAATTAAATCGTTAATTAGTTCTTCTCATGAATTTAACAACGTTTATAATTTTATTTCATTGTGAATTCGGAATAATTCGCATTTTATAAAAATATGGCTTTGATATATACAAATTTTTTAACTAATATTGCAAAATAGTTATTTAATAACATTAGGACATTATTATCCACCATTTTATAAACCGATTAATCCATATGTTTTCAATGAAGTGTGTCACTCTCAAATTTACTTTTGCCTAACATATTTTCATCACAATCAGCCTTTGATTAAATGATGAAATAATCACATAAGTATTAATAACATGTAATGTATTTTAGAATAAAAATTTTAAGTAAATCATTGTTAGACCGAAGTGTCTCTAAAAAACAAATAATGTAAAAAATAATGAAATAAGTTCATATAATGTGTAAATTCTCTAAATTGGTTTCAAAATATTTTATGTATCTTTAAAATATAAATATATTCCAGTTTTGTAACATAAATATATTTTTCGAAAACCTTATTCAATCCACTACTAACCTGCAAAATTGTAAGTTGTAAAGAAAATTCGAACTAAAATAATCGGACAAAATATTTATTTTTTATATTTCTTTGCCTTTATTGAGCTGATCATTTCATAGAGTTAAGAACGAGATTCATAATTACGTTCATTTATATAATAACTTGGACTTTTTCAATGTAGTATAGCAATATATGTAACAAAATTTCAATTTTATATTTCAAAAAATTACTTAGAAATATAAAGGAATCTGTGCAGAAACTCTCCGCGTGACGTCATGCGCAGTAGAAACCAAAATTAGACGAGTGAGTATCATATCTCCTCGCTCGTAGTATAATGATTCCGCAGTACAGCCAAGTTTTGTAGATGAGAAGAGTGCAAAGTGCACAATATCAGAAAAATTCACATTTGATATAGATGTTGGAAATTCTCCGATGTTAGAAGAACAGTCTTGGTTGCGTTACATGGAGCGCTTACCATGCTTCCCAATATTGCACCACCGACCGTCACAGAACAATTACGGCGTTGCTGCCTCTCTTTACGGAGCAGGCGCACTCGGCTGCTATGATGCTCCATGCACTTAACGTTGTCGAAAAAGCCATCAAACACTTAAATCCAGAGCAGATACCTGTGCTTGTGGCAGATCAGCCTCTATTTGCCCTCAAGCAAATTCAATTTAAATATCCAGCAAAGCACGGAGAGGACACGTTTTTTTTATTCTAATGGGCGACCTTCACATTGAAATGGAAGCCCTCAGACTAGTTGGTCAGTGGCTCAATGACAGCGGGTGGGTCAACGCTTTTGTACTTGCCAAGGTTACAACGCAGGGCAGAGCTGAGTCTCTTATTACTGCCGGCCATTTAATAAGAACGCCATATGCACATCAGGTGATTACTCTTAGTGTGAGAAGTATGAGAAGATTCTATTCCGTCTCACTTTGTATCTTATATGCAATTTAAAAAATTCTTTTTACCAGGTGACTGTTGCTGCATTATACGCATTTCAGCACAAGGCATTTTCTGAATATGCAAATGATGCTGAAGACGTCACATCAATGACATGTAAAGAGTGGCGAAGAGAAAAATGTAAGGAAACCGCTCAGTTCAAATACTGGGAAGTTGTACCTGGAACTCCTTGTGCTACTATTCGTGTGTTCTGTGCGAACAGGCAGACTCTTCTTTGTATATAAAATCTTTCAGACGACTTGTTCCTTGGTTTTATGCGCCAGAGTTTGTAAATTATGCTGGATGGGTGTCAGTCCATACCAGAGATTTAGCAGGTGTGCGTGAAACACACCCTAACTTGGCCAAGGAGTTTTACAACGGGCTCTTCGTTGCTAGGAAGAGTGACTGATCGTTTTCCGCAATGGTCTTGAACCAAACCCATGAGCAACTTAATGCTCTTATAAAGGGAGATGGAGGTGCGTTTTCAGTTCAACTTAACTAAATTGAACATAATGTTTACGAAGTACTCTGATCTTTCATAGGTATAGTTGGTCTCACTGAGAGCCCAGACTCTCTCCGAAAGTGGATGGTTGCAGGTCCGGAGCTTGGTGCTATAGTTTAGACCTACGAACGCGAAGCACTCCACATACTCGGCGACGAGGACCCCTCTCATCACCACACCCAAGCAGTGTCCGCACAGCATAGGGATATAAGAAAACTGGAAGAAGTGTTGAATGAGATGGGAAATCCGTTTTTAGAAGATAGCTGTGACCTGTATAACATCGGTTCCAAGAAAGTTACACTTCCTGAAGTCGCTCAAACTGTAATGACTATAGAAATGGTTGGTGAAATTCAATACCAGGAATTCGTAGAGGAGAGGCTTCGAAAATGTACAGCGCATTTGATGTACTCTATAAAACGAAACAAGTTGCCTCTTTTTAGTACAGCTGTTCGTACTGTTCAGAGCAAATCAAAATCAAAATTGTTGAGTCTGAATAATGATTGCAGTATGTTCAGTAAGCTGTTCATAGCTACAAGTGAGCACCGCTCTGGAGACCTGGACACTTTCGAACATAAAAATCAGCCTTGCCCGCCTTCAATTTCAGTTTGCCGTGAGCTTCGATCTTGTAACAAATCTGACTTAGCAAAGTGCCTTATCGAAAGCTGTCCAGGCAGTTAACAACGAATGCCCCACCTGTCTATGCAAAAATCTTGGATGAACCAGCTGTCATACACATGCAGTCGCAAGAAAAGAGCTATCTTTTCAGTCTTGCGGGTTGATTTTGTGTGGGACAGGTATTATCCGGACAATCAGAAAAACTCTATTTGGGAGAAGCGAGGCAATGGAGTACGAACACGTGCAACCTTCTCAACGAAAATTCCAAAAAGCTGGCCAAATTTTTTGCGTGATTCTACGAATAAAGCGGAACTTTTCAATTTACTGGTCGCACATATTGGGAGTCTCACTGAAGAAGAAAAGGAGGTGAGTTCCACCACTGATTCACTTGCGGCCACCAATTCAGGTAGGGAGACTTTCGGTTGTCTCTCTCCATGCAACCACGAGGAAGCGGAAACACGCATGATAGTGCACGTAGCGAACGCCGTGGGCCAAGCATATACCAAGATTCTGTTGCGTACTGTAGACACGATGTGTTGGCTATCACCATAAATTGTGTCCACAAAATGGATGGACTAGAAAAGCTATGGGTACAACTTGGCACAGGCAAAAACCACCGTTACCTTGCAGTTCATAGTATTGCAGCTAGTCTCGGTAAAGAGTGAGCAGCAGGAATCATTACTGCATTGCATTTTCTTGCAAATATTTAATTCTTGACAATTTTCTTTAGACCCTGAGATGTCCCAAGCGCTACCGATATTCCACGCATTTTCAGGGTGCGACACTGTATCTTCCTTTGTCGGCAAGGGTAAAAAGTCCATTTACAATGCCTGGAAAGCGTACCCAGAAGCTAATGTTGGCTTTATTGCAGCTACTGAAAAGGATGTAAACAAGGCAATGGATTATCTGGATAAGTTTATAGTGACAAGGTATGACAAGTACGCAAGTAACCACTGGCAGTTTTTTTATAACAAAATTCAACATAAAAGAATTTGCCTTTATCTCCGAATTTTAATTTCGTAGGTTCTGCACAGCCTTTACAGTAAATGAATACCGAAAATTCTTATTTACAAAGGAAGACCGGCAACTGGACAACAGTCCTCCAACACTGGACACTTTCAAACAGCACACTGTGTGCTATGTATCAGGTCAGGTTTCGGGTCAGTCTCTCCTGTTGCACCAAGAACTGTCAGTTTGAAGCTGGTGCGCTGCAAGTGCTTTAAAGCATGTGGCGGGCAACAACGCAACTGCACCAAAAGAGATATAAAGTGCACTGATCTATGTTTGTGTGGTGGAAAGCGTGCTAATTAAAAAAAAGATGCACTACTTTAATCATACGAATGATATTCTTGCCCATGTATTTGCTAGCGTTCAGCGTGCAGGGCGGCTCAATGCATCTATGCCACAGTATAGAGAATATGCAGTAGCGACAATTTGCTGATTTTCGTTCGAACCTGCTCGGGTTGAAGGGGGAATAATGAGGAGCGGGATTTTGAATCAGATTTAAATAATATATTACGTACAGATTCATTGTATTTGTAATAATTATCATGTATTTGTTAGAATTTTATAAAAAAATATATATTTTAATATTATGTACAGGTCTCGGAACTAAGTTCATTCTATCATAAATTTAAAATACATTGTTCGGTATAATATGTAACAAATAGCTTTATTTATTACAAATATGAATAATAACAAAAATCTTGTGTACAACACGTAGGAAAAGTATATTTTTCCATTTGCACAAATAGCTATTTTTATAATATATATTTTTATCTTGGTGATAAAAATATATTTTTATCTTGGTGATAAAAATATATTTTTTTAAATAAAATAATTCACTTCTTACTTGTTAACACATGCACCTAAAGTGAGAAAAAATTACTGAAAAATTAAAACGTATAACAATTGATGATTTGGAAGCAACTATATACTTGGTTATTGTTCATATTTATTACTTTATTAAAACACTACGTATTATGATGTATTTAATACCACTGTTTTCTGGTGTTTCCTTGTTTATAATGTTGACTATAATAACGTAGTACGGTATCTACGATATTATGAGATCGTAACTATGATATAATAAGCCATAATTGCATAGTTACGAATGTACTATTGCATAGATACCGACAGTGTTGAATCTAAAGGACGGAGGAAAAATTAATAAAAAGCGTTATTTTTAATATTTTATTATTCAAAAATTAAACTTATCACAATCTTAAATAAATTACATATGAATGGTCACTTGGCAGTTATTAAATTCCAATTTATTTGGATTGTTGTTCAAGGAAACTGTCAGCTTGTCATCAATGGCATTAAAATTGCCTGCAGTAACGCTGATCTTACTTGAGCTATAGGTTGTTTCAGTAATATTGCCAGACACATTACCAACCAAAATGTTTTTGGTTGTTTTAATCTGCTCGGCTATACTGTCTTCCACATATGCTTCAGCCACTTTGCTGCTTTTCCAACCACTCAGTCGTTTTAACCGCATAATATCTGCTCCCGCGTTTGCCAACAATGTGGCAGATGACCTACGCATGCTATGCCCAGTATACTTTTCTGCATCTGGAAGCTTCAGAAATTTCGCAATTCGCTGCGGAATACTAGCAAAGAAATGCTCTCCACATACTTGTCTAGTACATTTTCCTTTTCTACATGACAGAAAGAACCTACGATTTTCCATATTCAACGGACGAAGAGCAAAGTACTTTTGGAACAGTGCAACAGCATTAACAATATTTCCATCAGGAATAAGAGTGAACACACGCTTTACATGGGTTTTTGTATTCGGAATAGTAATCACAAGCAAAGTATCCTTATCCTCAATATCATCAATCGTAATATTTGCTAGTTCCTTTCCACGACAAGCACCAGAAATTGCGAATAGGAAAGCAACCTTTATCATCAGAAATATTTCATCAGGCGCAGTACGTAGAAATTCATTAATTTCATCCCTTGTCAAAACTTTCGCCTTCTTTCCTTCATAACCAACATTTTTCTGTTTAATAAACGCAATAAGACTGCCATATTCACTTATTTTGACTTTTTCCTTTATCTCTAAACAAGTTCTAAGCATAGAGTAATGGGTCCAAAGCGAAGCTGCTGAATAAATTTCTGCCTACAAGTCAAGGATACATACAATAAGACAAACATTGTTAATACGAGCTAAATTACCTTTTTTTTGAAATACGCGAGAACTATTGGTTCTGCAGCTCCTTTTCCACCCCTCGATTGCCGCCACTTACAGAATTCGACATACTCCTTTTCATACAAATGCTTAGATTTTTCTCGTAACAAATTCGAAGTTATTTCTTCCGCTTCCAGCAAAATATCATCAAGAATGTACCCAATATTTTCCATCACAAGATTATTTGTCGTGATTATTTGACACTTAGTTATTTGTTTATAAATAAATAGCAAATTTGTTTTGGCGAAATCAATGCCGACTACAGTGTTTTAATAAAGCCTTGTATTTAACCGGATATTAACTATTCACAATAGACTCGCACGTTGCCAAGCAACTACTCGGCTTCCGCCTCGTAGCTTGGCAACGTCCTTGTCAATTATGAATACCTTAATATCCTAATTCAATAAATAGCTATTTATACGAAAATTTTTGTAAAGCTGTAATATTTATAATAATTATTTTTTGTTTAGTACAATGGATTTGATGTATAAATCTTATTTACATATTTGTTATTGGTTATTGTTTATATTTATTAGTATTTATAAATATTTGTTACTTGTTTATTATTTAAATATTACTTTAATACGATTTTTTTTATAAATATATAATATTTATATTTATCTTATCTTATCTTTATACTTTAATACTAGTATTTTTATAAATATATAATTATTTATGATATTAGGATTTGATATATAATATTTATTACCACTATTTAATTATTTATTATTATTGGCTTTAAATATATTTTTTACATAATTATATTTCACTATTATCTATTTTTATCATATCACACTTTATCATTTGATATTAAATAACAAATATTAAATATATATTTTTATGTTTTCTTCAAATATCGCGCTCCTCATTATTACCTCCTGCACGCCGAGCAGCCTGGAACGAAACATCAAAGGTTCCGACAAGAGTGGCGCTACTGCTTGTATTCTCTATACTGTGCCTATGCGTCCCTTCAGAAACTTCCGTGTCGGCGGACCGCTGATAGCCACAGACACGCCACTAAGATCTCTATCGATAGCTCTTTAAACGCGCTACAACTTTTATTAGGGTTGTTTTCTTATATAACGTAGCGTTCTAGCAAAACCGGCCAAAGAAGCCAAAATTTTCTCAAAAAAAAAACACAAAATGTTCTATTTAAGAGGATAATGGATACGATATATGTAACCAAACTCCTTTTTTGCACTACAGCATGTAAGACGTTATCATTACAATTTATACAAAATACATATCAGCTCTGTAGGTCGAATGGTTTGCGCACCACTGCGATTTTAATAAGAAAATATGTGCCAATGAGATATACAACCCGCAATATACAGTGCCTGCGGGACATTTACGGGTTAATACACATTTAATCGGTAGGGTTTGGTCCCAACTACTTATGAAGCAAACGGTTACTCGAACTGACACATCAATGTTCTTTCTCGTACAAGGCGACGCTGTTCACCTGCGCCTCCATTTAGATACTTCCATGTCGGCGGGCCTCTGATAGCAACAGATACGCCACTAAGTCCTATATCGATAGCTCTTTGAATGCTTTACAACTTTTATTAATTAATTTTAATAATCGGTCAAGGAAGCCAAAATGTTCTTCAAAAAAACCAGAATGTGCTAAATTCGAAAAAAACATGAATACGTTATATCGTCGGCGAAACTGCAATACCATGTAACTAAAAATTAACAGGATTACAGAAAACTGAAATTACCGTTTAAAAGCGGTTTTAGTTATTAACTCAATTGAATAAGTATTTGGCTTTATATAATGCAATTTCCCTAGGTACCTATATTCAAAATAATGAAAATAATCATTAGATTATTTCTATTTAGCTTACGTGTTTTTGCTTATGGTATTTTCAAAATTAACTTTAACTTACTTGGTGTTGCACATAGCTAATTTATATTTTAATATTATTTATGAATAATGTAGATAAATGAATTTAATTACTTTTTTAACAATCTGTTTATATTTATACTAGCTGATTATTGTCTAAACATGATAGAATGTAGTTTGTAGGGTTCTGCCAAAGAAATTAATTTATAAAGTTTAATTTTTGATGAAAAGTAAGGTATATTGATTCATTCCCAAATATTATTGTTTTAATCGGTTACTGAGTGGTAATTAAAACAAATATCGTTTATACTGGCTGATTATTGTCTAAACATTATGATAGAATGTAGTTGGTAAGGTTCTGCTAAAGTAATTAATTTATAAAACTTAATTTTTGATGAAAAGTAATGTATATTGATTCATTCCCAAATAATATTGTTTTAATCGGTTACTAAGTGGTAATTAAAACAAATATTGTTTATACTGGCTGATTATTATCTAAACGTGATGATAGAATGTAGTTTGTAGAGTTCTGCTAAAGCAATTAATTTATAAAGCTTAATTTTGATTATTGTCTAAACAGTTTGTTGGGTTCTGCTGGTGTAATTAACTATTATTTCAATGCTTGGTCCTTAACGGGTTTAAAGCGCTGGCTGGTCGGCGAGATACTAAAATCCTAAATGTTTATGTTGGTTTATTGTAGTCTAAGCTTTATGTTACAATACATTTTATAGGTTTCTGCTGAGATAGTTTTTGAATTGTTGAATAAAAATTAGATGGATTCATGTGCATCGTTTTTGATCCAAATGGAACCTACGCACACCCATATTGATCCTACATGGGAACAGAATGGATCCATACAGTTATTAACAGGTGCGCACTAATAAATAGGGTACGCAGCATTTAAAATTCAAAGGAATACAGAAAATATAATTCTTATGTTAATGATAGTGATAATTAATATATTTTAAATTTTATTTGCCTGGTTTTATATAAATTTTCTATAATTAATTGGCAATTAATTCCTACACACTAATATTTTCGAATGTGAAGCATTAGAGCATAGGGGACTGCGAACTTGACTGTCAAGCTAGCAGTCCCGCCGTATTTTTTAAAAAATAAATGGCAAATAAATTGGCATTGTGGTAATTAATTGGCAAATGAATAGCAAAAAAATGTGCAATACTTTTTGTTAGGGTCTGCTAATAGGGGACTGCTAGCTATACGCAGCCACCGAGCCAGGCTGCACAATTTGACAAACCTGTCTACTAAACTCTTATTATAGTGATATTATATTTTTCCTCCAAAATCTGTTGAGTGCCAAATTAAGTAGCACTTCTGGTTTATCATATGTAATCATAATCTAATGTTATTCTTCATCATATACGAGTTTTAAACATCAAATTTTTTCCACGAAAATATATTCAGAGCTTCAAGTAAAGTATCACTTCCGGTTTATCAATTTTAACCAAAATATTATTTGTTGTTACCCTTGATATAGAAGTTTTAAATACTAAAATTGAATAGTTTTGGATGTTATATTAATATAGTTTTTTATTAAAAACTGTCATGAGCTTCAAATAAACTATCACTTCCGGGTTATCTATTTTAATAATACGTCGTTCTCAATAATGTAAATATCTTCAATACTAAATTTGAGAAGTTTTTGAATATTATAATATATTTTTCACGAAAATTCGTTCTAAGCTTCAAGTAAAGTATCACTTCCGGTTTATTATTTTTAGCCAAAATTTAATGTAATTTTCCTTGATATAGAACTCTTAAATACTAAAATTTGAACGTTTTAAATTATATTGTAATATATTTTTTCATTAAAAACAGTTTTGGGCTTCAAATAAAGTACTACTTCCGGTTGTCCAATTTTACCCAAAATCTAATCAACTCTACATGAAGAAAGCTTAAATACGGAATAAAGAGATTATTGGAAGTTTGATATTAGAGTTATCGCGGACGAAAAAAATCGTCACACACACGCATACGCACACACACACACACACTCACACTCACTCACTCACTCACTCACTCACTCACTCACTCACTCACTCACTCACTCACTCACTCACTCACTCACTCACACACACACACACACACACACACACACACACACACACACGCACACACACACACATACACACACACATACACACACACATATACACACACATACACACACACACACACAAACACACAAACACACACGCACACGCACACACACACACACACACACACACACACACACACACACACACACACACACACACACATCGTAAGAATAGTGAAAACGTGTTATGGGGACCCTAATTCGTGCTTATTTACTGAAATCTCACCATCGAATTTTTGGCACGATTACATTACCTCCCTTACCTACGGTATGACGGGGAGGTAAAAATAATAATTGCTAATGGGGCTGAAAAAGTTCATCTTACTACGATTAAAAGAGTTCACAAATTAAAGGGTAAAGCATTGTATAATTTTTTAAAAGAAGAACTAGATGAACTGCTCATTATGTCCTTTGATTGTCAAAAAAATATGTCCCCATGGTTCCAGATCAGAAAGCGTACTTTAGTCGACAATTGAGTTTTTATAATTTTACTATTGTTGTCGGCAATTCACACACTTCACTGGATGAAGCTAATGTGCACATATATTATTGGAGCGAAAAAGAGAGGCCGAAAGGTTCTACGAAATTGCCAGCGCTGTTTTTCATCGGTTGTGCAACACAAATTTTTAAAATATTAATATTGTAAAGCTTGTGACGGATGGATGTGGTGGCCAAAATGAAAATTCTACGCTTATTGGAATGTTATAGTGCAGGCGCCAAGAAACATTCCGTTTGAAAAAACCGGTGGATTCATTCTGATTGATGATTTAGGTTCAGAAAGACCTAAAGAATGAAATTCTGAATGTTGCTGGACAAAGTTAGTGGTCAATTTTTTTTTATAGAGGGTATAACAATTATTGATAAAATCGCATGAAATTACAAACATCACGAATATTATAAAATACAAATTCAATATGGTAAAAAAGCCGCATGCCTGAGTGTTTGGTCGCCAATCTGGGGAACCGGGTTCGATCCTGACCGATGCCATAAAGAAATATTTCGAATTTAAATGGCACAAAAGTTACCCTTGTGGTGCACTCTCCACACATCAATAAGAGCCCGTGAGGTGACGCCTGGTAAACTCCTGCACGGTTGCCGGATACGACCGATGGTCGTTTACTTTGTTTCCCTCTCCGCAGCAGTTTATACCTGCTCTAAAGTGTTGCAGTGGGCCATATTGTACCCGACACGGTTTAGACGTTTTAGTTATAAAAGAGTTTTCACATAACGTCAAACTAGATAGTGTGATAGCTTATTTTGAATGCTGAGTTAACAAATTTACGTGAAAAAGATTTCGAGATGCTTCAATTTTTAATAAATTGTCACACAAACAACATTTAAAATAGAAATATTTATTACAATCTGGTGCACTACGGAGTGACTCCTAAAGCTTGTATTCACTAGAAAACAGTGTATTTTGTCATACTATACTCCAAACACACCGTGAAACGTTCAAATCAGATGTAAAAACTGTTTTGCAACATGTCTCCAAATCACTTTAAATGGCATTTTCTAAGCGAAATACGTGTTTTAGAGTGTTGTGCAGTAACTTCCATAGTTCAAACCGGTACTTTAGCTGCGCGGGCGAGTGCTCTATACGGAGTAACTCCAAAACCTTGCATTCACTAAAAAACAGTGTATTTTGTCATATTATACCCAAAACAACCAAGTACTACCGAAACTACAGGTAGACTATATGTTCAAAGAGTACATGTAAATCGGTTGTTTCAGACAGTGAAACTGGTTGCGACACGACAAGCCGGGTAGGAGCTAAGAAACAATGTCTGTATGTTGCATCACAAGTATTTGGTCAAGATGCTCTCTCTACTTTTGGAAATAACCCAGAAACTCCGATGCACCTTCATCAGGTTGAAGACGTCTGCACTTACTTGTTTGCCAAACAAACAACCACATCAGATGAATTACGCTACAAGTTGATTACCCGTAAAATTGGGTTCAATTTAAATTTAACCAAAATTATTCGTACATTACATCGTTTAAAAGCTGCATGCCAAAGATATTTATGGAAAAAATCATTACAACCACTGTTCGAGCCTCTGAACTTCCTCCAATTCGTCTATGGATTACGAAATTCCAAGTCACACCCGACGAAAATGATAAAACCTCTTCTGCCTGACTCTTATTAGGCCTTGCAAATGTAATTCAGACTGCAGAATAATGTCTTGTAGTTGTAAAAAAAATAATTTAAACTGTATCTCTCTCTGTAAATGTGTTCATAACGATTGTCAAAACTTATCTTTTTAAGGTAGTATCTTCTTCTTATTATTATTATTCTTAGGGGTCGCTGTTCCTTACTCTTCTCCTCTAATCTTTCCTGTCCAACACATCTTCACAGTGTCCTTTCTGACTCAAATCTTTTGCGTCACAGTCGTTCCTCCTTCTCTTTGCCCTTACTCATACTCCTGAGATTGAAAGTTCTAATCCTGAGGACTGGCTTCTCTAACCCCGACCGTCCATGACGGGGTAGTCCTAAACGACTTGGCACAGGGGTCAGGCGAGGCTACAACTGCATTTCACTTGCAAGAAACACCCTAGCCCTTATACCACTTTCCGATCCTACACTTTTCGTCTTTGGTTTCGGCGAAGATTTTACGGTCGGATACCTGTCCTACCACCAACCCTCACCATTTACTCGGCCTTGGAACCGGCGCCAAGTTGAGCTGGCTTACTCTCTCAGTGGCTGGTTATTGCACAGAACAATAATATTTACATATTTTCTTATTGATAAAAGTCGATTGACCAACTCAAATTTGAGATAAATGCAATCAAAGAGAGCTCTTTTTGTATATGTTTTCTATATCAAGCAATAATAAATGTCATATTTTTCACTATAGCTTCAAAACAGTGCTTCCTATTTTATTGGAAAACATCTCAGTTTATAGAAATATATAAATGACAAATATTAAAATAAAAATAACTATTTGGCCATATTGTTTAAGAGATATAGTTTAATAAAGTGCAATTTTTTTTACTAATACAGGGACGGAAGGGGTCAAAGGGCTATGATCTGGCAACACAGGCTTGTTTAAATGTAATATACTTGGCCTCTAACTAAGAAAATTGTATCATCAATCTGCTTTTTCTGGAACAACTATTAGAATTTGCACTTAAATTTGTTAACTCAGATATCAAAATAAGCTACCACACTATCTAGTTTGACGTTATGTGAAAACTCTTTCATAACTAAAACGTCTAAACCGTGTCGGGTACAATATAACCTGCTACAATACTTTGGAGCTGGCATAAACTGCTGCGGAGAGGGAAACAAAGTAAACGACCATCGGTCGTATCCGGCAACCGTGTAGGCGTTTACCAGGCGTCACCCCACGGGCACTCATTAATGTGTGGAGAGTGCGCCACAAGGGTAACTTTTGTGCCATTTAAATTCGAAATATTTCTTTATGGCATCGGTCGGAATCGAACCCGGTTCCCCAGATTCGCGACCAAACACTCAGGCTCGCGTCTTTTTTACCATATTAAATTTGTATTTTATAATAGTCGTGATGTTTGTAATTTCATACCCTACAGAAACAACTTTTTAGTAGTAATAAACAACGTTTTCTTGACCGTTACAGCGATTTCATCAATAATTATTATACCCCCTATAAAAAAATTTACCACTGACTTTGTCCGGCAACATTCAGAATTTCATTCTTTAGGTCTTTCTGAACTTATATCATCAATCAGAATGAATCCACCGGTTTTTTCAAACGGAATGTTTCTTGGCGCCCGGTCTATTATCCAAATGGCTGTTGACGGCTCCGTCAAATGTTAAGAAAATAGAAGCAACATTTCTAATTGTTGGGCATTCGTTTATACCGCCTGATAGTGTTCGCACGAATTGAAAAAAAAAATAAAAAAACTGGAAATCGTAATAGAACCAGATGAATATGTTCATATTCTAAAACAGCGTGGTAGCGTTTGGAATTGGGAACTGATTTTCTGGTTCAAGACTTTAAAAAAGCTACTCAAGAAACATTAAAGCCTCCAGAACAGTGGCATTTTAAATTCAATCCAAGTAGGAGGTTCATATTAACTAAAACTCAAAAGAATAATATTTTAATTCGCGGAGAGGAAGAATATCGTTCAGATCTTGGTAGCGCTAAATTAGTTACGAAGAAAGGAAAATTTATTAATTGAAGCGTCGGAAGAAACGAATCATGAAGAAGGCATGACTTGTGAACCACTTGAAGAAGTAGACAATGTGATTTAGAGTCATTAATCCGTATTACAAACCCACTTTTATTGGTACTTTTGTTAAATGTAAGGGTTTACCACATACAAATAAAATGAAAAAGCGCATATTATTTACCACTTTTATTATAAAAGCGAGTTTGTTTAAGAAGAGTTTAATTTTGCAATAAATGTATAATAAACATGTTACGATAATATAATTTTCTTTATTATAAAAAAGTCACATTTTTATTAATAAATTATTTATTTAAGATACCCTTATTTGTTTCAATAGTATTCATTTTAAAATTGTGAATTACAACAGTTCCATATCAAAACTGCCCTTCTCCATTACGTGTTGCTCTCAAAAGCAGCCAAATCCTTTGTTAATTTTCAAAATCGGCTATCTCTACTTTAATTAACGTTTTATTTACAAAACGTAAAAGAAATGGTTATAAATGACTTTATAATTTTTAAGTATATATCTAATAATAATTGATAAGCTAATAACTTAAATAAATTTTGCATGAATAGATTCGCAGTAGATTATTGCGATTTACTACAAATATGTCATCATCATTACCGAATTCTGTATACAAAGCAGATTGGCACACCCAGCAATGGGTAATATGCCGTGATGATATATTTATATTTATTTATTTATTTACTACGATTGAACAATCTGGGAGATGGCCGCTTTTGAAATTAGAGAATTCAATTCCTCTTCTTCATTTAAATCTAATTCTATATCCTCACCGTTGGAGCACCCATATCCAAAATAGTGGGTGCACATAGATGAGCATTGCAAGGGACTTCTACACTCACAGTTGGTTTGACAATCTGTGATGCATGATCAAGAAACTAGTTGTAGCAACTGCTCTGGAGGAGCAACAGCTAGAGGGGTTATCTGACGCAGATGTCCACCAACATTCTTCCAGCCCTATTTCAGTGGGTCCAAATTCACACCATGTCACTCCTGTACTTGCTGGTTGGCGGCAGAGCATCCAAACTGCACTCATTTTTGGATCCATATATGGATAAGAAAAAATTAATACCAGCATCAGCTATTGCCTCTCTCTGGGCTGTAGGGTTATTGAAGGCCAGTAACTTTTTTTCTAATTTCTTTATTTCGCCATCTCCTGCTGCAGTGCTTAAATGATATGTACTTTACCTTTCTGACTGCCTTTTCCAGGCGCAATCGTTGTCAGGGAACAATTTGAAGGAGAAAGACTAATTAACAACATCATTAAATTAGTATCATCACTGAGTACTGTTACACTCATCACTTTTTGTGCCTACGTAATCGCTGATCCAACAATGAGTGTGTCTGCATCTCCATCAACTTGCAAAACTTTAGATCCAGTTTCCAACAAGTGTTTTGTCAGAAGAGATATCAGTTATGTTTTACTAGTTGTTTGCAAGGAAAACACTCTGTTCCTATGTTACAGGGATTAAATCTTCTACATTCACGGCTACATTAGAGTTGGATGGAAAAATATTAACTATCTTCCCCTCTATATCTCCTAATCTATGGACTCACTAAAAAATGTATAGGACAATTTTTGTAGGAAATTTAATGGTCTGTAAATTTGTATAGAGTAACATTTGCTCTATCTTGCATGGTTTCTGAGATATTCCACAAAAACTGTGATATTTACGGTTTTGACTTCTTCCGCCGCTCCCCCACTCAAACCCGACGCTCTACAGTGGGAGACTTTCTGGTACTTATACAGAAATGGGTAATAAACATTTTGTGACAATAAAACCTTTTCTTTTTTGGATTTCCCGGTTTGGGTGTTTTTTGGTCTAATTTTACTAGACTATACACTGTTTTCACTTTACGTGGCAGATTTGGAAGATTTTCTCAATAAAGAACAGACCGGCGGTATTGTAATGGGAAGAAAGAAAATATGGTCTTTAGTCTACGCGAATGACATTGTGATAGTTGCAAAAGATCCACCCAGTATGAAGACGATAAAAAGATTTCAACTATATTTAAAGAAAAAGGAACTGACACTTATGCCCGGTTGCAGAAACGTTAACCAACGCGTTGTTCTGTTAGCGGTTCATCAAAACGAACAAATGCAACGCGATTTTTTGACAGCAATGATTTAATTGTTATAAGAACAAGGAAACTGATTCTAATTTGTTCGATTTGATGAACCGTTAATCGAACAATGCGTTGATGAACGTTTGTGCAACCGGGCATTAATGTACCAAAAACCGAAAATTATGAAGTCCAAAAACGGAGGAGGCAGGGAAACCAAAGAAGTATGGAAATGGAATGAAGAAATTATTGAAGAAGGTAAAAAAAATCACATACCTGGGTTATACATTTCAGAGGGATAATCAACCGACTAAACATCTGAAACATTAAAGACGGAAGGCAATTGTTGCAATGAAACAAATTTGGGGGTTAGGAGAAAGAAAATTCAAAAACAATATGTGAGTACGATGGATGATGTTTGAGTATATCGTGAAAAGTATATTGAAGTATGGAGCCGAGGTGTATGGGTGGGAGGAAAAGCAAATCTTAGAAGACGTACGAGTTATGCGAAATGGATCCTAGGTTTAGACAGGTGTATGCCGAGCTACATTGTAATGGATGAAATAAAAGTAGCAAAACTGCGGATAGAGGCTGGAAAAAGAGCTGTCAAATTTGAAGAAAGGGTACGAAAAATAGAAATCCCAATAGGCTACTTGCGTGATACTGAAAATCTGATATCTATCACTAAATACCTAAAGTAAAGTAGAAAACGTATGCAAAAATATAAATTTTATTTTAAAAATATTATGTGTTTTTAATAAATGAAGAACAATATTTACTTTGACGCCATTATTTTGAACTGGAGAAAGGGATGCATATTTAAGAATGTAACCTATAGATGGCGAGCGAGTGCGGGTTTTAATTTGATTTTGACATTACTTAATTTGTCTGTGACTGTCACTCTTCTTTATTATTTTACAATTTGCGTGGTTTCTGTTACGTTTATTACGTGCTTCGATTTGTTAAGCAGGATTTTGAAGGATTTTAACTTAGCTTATACTCGTACAAGATTAAAATGACAAACGAAAATATTAACTTCCAAACTATTATTCAAACATCAAACAGATAATCTGTCATGTTTAAATCAACCGCACATGCCGTTACTATTGGACGTACCGATGTTATTTCTTTACGGCCATTCATTGGTTCGGCGTAATTCTACGTCATACATGGCGGTAATTTGAATGTTAAAATTTTATTAATTTTATTCTGGCCAAAAGATAAAATATGGCTAGCAAGTTTTTATCGTATCTTCAAAATTATTAAATAAAGAAATCTGGTGTGGCCAATACAATACCTCCCGCCATTTACAGCCCGAGTCACAAAAAAGTTTTGGATTAGCGAATTTTACTCTAATTTTAACAGTTTATTTCTTCAAATTTAAAATATAGTCTAATCTAATCCAAGTAACTACTATTTTTTAAACCCCTCAACAGGATTAAATCCCAATTACATAGTGGGTTCACATTCGCACACATCTATGCCTTAGTGGGATTCGAACCCAGAGCCTCGAGGCACTCATGACATGAGGCGTTGCTCTAACCATTGAGCCACTGGATCTATAATAAAATGAAGATTAAATTTTAAATGTCAGGATAGAATAGATTTCACTAATCCAAAAATGAGGATTAGCTTAAATTTTTTTTGTGAATCGTTCATTTTTATTAATCTAAATACATACTTACATATTTACTTACATAGATACATACTTATGCTGAAAACTATATTGCATTCCTTTTCTATTGTTTTATTTACTTTTTTCTTTTAAAAATGTTACTAATATTATTTTGATTAGTTCTTTGATAGTGAAATTTATCTGTCAGTTGCATACATTTGAATAACTACGTTTTGTTTGTTTAAAGCGTTGGCTCTGGGATATAAATTATTGATAATTTTATAAATTTATCCATAAAATATATAGAAAAAGTATTAATGCAAATCTATACAAAATTTAATAATCTTTAATTTTTATAATAACATTTAAATGTATTTTTCGAAGAAAAACTATTTTGAGCTTCTAGTAAAGTGCCATTTCCGGTTATCCGATTTTCACCAAAATCTAATGGGCTCTTTCCATTACAAAAAAGTTCGAATTATAAGATCCCAAGATTTTCTGAATAATAGTATTTTAGTTAGAGTGGAGGATCCACATATACACGCATATAAACATACACACAGACATCATCGTGAAAATGTTAAAATTGGATTCTAGGGACCTTAAAACGTGGTCATTTACCAAAATCTAGATACGAGATTTTTAGCACGATCCCTATACCTCGCTTACCAAGGGTAGCGGGAGGTAAAAATGGCACGCAAGTAGTCCATTCTACAAGAGTGCTGGAAAAATATCAAAAGAGGGGATGAAGACAATAACAAAGTAACAAACTGGGGAAAATCAAGAAAAAAGTACTATGAAAAGAATGGCTGCTCTACAAAAGAAATAGAACAAGACGACAAAATAAAGAGAGTGTATGGAAATAGGTACAACAAAGAGACTGGAAAAACCAAATGCAACTCCAAGGAAGTAAAATTAAAGAATCGTCATATAACAATAGGTTTAAGGAAATACAAGCAATAGGTATACCACAATATATATTACAAGAGAAGAACAACATAAAAATAATAGAAAGATTCCGTTGCGGAAATCAGGACAATGCTAATAAATACTGGCTTAACATGTGGTAGAGAGGAGGAAACGCTGGAATATATGAGACTACTCTGCAGAGAGTTAGAAAGAGAAGAGAGAACAGAGAAGACATTACTAGATGAAGAAGGAACAGGGAAAAACTGGTTTCAAAGGACACAAAAAAGATGAAAGAAGCGAAAGGCATGAAAAATAGCTGCGTACAATTAACATAAAAACAAATGTATGTAAATAGACTCTAAGATGATGTCGATGTCCTTTCCCAATTAAATTTTTATGTAATTTTCACAAAACAAATGTTTATTCTACCTCTTCAATTAACTCAATATGCGCGAGTTAATAATAATTAGTTACGAATAATAACAATTCACTTCAACTAGATACCTCTAGTAGTAGTTTACTAGTATTTAAAAGAGAATTGACTGAAGTATTGAAATGAATGTGTAGTGTATTTACCATAGGTATGTTTATGGAATTTATTTTGATTAAAGGTGTTTTGCTTATATTTTGTTTTCAAGAATTATAAATTATTTTTGAGTATAATATGTAATCTATTCATTTATCATGTATTTGTTTCGATTTCTTGTTATATAATAATTATTGGGATTTGTATCCTAATGAGCAAATGAAATAAATATGTAAAATGTAAAAATAGACCATAAAAAGCTCGTACAGTATAAATGTATTTGTTTAGTATTATAAAAATTATAATAAAATTTATTTCACTTATATTATACAATGTAATAAAGTATCTTAAGTACTTAAAAGGTTTTTGTCATTTATTATTTTAATTTTAATATGCAATTTTTTTTACTTCTCTATAAAAAGAACTGTCATTGATGATTTAAAATATTATATTTTCTGTAATTGACTTCGTACTATAGGTGGTATTATTTGTCGATGGTTTTTGCAGAGTGATTTATTTTTTTTGATGCAATAATAATTTTAAAAGATTTACTAGTTACTAATGACTCAACCTACGAATATATTTAATAGTTTAAAGCCCGTGATGCTTATGTTTGCACTGCATGGTTGGGGTTCCACAAAACTACATATAAATAAAGATAGCTTAAGGTAAGTCTTAAAGGAAGTAAAATCTAAATAAAATTAAAACAAAACTGTCGTGACAATGCACTCCAGGGATTACTCTTTGGCTACTCGAACGTTGGGAATAATTTTAAGTTTTACATTTAATTCATATTCAAATACTCGTTGAAAAAATTAAAACAACTAAAACAACACTGGGATCAAACAGAAATTTTTTTAAACAAAGACAAATAAAACCAGACATATTAAAAAGAACAACACCAGTAAATAGATACGTCCAAATAATAATAACGTGACTGCGCATAGGACACCAACATATCAGGTAACCAAATAAGTTTGTGCGGTTTTTCATGGTAAAATATAAATATTTATTAAGAAACAATAATACACTATTAATCATTGATGTAATTACTATCACATTCAATGAGCTTTTGCCAACGGGACATCAGTTTTTGTTTTCCGTTCTTGTAGAACTCTATTGATTTTGAATTAAAAAATTGACGGACTGCATTCATTACATCAACTCAAGTTTTGAACTGTGTATGTCTCATACAGTTATCAAGAGACAAAAAAAGGTGGAAATCACTTGGCGAAATGTCAGGAGATTATGGCGGGTGTGGTAACGTTTCCCAGCCAAGTTCAGAAATTTTTTCCCGGGTCAATCTTGCCGTAAGCGGTCTGGCGTTATCCTGTAAGAATACCACTTTCTTTCAATAGACTAAACAAGGCTGTTTTTGGATGAGTGCTGCTTGTACACATTCAAGCTGTTCACAATACAAGTTCGCAGTGATGGTTTGACCCCGTTCCAAAAACTCATAATGGACTATTCCGGTTGCTGTCCACCCAATAAAATCTTGTTTGGGAACGCTTAGAATTTGAGTACAATATCCACTTTTCATCGCCGATTAACAATCAATCAAGAAATTGTCCATTATCATTGCGTGAAATGTTTGCCGAAATGATAAGACGACTTAATTTGCTTTCATTTGACAATTCATGTGGGACCCATTTGCTTAAACTCCACGTCTTTCCTAGCTGATGAAGGTGCAAACGAATGGTTTTATCACTCACATTGAACCTTTCTGCAAGCTCTAGGCACGTTGTATTAGAATTTGCCTCCACAACCTCTTGAAGATCCTCGTTGTTAATGATCTTCATAATCTTCGAGCGTGCTTCATCGGTCAAGCTGAGATCTCCCGAAGAAAATTTCTTGAACCACTTCTGTGCTGTTCGATCACTTACGGCATCATCTCCGAATGCGGTACATATTTTTCGCGCCGCCACTGCAGCTTTGATATCAAGTTTGTACTCATAGAGTAAACTACATCGAATTAAAGTTATATTCGTTGCCAGTTTCAACTATTCAAATTAGGAATTAAACAATTGTCACCAAATTAAACAAGTGCTATCGATCAACAACTAAAAATATATTTGGCACTCTGTTGTATACAAAAACCGTACGAACTTATTTGCTTGCCTGATATACTATAACAAGTAAATTCACCCTTGTCTACTACGTGCCAAATATAAATGGCAACTGCACACCTACTACAATGCCCACTTTATAACCAACAAAAACAAAAAAAAATGTTTTTTTTAAAAACGCTACTATTATTAATTTGAAATGATTAGTTCTTTGAAAGTGACATTTATCTGTCAGTTACATACATTTGTGATATGAAGTGTGTAACTAAGGAGTTGTGCTTGTTGAAAGCGTAGGCTCCGGGATTTGAATTACAGATAATTTTATAAATTTATCCATAAAATATATAGAAAAAGTATTTATGCAAATCTGTAGACAATTTAATAATTTTTAATTTTTTTAATAACACGAATCTCTAAAAAATAACGAGGTATTCTTCGAAGAAAATCTATTTTGAGCTTCAAGTAAAGTACCATTTCCGGCTATCTGATGTACACCAAAATTTAATGGCTTGTTCCCGTATTAAAATAAGGTAGAAATACAAGGTTTCAAAATTTTCTGAATGACAGTTTTTGAGCTAGACTGGAGGATACACACACACACGCGCGCGCACACGCACACACACACCACACACAAGAGCGCGCGCGCGCGCACACACGCACACGCGCCCGCGCACACACAGACACAGACACACACAGCACCACACACAGACACAGACACACACACATACACACACACATACACACATACACACACACACACACACACACACACACACACACATACATACATACATACATACATACATACATACATACATACATACATACATACATACATACATACATACATACATACATACATACATATATACATACATACATACATACATACATACATACATACATACATACATACATACATACATACATACATACATACATACATACATACATACATACATACATACATACATACATCTCAAGATGGCGGATGATGTAGATGTGATAGTGGAAAGTGCTTTAAAAAATCTCATAAGTGTGACTGAAAAAAGTGGTAATCTACGAAACGATTTGAAACAAGAAATTCAAAACTCAGTGTCTAAATTAAGAACAGTGTTTAATAAATTAAACAAGGATATTAAAGGTAAAATTCGTGAAATTGAAACTCTGAAAAAAGACAATGACAAGCTAAAACAAAATCTAAATGCGAATAAAGAACATGTAGTGCCATCTGTTGGTAACGGGCGCAAACCTTCCTTTGCTCAGGTGGTAAACAAAAGTATTAAAAATACAGAAAACGGCAAAAAATATAAATTAATCATAAGCTCAAAGCAAAACAAATCAGCTGATCAAATAAAACACGAAATTAAAAATAAAATAAATCCTACCGAATTAAAAATTGGAATACAGACATTTAAGTCATTACATAGTGGTAAAGTATTACTGGAAACTACTAGTGATCGTGAATTATCAATTATTACTAATAAAATAAATGAAATTTGCAGCGATAAACTGGAAGTTGCTCCTGTCAAATTGCAAGAACCTAAAATTATAATTTATAATATCCCAGAAGAAATAGATTTACAAAACGCGGAAGATACAATAATATTACATAATTCGGAATTGCAACTCGCTCAGGGTGATTTAGTACCAAAAGCAGTCTTCACGAACAGAAAAAATATAAAAAATTTATTAGTTGAAGTAAAACCAGAAATACGTCAAAAATTAAAAGGTGTAAAATTAAAAATAGGTTGGCATATGTGTATAAACGACGATTATATCACGGTTAATAGATGTTTTAATTGCAGCAAATTTAACCATAAAGCCATTAAGTGCAAGGGAAATCTTACATGTCCTCAGTGTACAAAACAACATAAATTAGGTGAATGTAAGGCAAAAAGAGAAGAGTTCAAGTGTGTTAACTGTTCCAATTGGAACAAATACAGTAAAAATGAAAAAATTTATGAAAATCATTCTGCACTTGATAAGTTGTGCCCTTGTTATCAAAATGCTCTTAAAAAGCTCATACAAAATACAAATTACTGAAATGGCTAGCCAGAATCATCCAATAAGTCATAAAGAACAAATAACATTAAAAACTATGCAGTTAAACTTGCAACATTCAAGGGCAGCGACACAAAATTTGTTACAATATATGGAAGAGGAAAATATAGATCTAGCATTTTTACAAGAACCATATGTGATAAATGGAACATTAAGAGGAATACCAAATCATCTTCGAGTTTATGATCAAGGTGAAGGTCACAAAAGAGCAGCTATAATAGCAAGAAATAATATAATAAATGTAACTAAAGTAACCCAAGTATCAAACGAAGATATGATTGCTATAGAGGTTAACTACAAGAATGTACAATTCTATGCAGTCTCGGCGTATTTTGATTTCAAAGAATACATAAAAGTAAATTTGGAACATTTGACAAAAGTTAAGGAAATAGCAAAAAATAAACCATTTATATTTGCGATTGATTCAAATGCCAGATCAGTGATGTGGCATGATCTTCAAACAAACCCCCGGGGCAGGATTATGGAAGAATATATAACAACAGAAGAAATTTATTTATTGAATGAAAAAAGGGAATTATTCACATTCGATAACGGGAGAGGAAGGAGCAATATCGACCTAACATTATGCAGTTATCATTTAGTTGAGGCTGTACAAAACTGGACAATAGAGGAAGTAGAAAGCTGTTCCGATCACAGAATTCTAACATACAGTTTAGAATTTAGTAAGAACAACAAAGATTACGTCACCCATCAAAGATCGAAATTTATAACCAAGCCAGATAAATGGGAGATTTTTGATAAAAATATAACGGAAGAATTCTCAAAATTAATAAGTTCAGAAAATAGAGACATAAATGTAGAAAAAATAGACGAAGAGTTAAAAAAGAAATTACAAGAAGAAATAAATTTTATTTCATATATCGAAAGTTTCCATAAAGCATTAAAATCGGCCTGTGAAAAATCATTTTATTTATCAAAATCTAAGAAATATGAAAAGAAAGGTAAAACTGTACCATGGTGGTCTGAGGAATTAACCCAAATGCGGAAAAATGTTCAAGCACATCGACGACGTTACCAAAGGACAAAACAAAATGAAACACTCAGAGAAGAAAGGAAGAAACAATATCTAGAAGTCAAAACAAGGTACGCTGAAAAAATCAGAAACGAAAAAACTGATTCTTGGAAAAAATATTGTAATATTTCAACAAAAAACAATCCCTGGGGCACAGTCTACAAAATGGCAGCCGGGAAAACTAAAAGAAATTTTACGTTGTCAACGATTAAAGACAAGTCAGGGAACTTTACTACCGATACAAAAAGTACATTACAGTGCTTAATAGAAGAATTTATTCCAGAGGATAACGATGAAGATGACAACGAATACCATAATCAAATAAGAACGAAAATGCAATACCCAATAAACACAGATGAAGATGAACTTTTTAAACAAGAAGAGATTGAAAACATATTGCTTAATATGAATCCAAAAAAAGCTCCTGGGTTAGATGGTATTTCTAGCGACATATTATTAAGAACATTCAGAATATTTCCATTATTTATAACCGAAATTTACAACCAATGTCTAAACAGAGCACAGACTGGAAAATTTCTACAATAATACCAATAACAAAACCAGGAAAAGAACACTCCGAAAATGCATCTAAATTTAGACCAATAAGCCTAATTAATGTGGCTGGAAAAATATTAGAGAAACTGCTGATAAACAGGATAATGGAGCATATGCATAAAAACAATCTAATGAATGAAAATCAATTTGGCTTCATTAAAAACAAAGGAACGACCGAAGCAATCCTGAAATTAAAAAATTTCGTAGAAGACAGTTTGAAAGAAAGGAAAGTGGTAATACTTACCAGCCTTGATGTAAAAGGGGCGTTTAACGCGGCGTGGTGGCCAGCTATAATAAAATCAATGAGAGATAACAGATGTCCCAAGAATCTGTTCAATTTGGCCAAAAATTACTTCAATGAAAGAAAAGCTATCCTAGAACTTAATGGAGCAAAGGTACAACGATCTGTAAATAGAGGGTGTCCACAAGGATCCTGCAGCGGTCCAGGCTTCTGGAACCTACAGTACAATTCCTTGCTTAATTTAGAATATTCAAAACACACAATGGCCATTGCATTCGCAGATGATCTAATTATATTGACCAAGGGAAAAAATATAATAGAAGCAGAAAATTTTGCTAATATTGATCTACAAAAAGTTATGAACTGGGCAAGAAATAACAAGATACAATTCAATGAAGATAAATCACAAGTCATGTTAGTAACAAGGAAAAGAACTCTGTTAAACAAAGAAATCAATATTTTCTTAAACTACGAAATTCTGAAACAAGTGACAGTAATAAAGTATTTAGGAATACAAATTGACAATCAGTTTCGATTTGATAAACATATCAAATACATTACAGAGAAGTGCTGTTCACTTATACATATATTGTCTAAGTCCGCAAAAATAATCTGGGGAATAAGACAGGAGGCATTAAATACTATTTATAAAGGCGCCATTTTACCGATATTGACTTACGGCATACCTGCATGGAAAAGTGCACTACAAAGAAAGCACAATAAAACAAAACTAAAAAGAGTGCAAAGACTGATTAATATCAAGATACTAAAGGGATATAGAACTATATCATATGAAGCTTCTTGCATTTTGGCAGGAAATACTCCAATAATTTTAAAACTAAAAGAAAATTGTAAAATTTATGAAAAACTTAAAAATAATAATGATACAGTGAGTAATGCAGAAGAAAGAAGATCAAGAAAATGTGCAGCTATAAGGGAAGAACAAAAAGTTAGTCAAGATCAATGGCAAACGGAATGGACAGAAACAGATAAGGGAAATATCACTAAAACATTTTTCCCAAGTGTTGAAACAAGAATGAAAACTAAAATACCTTTTTCATATAAAATAACTGTAATTCTAAGTGGACACGGTAAAATTAAAAGTTATTTTCATAAATTTAAAATTAGTGATACAGCCAGATGCGCGTGTGGTGATGAAGATCAGACAGTTGATCATCTAATCTACAACTGTGAACTATTAAACACCGAACGTGAAAACCTAATAACAAAACTGAGACAATGCAGTACAAATTGGCCAGTGTCGAAAACGGAACTAGTAGACAATAAAAATATATTAATTTTTGCTGAATTTGTAAATTCAATTGATTTGGAGAAACTTGTAATAATATAAATAATTTAGATAATAGAGCTACACTTACAATAAATAAATACACATCAACTTAAATCTGTAATTCCATGTAGAAATGAAATAGTTAACTTTACTCTAATGTAAATAGTATGTAAATAATTGCATGTAATATTTTATGGAGCATGCTGAATAAATGTATAAAAAAAAATACATACATACATACATACACACAGACATTCAAACGTGGTCATTTACCAATATTTCGATATGCGATTTTTAGCACGATTCCTATATCTTTCTTACCAAGGGTAGCGGGAGATAAAAATAAAAAATCTGATGTGGCCAGTACATAACCTTCCGCCAATTCCACGTTTAAAAGAGCAATGAGCTTTAAATAAAATATCACTTTGGATCATATTTTAATATATTTTTTGTAGAAAATGTGTTTATATATATATATATATATATATATATATATATATATATATATATATATATATATATAGGTACTCGGGAAGTTATTGGTATATTGGGATAGCTGTGGATGTGAATACTCGGTAGTGTTGACGAGTATTAGGAAGCTATATTATACGAGGACAGTAACGACGAGTCTGGCAGTTACTGGTATATTGGGATAGCTGTGAAAGTGAATACACGGCAGTGGGGACGAGTATTGTGAAGCTAGGTATACAAGGACAGTAACAGCGAGTTGGAGTGGATACTCGGCATTGGTGTTGAAGAATTGTGGCATACAGATAGTTGGTGATACTGAGGCGGTGGAGGTTACAGAGAGAGTTACGTAAATATACAGACAGTGAGGTGAAAGGTGTGACTTCTGTCCGAGCAGTTGAATATACAGACGCTGTTGTGTCAGTTGAGTATATAGACGCTGTGGAGGTCGGTAGGCGGACAGTTGAACATAAATAATTAGTAATACCGTGGAAATAAATAGTAGTGTTAATTGGTTAAATAAATAGTGTTAGTGTTATATAGTTAATTATAGTTTTAATCTTAATTAGTTTTTAATAATTGTTTAATATAATTAATAGTAACTTTCTTTATAGTATAATAAACATTTAATTTTAATTAGTAATAATTGTCTAATATTTACACTTCACCCAGATAAATAAAAACGTTACAATTGGTGTCAGGTGTGGGGTTAATAAACTGAGAAGTGTAAATTAAAAATAATTAAAATGAAACTATTAAAATTAAGTGAACTGAAAGTACGTGATCTCAGGACGGAACTGGAAGAACGTGAATTGGAAGCAACAGGAAAGAAATCAGAGCTTCAAGAGAGACTGCGTCAAGCATTAGTCGACGCTGGTGAAAATCCGGAAGATTACTTATTTGAAGTTCCGTATGACGATTCCGACATTTGCAAACTAGTACATGATCATTTTACAAAATTAAAAGAAGTAATAAGAGAAAGTTTTAGCAGATGTGATCCAAAATGGGAAGAAAGTTCTAGAAGTTTGGAGGAAAATCCCGGCGCACCGGTGGAAGAATTATTGGAACATTCCAGAACATTGGGAAAGGAATTCGAGGAAAGTTCTAGAATAACGGGGGAAAATTCTAGTGCACTGGAAGAAGTAATGGAACATTCTAGAACACTGGAACAGGAATTGGATAAGAGTTCTAGAAAAGTCGAAGACAATTCTAGAATTATGTAGCAAATGTTGGAGCGGAAGTTGGAAAAGACATCTAGAAGAACTGACGAAGGCCTTTGGAAGTTTGGGGCCGACGTAGCTCACGTGGTTCATCTTGCACATCCTGCGGCTCCTGACAGCGAGTTGGAGTGCCTGGGCACGCAAACACTCATCTACGCAGTTCGAGACAGTAAAACTCAGCAAGCACTGCATTTAGCTCGGCCAAAAACGATTGATGACGCAATGTCATACGTATTCAATCATGAAGCTGCCAAACAAGCTTCACGCAACCCATTGCGAGTGCGAAATTATTATGCTGAGCGAAATAAAAACACCGAAGTCATAGAAGAGAAAGTGCAACAAACTACAGGCAAAGTCTTTATTAGAAGAAAGAAACTCCGCTGTTACAAAAGAAGACGAAAGAGGAAAAGGAAGAGAGCGAGATAGAACGAGAGCGAGAGAGAACGAGAGCGAGAGAGAGAACGAGAGCGCGTAAAGTAAGTGACTAAAAAGAAATTTAAGACGAAATTCTAAAGATAAAGGAAGAATATAAAGATAGTATGAACAATGAAGATCAGCTGGAAATTAAGAAGGACCCTGAAGAAGAAGAAGAAGAAGAAGAAGAAGAAGAAGAAGAAGAGGAAGAAGAGAGAAGCCAACCAGAAATAAATAGTCCCAGACGAGCAGCTGCAATCACAATCTAAGCAACTTTAAAACGTAGTTAAAAGACAGCAAGGAAGACGCGTGTGGAAAAAAATTAAAACTAGAATCAGATGACGACAATGACGTTATTTCTCATCGCAAGGAGGAAAGTCAAGAAGAAGAAGCCCAAGAGGAACAGGACGTGTGGAAATGGTGGTAGGAAGAATGCGCTTGTCTCAAGACGCTGAAGAAGTCGCTGGTTTATACGCTAAGTCGCTCGACCATACAACCAAGGACGTATTAAACAACATCATCTTCCAGAACTGGCGCAAGTGTATGACAGAAAGAGAGATCCACCATCACTGATCTGAAGAAGTGTAACTTCAAGTAGATGCACACGTTCTTCAGGGAAGTTCCTTAGAAGAATGGGAACAGGACCAAGGATGAGAATTTTGAGTTGAAGATGAAGAATGAAGAGCTACAAAACAAGTATAGGTTCTGTATCACTGATGGGCTTAAAGAGAAGATTGATAGCTTGAAGTATCTCCTGGCCAGAAATGGAATAAAATCCGCCACGATCCCATCGTCACTACTTGGCTCGCTTCCTGGTCTGAAAACAACAAGTGATGTTGAACATAGGCAAAAAGGCTTGACAGTAGTATGAAACTGCCTGCAAAATGGCCGTACGTTTCGGTAGGAGCAGGAAGAAGGTACAAGGAAGACTTGAAGAGCTAGGAGAAGTGAATTAGACAGAAGGCGGGGGCGTCGTACTTCATTGTTGAGTTGACGCTCAGGGCTTGTAATGAAAAAGGGAGACCAGGCGGATACTGTGGGTTGTTGCTCACTGAGAGTGGAGCATATAGAGCTATACAAACAGGAGGATGAGAAATATTATGTCGTCGTGTTTGATTTCTCGGAAAGGACACTATTCGGTGTTACAAGGAGGTTCCACTAGAAAAGCGCGTTTTCAAGAATCTACAGCTGTTCATGGAGAATGAAGCACTAGGTGACGATCTATTCGACCGGTTGAACACAAATCTTGGAAAAACATCTGAAGGAATATGGATAGTCTCAAGACTAAGATGTTCTGTTACCTACAACGCTTCGCGGCCAAAGATAATAACTCAAACTGACCATCGATTGCCACGTCTTTAAGACTTCTAAAAAAACGCCAAAGGTAACACACGGATTGCGTCATCACGAACTGTTCCGGGACGAAACAGTCTTAAGGAGGGGGCAGTGTAACATGGGACGCCCGCCGTCGCCGCCACTGTAAGCAAGTATCTATTTATAGCGGTGACGTAATCGCGCTAGTAGCCGGCCGATGTAAACAAACTGGTCACGACGTGTTTAATTACTTCCGGTCGCCTGATCCTATTGTGTTCATTGTTGTTATGTGTTCGAATATTCTAGACTGTTCTAGAATATAATGGCAGCTGTATATAAGGGACGTAGCTATGCTCGAGAGTTAGTTAGTTACATGGAGAGACATAGAGATGTTCATATAGAGTGTTAGTGAGTTTGAGAAGCACAGCAGTATCGTGGTGAGCGTATGCAGTTGGTGTCGAGTAGGTACTCGGGAAGTTACTGGTATATTGGGATAGCTGTGGATGTGAATACTCGGTAGTGTTGACGAGTATTAGGAAGCTATAGTATACGAGGACAGCAACGGCGAGTCTGGAAGTTACTGGTATATTGGGATAGCTGTGAAAGTGAATACTCGGCCGTGTGGACGAGTATTGTGAAACTAGGTATACAAGGACAGTAACAGCGAGTTGGAGCGGATACTCGGCATTGGTGTTGAAGAATTGTGGCATACAGATAGTTGGTGATACTGAGGCGGTGGAGGTTAGAGATAGAGTTACGTAAATATACAGACAGTGAGGTGAAAGGTGTGACTTCTGTCCGAGCAGTTGCATATACAGACGCTGTTGTGTCAGTTGAGTATATAGACGCTGTGGAGGTCGGTAGGCGGACAGTTGAATATAAATAATTAGTAATATCGTGGAAATAAATAGTAGTGTTAATTGGTTAAATAAATAGTGTTAGTGTTATATAGTTAATTATAGTTTTAATCTTAATTAGTTTTTAATAATTGTTTAATATAATTAATAGTAACTTTCTTTATAGTATAATAAACACTTAATTTTAATTAGTAATAATTGTCTAATATTTACACTTCACCCAGATAAATAAAAACGTTACAATATATATAATTTCACAAAAATCTATTCAGAGCTTCGAATAAAGAATCACTTCTGGTTTACTAATTTTAAGTAAAATCAAACATATAGTTCTCCTTCATATAAAAGCCTAAAATACCAAATTTGAAATGTTTTAAAATAATCATAATATATTTTTCACGAAAATCTACTGTGTTGTTCCCCTTCATATTTAAGTCTCAAATGTTAAATGTGAAAAGTTTAGGAATATATCACAATATATTTTTCACTAAAATTTGTTCAGAGCTTCAAGTAAAGTATCACTTTCGGTTTATTAATTTTTATTCCACTTGATATAGAAGTCTTATATACTAAAATTGAATAATTTTTGACTATATCAATATATTTTATACAGAGTGTTATGTAAGTAATGTGCCATACGTTACCACTTAATATAATAAACAAGGTTACAATGCATCGTAATCTGCAATAATTTCTTTTCTGTGAGATCATCGACGAATTCGAGGCCAGGCGAGATGAGTCTAAGGAAGCAGCCATGCAACAGATCTGCAAAATTCAAGAGGAAAACAAGCGGACTTTTAATCAACGACGACGGCCTGCTCATCAATACGCCAAAGGAGATATCGTGGCGATAAAACAAACGCAATTCGGTCCAGGACTGAATATCCGGAGGAAATACCTTGGTCCGTATCGTATTGTCAAAGTCAAGCCGAGCGATACGTACGACGTTCTCCGAGAAGGAAGTCATGAGGGACCCAACCGAACTTCTACATGCGCCGGGTACCTGAAAACATGGGGTGGCGGCGATTATTCATCCGGGTCGGATGAATCGCAGGATGACCGAATGTGGGAATCGGGTAAGCATTGAAAAAAAGGGAGATGTATGTCAAATAAAATGTCAGTTGTTGCTGTATTAGTGTATGATTTATAATAAATAAATGAGTTTACCTTGAAAGACGAGTGGATTCATTCAGACGCCCAGACGTGAAAGGAAATTTCCCACAATACTATATACAGTGAAGTACCTATTTGATCTCTACTACCCCTTCGGAATTACTGACAAAGATTTTTACCTTCCGTCACCTTTAGGTTAGGAAGGTATTGTCTTTGGTCAAAAAATTCGATGATGAGTTTTTAATCAATAAGCACGTTTTAGGGTCCCTAGAATACGAATTTACTATTTTTACGATGATGTCTGTGTGTGTGTGTGTGAGTGTGTGTGTGTGTGTGTGTGTGTGTGTGTGTGTGTGTGGATGTGTGTGTGTGTGTGTGGATGTGTGTGTGTGTGTGTGTGGATGTGTGTGTGTGTGGATGTGTGTGTGGATGTGTGTGTGGATGTGTGTGTGTGTAACAAAATTTTCGTCTGCGATAACTCTAATACTACAGTTACAAAAATTATAATTTTTTCGTATACTTCTTCGTTACATCCATATGAAGAGCTGATTAGATTTTGGTTACAATTGGTCAACCGGAAGTACCATTATTTGAAGATTTTAACAGTTTTTCTTGAAAAAACTATGTTAAATATAATTTTTTCACATTTGATGTTATTATAAATTTTAAAGAAAATTTTATTCTCTATACGATTTGACTGCATTTTATACTTAATATTAAATGGATATAGAGTTAAAAAATTATAAAGAAATTAAATTTCATAAAGTAGCCATAGCTGTGGAAACTACTATATTAAGAAAATTCTGATTGAAAGATGTCAGTGTCAAGTGAAATTGACATAGTGTGTCTGTCTTATAATTTTGCTGGAAATATAGGATCTTTTGCTTTCTGTATGGAATTAGTATAAAATACATACAACTGCTTTAAGGTAATGTACAAGAAATAATAATAATAATAAATCTTTTATTTCTGCAGATACATTACACTGTATATAGAAAACATCACAAAATAATAATTTTCTGTGTGAAATTTGCATAAAATACATGCAACTGCCGGAAGGTAATGTACAAGAAATAGAATATTTAATTTAGCAAGGAACTTTCCGTATGAAATTTGTACAAAATACATAGAACTGACGGAAGGTAATGTGCTGGCCACATCAGATTTTTTTATAAAAGTTTTACAGTACACCTTTCAGTACATTCATAATGGTTACTTCGAAAATGTGCTGAGTGACACGTATGCAAAGGTGTACTGATTTTGTATTTGAAGATGAGAATCTTGATCCAAATGATACTGGACAATAAGTATGTACGCTACACCGAAGTACCGTAAAGGGGCAATTATAAAAAATAAAATAGTTAAATCAAGAATTAAGACAACAAAATCTAGGATATTGAGAACCAGCTGGATAAAATAAAACATTTCAAGACACCCATCGCCAAAAATGACCTTTAGAAGATTCTTTTAAATTAAAATTTTGCGAAAAGTTAAAATTCACGAAAGAGCTTAACTTTAAAGTATCACTTAAAAGTTAAGAACCAGTTGATTCTTGTCTCTAAAAGGATGTTTATATCGAAATTATGCCTGAAATAACAGTATATACTAAATTGGGCATATAAAAGCAATATAAAGCAATATAAGAAAACAATGGCCCGTATTCTAACCTATATTAAAGTAGCGCTATTTCAGCTGCTACTTGAAGAAGCATTTTTTCGCGAAGTAGCGATTTTTCAATACTTTATATTCTCACCTTCAATTTTTCTCGCTACTACAGGTAGCGCTACTTCGGACTAATTACATTTGGCAACTGCGCATATTCATTAATTTTTGTACTAGTGTAGTGCCTGTCAAGGTGGTTGTCACATAGAAATTTAATTTAGAAATATATTTTTGCTATATTTTAGTAATAATGTAAGTATAATTTACATTATTTATATTATATATTTGAAAATGTATAATATTATTTAATATTATGTAGTTATAAAGTGACATTATATTGTAGATGCCTAAAACGGATAGAACTCCGTTTTCATCGACGGAAAAAGAGATATTTTTCGAATTCTTAGAGAAAAATATTAAAATAATCGAAAATAAATCCAATGATGGCCGAGCTATAAAAGCTAGAAAGGAGTTGTGGGAGGAACTGGCCCAGAAATTTAAAGCTTTAGGCTTCACTAGATGTTCCAAACAATTACGCCAGTTTTGGTTCAGGTCGAAGAGACACGCAAAGCAAAATATTGGCAAATAAAAAAGCACATTAAAGGAACCGGAGGAGGGCCAGCAATAGAAGAACCAAGTGAAACTGACTGGTATGTCAGCACTCTATGCCCGTCAGATTTTACGGAGGACAAGAATAACTTTGACTCCGATGCTGTAACAGAGGAGTATATATTGGATGCAGAAACTGGGTATGCGTTTTTATTACTTTTATTTTCATTTTACTGTAAGTAGTTTATTTTGGAGTTGTGGTTCTCCGTTCTCTGATGTGTTTTCCCGCCATTATTTTCTGTATATTACTAATTTGAAACCATTAAAACCAGGGACTAAAAACGAAAATTATTTGGTTCGTTTCTACTAGGAAAAAAACGCGATATTTCGTTTTCACTCGTTTCGTTTTCGTGAAATGCAAAACCAGTTAAAACCGATTTATCTTTTTCTTGGGGTCTCGTGGCCGTGTGTCGAGTGTCTAGACGCGAATGGGACCCGGATTCGATTCCGACTGACGTTAAAAATTATTTCAAATTTTAAATTCACACAAAATTTACTCTTGTGGTACATTCTCCACACCAGAAATGAGTGCCAGTGAGGTGATGCCTGGTAAGCGCCCGCCACGGTACAAATATTTCATCATTACCGATATCTGTATAGAAAGCATATTGGCACACCCAGTAATGGATAATATGCCGTGATATATTTATTTTATTTAACTTTTCTTTTTAATTTATAACAAAAACAAGAGTTATTAGTAGATATTTTATATTTTTTGTTGATTAATAAAACAATTTCAGACCAATTACTATTATATTTTAGTAGATAACTGAAAAAAAAATTAGATGAAAATACATATTGAACAACTGTTTTAACATATTATGGTAGATATCTGGAAATTCAATATTTGCGTGTGAATTATTTACTATTATTAAAATTAAACATAAAACAGAATTCGTTTCCGTATTCGTTTTTATAAAAATTTCGATTTATTTCGTTTTCGTTTCCATTTCGTTTTTAGTCCCTACTAAAACTATCTATTAACAAATACTTTTCTTTAATTTTTATTTTACTTAAGTGACTGGCAGGTTCTATAAAATAAAATAATGCTGTGGCGGTGAGCATGTTACAGGTATAAATATAATTATGGTTAATTTTTATCAAATATCAGTCCCGTGCTAATACAGTGTGTAAAGTAGTGCAAATAAATTTTTGATTACTTCCGGATATATATATATATATATATATATATATATATATATATATATATATATATATATATATATATATATATATATACATATAATGAATGAATTGGATTGTTTAGAGAAACTTTGATGCATGGGTTCTATTTTTAATAACTTATTTTAAAATTATATACATTGTTTATAATTTCAGAATTGTTCTTACTTTAATTGTATTTACATTTAGGTACGTCAAATAAATATATTACATATATTACAGTTTTTATAGACTTCTTATACCTACCACTCCGAAGGAACCACCATCTATTCCTGATCCCGATCCTGATATACCATTTCCAAATCCTGAAATAGAGATTTTAACTGAAGGAGCTGTAGCAGGAGAAAAACAGAATTCCCGTCGTACACCTCCTAAACGTTCTATAAATCGGAAAGTGTCAGATTTTAATGAGACAATTTGTGAGGAAGTAAACACTATTTTTGGTGCACGGAACAAACGCGAAACTGATTTGCATCTCCTTCGCATGAAAGTTGAAACGGCGAATTTAAAATTAATAAAATTAAAAAAAGAAAATTGATTTAGAAATAAAGAAATCCATCTTAGAAAAGTTAGAATTGGAGAAAGAAATATTAAAAAAAACAAATAAATTAATGTGAACATAGCATAAATTCGTGTGTATTATTTGCTTCTTTCATGTATCATAAGATATTCCTTGTTAATTTGTATACCATAAAATATTTTCTGTTTCTAATAGCACGTAATGCACTCTCCATGCAATTTTGAGTACCTGTCAGAACATCCAGGGAAGTGCCCTGTACATTACAAATATGTAATCATTGCTAAGATCTTTATTTATTTATTTATTTATTAACTCAACAGTGATCCGTGCTCAACAGGAAAAAAATCCCAAATACAGAAATGAATTATTAAATTGATTTTGGCTAAAATTGATAAACCGGAAGTGATACTTTACAGGAAGCTATAAACAGATTTTCTTGAAAAAATATATCAAAACATGATTCTTCTTAAATTTGGTATTTAAAACTCGTGTAAAATTTGATACAACGTTATATTTTGACTATACCCATATGATAAACTAGAAGTGGTACATAATTTGGAGCTTTTAACAGATTTTCGAGGAAAAACGATAAAATATAATCTAAAATTTGTTATTACAGACTTTTCTATTTATTGGAACAACAAATTAGATTTTATTTACAAACGATCAACCGGAAATGATAGTTTACTTAAAGCTCATTGCTATTTCAAACATGGAATTGACTGGAGGTCATGTGTTGGCCACATCAGATTTGTTTTTACTGAAAAACTGCAGAACGTACTATAATACAGTGTTTTTCGAAATCGACACGTACACAAATCACTCCACGAAGTTAGCAAAAATAATTGCTAAAGTAAAATTTTACAGACTCATGTCAAAATTAGCTACTATCTTGACCAACTTCGCGAGGTGATATTGTGCCGATTTCAAAAATATGTATAATGTATAACTCAGTACTTAAGGATTTTTTATTATTCATATGGTTTATTTTCCTCGGCTATCGCCTCAGAATAAATTTCATATTCGTAAGAAAAAATTATACTTTACTGCCGAGAATATAACTATTAAAGCCTTAACGCAAAATGTGATTGCACAATAAGGAAGAGTTATTGGTATTAAGTACTTGAGGCTGACAGGTAAATAATGGAAAATATGGCAAAAATAAATAATAAAATTTAAAAATGTTGTTGGGCAAATTGCGCTCGGAATATATTTCCACGTCTCGATGCTGTATTTTGTTGAGCGTTTACGGGAACATTGTCATCTTCTTGTTCATCATCTGAATCCGAGTCAGACTCTAGGAAGATTAAAATAAATGTGAATTAGTTTTGTGTATCTTTGATCCAATGCTTTAATTCTACCGTAAGTTGTATCCTCTTCAACACTATTTTTTCTAATATTATATAAAACTGCCATTGCTATTATAGCAGCTTTGGCAGTAGACAAGGATAAATCCATGCCTCTATATAGAGCACGAAACATACTCTTCCACTGTCCAAAACATCTTTCAACTGTATTACGCGTTTTAATATGAGCGCGATTATACGCTTCTTCACAATTATTTTGAGGATTTAAAAAAGGGGTCAATAAATAGTGGGTGCATGGATATCCTCCATCTTCTAGTAAAATCCCATCTATTTCATCATTCTGAAATAATAGGGATAAATTGATTGAATATTGAATGGCAAGGACATATAAATAACAAACTGTAAAATCTATCTCAAATTTATCTTTCAATGTACAACCGGACCAAATTCGCGAATCATGTGCACTTCCTCTCCATCGTGCAACAATGTCGACTATTTTGCATTTCGCGTCACAGACAATTTGGACATTCAAGGAATAAAATCCTTTTCTATTATAGTAAAGCAAAGCTTCATTTCTATTTGGATTTTTAATTTTTATATGGGTGCAATCTATTGCACCCACAACGCAAGGAAACTGTGCTAATCTGTAAAAGTCCATTTTCATTCTTGCTGTGGAGTTTGTCTCAAATTTTACGAAACGAGGTCGAAGGGCAGCTAGGACTCGTGAAACCTTTCCTATTATTTTGGACACAGTAGGTTGAGTGACTTCATAATTATCAGCTGTAAATTATATATTCTATGTAAAATAATTGTAGAATAAATTTCATATATGAAAGTTATGGCGCCAAATATAGAAGAAATGTGTAGTTTGATTGGGATAAAGGAGGGATTATTGTATACTAGGTATAAATAATTTTAAAAAAAAATGTATTAGACAAATACTTTATTGACATTATTAATTACTTTACAAACTTATTTTAAGTTGTTGAAGATAACCTATAAACGATATATTACTATTAGTTATTATCCAATTAAATAGTACTTACATATTTCGCTTTGATAATTTCCCTTTGCATAATATCGTAAAGCTATTAATAATTGTAATTTCGAGGAAATGGAATTCTTGTTACAAAATTTGGATGGCTTTAATTGGTTATTTATCAATTGTAGTACATAATTTACTATATTTTTTGATAACCTGTATCTGTTTTTAAATTGTTTTTCAGAAAGATCAATAAAGGGATCATACCGAACTCTTCTATTTTTAATAATTCGTCTTCTCGCATTAATGACTTCATTAATTTCGTTTAACTCTGGCAGATCAAAAACTTCACTCGCCATTTTGTCTAACTGTCAGACATCGAAGTAGCGCGCGAAAACATGGTACTAACCACTTCTTGAATTCACTACTTCGTGACAACGAAGAAGCGCTACTTCGCGCACTTTTTTGAGGTGAGAATTAGATCACTACTTCACACGTTTCTTTATTTCCAGTTTTTCGAAGTAGTGCTACTTCAAGGTAGGTAAGAATACGGGCCAATATGTTTTTCAGCCAAAGGTAAATAAATACTCTGGGTTATCTTCTCTAAAAAAAAATTAAAGTCTTAATAAAATGCCTTCACATTACTTATAAAAACAAATATATAGAATCTAAAGGGAAGCCTTTATCCAGAACAACTATTTTAAAAATGGTAAAATAATTGATATTTCTCTCTACCAGCCCAAGAAGGCTAGATACGATATTTGTATTCAATACGAACATAGCAATGTTGGGACCTCTACCGACATCTGTGAAGCTGAATCGGCTTCTCGACTTTGCTAGCCACGCCGGACATTTATAAGTATTTCTCTGTCTGTTCTCGTCCAGCAATCAACGTATTCACACGTTTTTACGCACACAGTTTTCGGCATTTGGCCAGCTGTTTTTATTCACACAAGTTTTGTGATTGTTCAGAGTCATTATTGCTCTATTTTTAATTTATAAAAATTAATACTTAGTTAACTAGTGCAGTTTAACTCTTGTACATTTTATTAAAATTACTTAAACGTGATTAAAAATAATCATTGTCGCACATGTGCTTTGCACATTTAAAACACAGTTATTTACACACATTTCTTTCCAGCCTTATATTGGAACACATTTACACTATTCACACTCAATACCAGTGATTTGGAATACCCGTAACCTATTCGCAGCACCTGGGATTGCCACATTGTTGCACAAGGAACAAAATTCTGCTTATTTGCATTGCATGTCTCAAGGTAGCTTTAAATTTATATACACGCTTCTTGCTCGCAGTGAGTACAGTTTTTGTTACATTTATTTACCAATTTGCGTACTATACATTTGTAACTTACAACCTAACCTATATTTTTCACTCACATGGTCCTCGACCACATGTTATATTCTTTTCATGATTATTGTGTTGTATTACACACTTTAATAATTATTTTGTACTATTTAATTTGGGAATCTTTATACTTTACTTAAGATATTTTTATACACTTATTCGAAAGCAATTTTTTTCATATACGTTTGGAATTTGTATGTTGAATATTTATGCACATTATATTTATTTTGTTAAGTTTAATTCATATTTATTTGCTACACCCGTGCATGACTCTCCCAGATTCATCCGCTTATTTTACACACATTTGTGAATTCTTTAATCCATATTTTGTACTTATACTTGCACCACATTCTCACAGACTTTTATTATTTTGCTGAAGTCTTGCGCATTCGCTTTATCAGTTATTTGCTTCTATCTTTTACTGTTGTTAGGTTTGGGGTTGTAGCTTCGCATTCCTATACAATATTTGTGGGCCAACCCTTATGATCCTTTCACTCCTAGAGCACACCCTTCTTGTGAAGACCTGTAGAGCGCTCCTGCAGGTGAAGAGTGTTTTACCCGTCAACTCCCAGTTGAATATTTTCTGTTTCGTAGAATTTATTTTAAACGATTATATAACTGCGCATTTTCTAATTTTATTGCGTCATATTGTACCGCTAATACGTTTAGTCGACCAGCCAATACAGCCACTCACATCCACGCACCGCAACGCAAGTAGGCGCTCCACGGTATCACTTATTTCAGCCACTAGAGTTCGAAATAGTGACCTGCGCCGCAACATAGCAATAAATAACAAATGTACGAAGTACAATTATTGCGATACTAGATGAAACTGTTCTAATATAATAAAAAAAAATACCGAGAGGTTGTTTCGTAGACTGAAATCGAGTGTGATTTTTAAATATTATATTAGAATAGTTTTACCAAGTATCGGAATATTTGTACTTTGTACATTTTTTATTATTATTTATTAATAGTTTGTCCGCGGTGGCGATCCTGGACTAGTTTGAGCATCACATGCATGCGACATGCGCAGTTTCATTTTAGTTGTTTTCTTTACGATTCTAACTGAAAACCTAGTGTTCGCGGAATACCGTGGACTGGTACGTGATTGATTAGTTACGTACTAATCAGAATAGTCCAAGGATTGAAGCAACTACTGTAAATCAGTTACTAATTACGAATATTCAGTACTTTTATATTTTTAATTACGCTTATTTCAGCAATTTCATAAACTTTCAATTAACAAATATTTGAAGGTAAGTTTATAATAACTTGTACAACAATTATTCCATAAATATTTTCTATACTTTATAAACATTTCTTCATATGATTCCATTAATCTCTTATTTTCAAGTGACAACGACTAAAATGAAATATTTGCAGTACTAAAATATCCCAAAAATAATCATTTTGAAGAGACTGTGCTACAGTTTACAGATGAACAATACCTATAACATTGTCGAGTAAGCCGAAGAATTATGAAGCAGCTGAGTGAGAGATTTGAAAGTTCCGAATATATTCACCATCAGATAGGAGATTCTGAAAAATTATCATATTCCGTTTTCTCATGGTTTGTTGGATATGAAAGTGCTTCATTTCGAGATATGACAGATATATTTAATATATTTAAAAATTCTTTCCATAAAATTGTAAAAGGAGTAAGGAATTTTTAAATACTTTGTTGCCGGGAGTAATATTTTGGCCCGCAGACAATGAAAAAATAGAAATCAAAAGAGTTTTTGGAGGGAATATTTTCCGGGTGCAATTGGTGTGTGATGGTACACATATTAGAATAAACAAAGCCAACTAATTAATAATAGATGGCGTCTAAGGTTAAAATATAACTAAATACGAATCTGCATGATTAGTTGACTTCAATAAAAGTAATAAAATTAAATTGAAAGCATTTCTTTTCCATTCGGTTATTGCATATAGAAAGGGTGGGCTGGTGGTATTTTAGCACCCCCGAGCAAAATTTTATTATCCCCCCCCTCCATTCGACAACTCTAAAAATGAAATTGTTTGAAATGTTTAATAATTTAATAAAAACCAGAATCAACAACACAAAATATATTTTTCATGCTTTGAAGGCAATAATTTCCTTAATATTTAAAGTTTGACATACGATGAGCATTAGATATCAGACCGGAGTCCAATGCTACGTGAAAAATATATCTTGGTATTCCAAAAACTAACACTTGGTACTCACTTTAAATACCCTGGCAAACGATTTACTGTCTCCCGAAAAAAAGACGATCTGCCCCGTTATGGCTAGTGATGTGACATTTGAAAGTTTTATATTGAAAGTTTTAATTGAAAAATTTCAAAAATGAAAGTTTCAAACTTTAAGTTTCATGAAAGTTTCATAAGCTACACTGTGCATGCGCCGTCTAACTCTCTGCAATAGACTTGCGCAGATGACATGCATGCGCCTGCACTTATCTACGTGTAAGTTATGTTTGGTTAATGTATAAGCTGTAACTTGTATATTTTTCGAATATAAAATTCAAGACTCAGTACAGTTTAAATATAGTGAAAATTAAAGGTAGAATTTGGCGATATTTCAATGAAATAAATACAAAATACTTTCTATTTTAAATAAATATATCATCACGGCTTATTACCCATTGCTGGGTGTGCCAATCTGCTTGTGGGCGCTTACCAGGCGTCACCTCACGGGCACTCATTGCTGGCGTGGAGAGTGAATGGATCTCGTGGCCGAGTGCCTGAGTGACAGGTCGCGAATCTGGGTAACCGGGTCCGATCTCTATTGTTGCCGCAAGACCAAGACCAGTCTTGGTCTTGTCTCGTCTCGTCTTGGTCTTGTCGAGACAAGACCATAATTTTAGTCTCGACTGAAAAGTCGAGACGAGACCAGACCAGTATCGAGTCTTGTCGAGAAAGTCTTGAAGTCTCCACAAGACTCTCAACTTCAGTTTGTAGGTATTTTTTGGAATATATTTACTAAAAGTGCTTCACAACTCAAGAGTAACGCTATAAATATTGTTTGAGAATTAGTAAAAAGAAGAGAGATATGAATTTTTTAAAATTTATAATTATGTATTGTCGTTGTGTTCCTGAAACATTAATTTATGTGAATATAAAAATTTGGATACTTTATTAGAAATTCACAAACTGGGTTTGAAACTTGGCTTAAATAGTAAATATTGCAAAATAAGCATAATACTCCTATTTATGATCTATACGCAAAGAAATAAAGGAGCATTAATTGCATAGATTTTGGTATATAATAAAATAAATAATTAAACATTTAAATCGGAAAGATGCACTGACTTGTAGAGAGCTAAAAACACATTGTAGGGATGTACGAATTCTTAGAAAACTTAAGAGAAAGCGGATTTTTAGAGCCTGAGATTACCAAGGTCACTGCAAGGGATGTTGTATAAAAAAAAAACGTGACTTTGACAATGAAAAGAAATGTTGGGGAAGGGAAAATAAGGACAGCGACACGCATTTTATTTACAATTAACTATTTACACTAATAACAACAATAATAATATATACAATATATTACAGTGGATTAGAGCACCCACACCGTTACGCTGGTCGACCAGTCGGGGAAAGTGCCCTGACAAATCTGGCTACGGCCCTGATTCCAACAAAAATAAATGTGACTTTCTTTTTAATTATCCGAAAACCCTATTATTGAGATTACTTCATAAAAAAAATTCTGAGGATATACACATTTCTCTGTGCTGATTCTCAATCGAAAAGAATTTTTCCAAAATTTGGAATATTATTTCTTGTTATGTATTCAATTCTTGCAGTGTTCTTTTAGTGCGCCACTGCCGACATGAAATTTGTATTAAAAATAATGAATTATCTAATAACGTACCTAACTGACGTTGAATAGAAAATAAATTCGTAATTATTTTTAATACATATTTCATGTTGACCAGTGACACTAAAAGTGTACACTTGCAGAATTAAATAAAAAATAAGAAATAATTTCGGATTTGGGAATGCTGAAACCCGTAATAAGCAAGTAGGTTTGTAAAACGATATATTAAATTATGGAATATAAATATTAACTGTAAAATTAAAAAACAATATCTAGGTATTTCACCTACTTAAAATACGTTATAATAATAATAATAATAATAATAATAATAATAATAATAATAATAATAATAATAATAATAATAGCCTTTTATTTAGTAAATTCCTGTTACATTCCCAATATATTAAGTATTTTAATTATTTTACATTGAGTTTTATTTACATTATATTTAAATAATTTACACAAATACGAATTTACTCAATCCTTTGGGCGAAGGCCTCCCCCAATTCTTGCCATTCTTTTTGATTCAAGGCACTTCTCGTCCATGTAGCTCCTGCGTGTTTTTTAATTTCATCTTGCCATCTCTTGAATTGTCTTCCTCTTTTTCGCTTTCTATCTAACGGGATCCATAATGTAGCTGCTTTCGTCCATCTTTCATCTTTCGTTCTTATTAAATGCCCTGCCCAGTTCCATTTTAGTTTTTTAATAGTTTTGGTTACATCAATAACATTTGTTTTATTCCTAATCTCTGTGTTGTGTATTCTGTCTTTTAAACTTATTCCTAGCAGGCTTCTCTCCATTCTTCTTTGTGTCGTTGCAATTTTCTTCAGTTGAGCTTGTGTTGGACTCCAGGTTTGACATCCATACGTTAAAGTTGGTAGTACGCATGTATCTAGTATTTTCTTTTTCAGTTCAGCCGTGAAATCCCCTTTAAAGATTTCTTTTAGGGACCAGTACTTTTTCCAAGCTAGCGTCGTCCTGCGATTTATTTCTTCGGTTTGTCTGTTATTAAAAGAAATTGTTTGTCCCAAGTAAATGTAGTGATCGACATATTCTAAGTTTGCGTCTTGTACATTAATATTTATTTTCTCTCTATTTGACATTACTTTAGTTTTATGTAGATTCATAATTAGTCCGACTTTTCTGCTTTCTTCATCTAGATCTTTTAGCATGTCGTTTAAACTTTCTGCTGTTTCTGATATAAGGAGAATGTCATCTGCAAATTTTAAACTTGAGAGATATCTTCCATTAATTTTTAGACCATTTTCATCCCAGTTTAATTTTTTAAATATTGATTCTAAAGTGCAAGAGAATAGAGTTGGAGATAAAGGATCCCCTTGACGTACTCCCCTGGCTATTTTAAAGATTTCACCAGGGTTTTCCAATACAATTTTTGCACTACTCCCTTCATAAATATTTTTTATTAGCCTTATATATTTATCTTCGATTCCAGCTTGACGTAAAGATTTTATTATATATGTATGCTCGATACTGTCAAAGGCTTTTTGGTAGTCTATGAAAGCAATGTATAATGGTATATTATATTCCTTTGTTTTTTCTATTACTTGATTTATAGTTTGTAGGTGGTCTATGGTAGAAAAGCCACTTCTAAATCCCGCTTGGTCTACTGTTATAAATTCATTAATTTTTTTGTATATTCTCGCGTTTATAATTTTAGCAAATAATTTATACAAACAGGTAGATAGACTTATTGGCCTGTAGTTGTCTAAATTTTCTTTGTCTCCTTTTTTGTGCAGCAATATAATGTTGGAGTGTAACCACTGAGTTGGCACTTTTTCTGTTTTTATAACAGTGTTATAGAGGTACTGAATTTGATCTACGAGTTCTTCTTTTCCATATTTAATAAGTTCATTCGTAATATTGTCATTGCCAGGACTTTTCTCATTTCTTAATTCGTCTATTGCTTTTGTAATTTCTTCTTTTAAGATATGCGGTACCCCATCCTTCTCTGCTAATGGTATATGTTGTTTTTTATCTTCAGGAATGGTACTTGTGTATAATGCCTTGTAGAATTTGGTTGCTTCGGAGAGTATTTCTTTCCTGTTAGTACTTTCCTTATTATTATTATTATTTTTCAAATTAACAATCCATTTTTTTTCGTTATTTAACTCCTTTCTCATTTTTCTTAATGCGCCTGTTGAGGTTACAATTTCTTCAATTCTTTTATTATTATATCTTTTTAAATCTACTTTGATTTTTTTCTTTGTCAATTTTCTAATTTCACAAAATTCTACTTTTTGTATATCTGTTTTGTTTTTTATTCTTTTCAGTTCCTCTCTTTTACTGATCAGATTCATTGTTTCTTGTGAGATCTTTTTGGCTCGTCTTTCCTTTGTATTTCTCGTATTGGGAATTGCACTGAGTATTGTTTTCTCTAGGGCATCATAATAATCTTGCAGGTTTCTTTCACTGTACAATTCCCGGTTTTCCTTTAGTTTCGATACAGTCTTTTCCAAGTTTTCTTTGTACGACGTTTCATGTTCTATTGTAATATTACAAGTTCGGTTTCCTTTAATAAATCTTCTAGTGTTCTTTCCTAATACGACTGTAGCTCTCACTAGTCTGTGATCCGTGTCAAAATCGATGTTTTGTATTACCTCTACATTTTCTCTAATATCTTTGTTTTTGTATAAAATGTAGTCAATTTCGAATTTTTCATTATTTGGCGATATCCAGGTCCATTTATTTTTTTCGTGCTTTCTCTTAAAAAATGTATTACCTACTTTGAACTGCAGACTTGATGCAAAGTCGATCAACATCTGACCTCGATCGTTCCTTTTCCCATAGTAATATTCACCTATCGTATCTCCATCCTCCCGGATTTTCCTTCCGACTCGAGCGTTGAAATCGCCCATAATAATTATTTGGACATTTCATTTTGTTTCTTGGTTCGTTATTTCATGTAGTTGATCATAATATTTTTCTATTTCTTCCTGAGTTGACTCTTTTGTGGGTGCATATACTTGTATTAGAGTAACAAGTTTTTTCGACTGTAATTCTATTGTAAGTTGAGCGATTCTAGTATTATAAGCTTTAAATTCGATTATTTCATAATCTTTAGATTTTTTTATTATGAAGCCTACGCCATAGTTTCCTTTTTCTCCTGTTCCATGGCAAAGTATAGTGCCAGTTTTTCTATCTATTATTTTAACATTATTTCTTCTTATTTCGCATAGTCCTATTACGTTCCATTTAATTTTATTAAGAGCATTTTCAAGCTCCCATATTCTGTCCTCTCCTAAAAGGGTTTTTACATTAAGTGTGCCAATATAAAGTTTATTTGGGGGGGGGGTTGGTCGTTATCTCCCGCGGGGACCAGCCGTAGTGGGAGAGTTTGTAGTTTGAGATCTTTAACATTTACTTTTGGTTTATTTTCTTTATTCGTGATTTTAATAATGTCGTTTTGTATTCGTATTTGTGTATTTGATTGCTAATTTTTTTCTGCAGCGTTTAGTAATTTTCTTATGTCCATATGACTTGTTGATGAGGCTTTTCCACCGACTGATCCTGATCTTTTCCTTTCAATATTCACTACTGCTGTTTTAACTGCTTCTTTGTTTGGTTTTTTGCCTTGTTGGTAATCATTTTCTTCTTCGGAATGTATTCTTTTCTTCAGTTGTTTTCCTTCGTTTTCTTTAATAATTAATTTATCATAATCTATATAACATATTTTTCCTTCCATTCTATTTTTTTTCATTTCAGGAATCAGTTGCTTTCTTTCCTCAATTACTTGTTTTGGGAATTCCTCTGAGATAAAGATATTTTTCCCTTTTAAATTTTTTCTGTTTTTCATAACAGTATTTCTTATTTTTGATGTTGTAAAACTCACCAATATTGGCCTGCACTTAGCATTATTTTTGTTTCCTAACCGCTTCGCATGTTCTATATACTATATTTAGAAAATTTCTTTACAAACTTCTTACAAATAAAAGTAAATAAAAACTTAAAATACGTAAAGGTAAATAAATACTATAACTCACTATGTACACAAATTTTCATATTAATTGTTTGAAAAGATCAAGTAGACAGTGATCCTAGAAGACTTTAAAAATTAATATCTCAAATATTTATTAGAATTTTTTAAACATGATTGTATTGATTTTCTTAAATTTCCATGCACTATTATATAAAATTATAAATAATTTGTTGATTGACGCAGATTCGAGAGTCTTGTCGAGACTCGAGACAAGACGAGACTGACTGCAAGTCTCGTCTCGACAAGACCAAGACAAGACCAAGGTAGTAGAGACTTAGTCAAGACCAAGACAAGACCGGCCTCAAGTCTCGTCTCGTCTTGTGGCAACACTACCGATCTCGACCGACGCCAATTATTTCAAATTTTAAATGGCACAAAATTGATCCCTGTGTTGCACTCTACATACTTTAAATAGTTTAATACTTCTTTTTAAAAAAATTGTATTAAATTTTGAATAATAAATTTTTATATTGTTTTGAAGCTTTTGTGTTTCTTATTTATTTACAAATTCGTTAATTTGATATCCAAATATTTCAAATTCAACTGGCAAATGTTAAGTTTCTTGAAATTTAAATGAAACTTTCATTGAAAGTTTCACTAAAATTTTTATATAAAATTTTCATTGAAATTCATATTAAAACATTTTGTGAAACTTACAATAAATTTTTCAGTAAAATTTTCAAAAATATAAGTTTCCGAAATTTGCACATCACTAGCTATGGCTCATGACCCAAAACTGTTTTAAAAAATATTTTAGAATCTAGGTATTCTCTGTATGGGACCTGCATAAATTGACATGTAAATGGTATCCGATAATAAATTCCATCCATTTTCAATTGTTCCAAGGGGCGCTAAAGCCATTTATTGCTGTCAATTTTACCTATTAAAAATTGTTCATGCCATTCCATCCGGGCTTTAGACAATTGACAATTTTTACACTAAAACTTACGTGTTTTTGCCTAAGGTATTTTGAAAAATTATTTTAACTTACTTGGTGTTGCACATAGCTAATTTATGTTTTACTAGTATTTATGGATAATGTAGGTAAATTAATTTCATTTTAATTCAACATTCTGTTTATATATTATTTGTTATTGCTAACTGAAACAAAAAGTTTATTCTTACAAACAAAAATACGGATATAAAAACATTGTCTAAACTTTAATTTTTTTTTCTTTCGCGAAGCTCCTCTTCATGTGGCATTGAATCGTAATATCCGTGTGTATCATGTATCATTTTTTGCAAATCTGTCCACTTTGAATAGGTCAGTTTTATGAGGTTTTCGTATAACCGTTCTGGTGTACGTAAACCCAGTTTTTACTATATTTTTGTCTATGAGAACGAGCTTTGTATTCTTCGTCAAAATTTAATTTGTATGGTATAATTTTACCATTATAATAGAGTGCTCTATCTTTAACTTCTGGATCATTTTTACCTCTTCCTGGTTTAATCGAATAATAAGACTAAAGCTTTATCAGCATAGTTTCAAAAGAAATCATACGTTAAATATTCCACTTCATAAGATTTAGGATTTACTCTAGCTTCTTTGGTAATTCTAATGTAATCACATGTAAGAAAAATATCCTTGTTTTTTAGCTTTCTCTCTATAACACTATGAACGCTGTCACACTCCATTTGTGTGTGTCCTTTGACTAAGTATTTTTGTTGCATATCAATGCCATATTCTTTAGCAAAATTTAAAAGAGCATTTGAGAGTATTTGGTTGCGAACAAAGCTAAAACTGGTTGGGCTGTACAGTAACGTAATAATATATATTACATATCTGACAACTGTAAAGTAAATCCGTAGCAACCGTAGCGAAGCATTTACTGTCCATCCAAATTGTTTTTAATGGCCTACTTACACATATGGTCGTAGATAAATAATTTTATTTCTTTATTAATAATATCACTGTGAATATATGTACAATTTAATAGCAATTTACATCTAAACTATTGTTAACGAAAGATGACTATTCAAGGTTACTTGTTCGAAGATAGAATAAACAACATTTTATAAAACGGTATTATAGGGAGATAGATTATTCGACGTATGTCTACATGATTTATGGTATATGACAGATATACGTTCTATGTTCATATTACTCTCTAACACACTAAAATAATAGGAACGTATGTCGATGAGTTGCTGGTATGTATTTAATTACTGCACTGCCCTCTGCGTTAAAGTGCGTTGACGTTTAATCAAAATCAACGAATTTTGTTCCGCGATTTAACTAATTATAATCATGGGTAAGAAAGGAGAAACGTTGAATAGGCAAGCAATTCAATTTGCACATAATGTGCGTGATTACTTTTAAAAAGAGACGGAAGATAATGGACCGTTATTAGATCTTAGCAGATAAAATATGTGAATAATTTTTTTTTATTTGGTTGAACATTGGATTTGCTATACGAAAAAATGTTTCATGTTTAATGAATGAAACAGCAAATATCTTACTTTAGCGTACAGCAGATGCACTACGAATATCTAAATCCACAGTACACAGGGTATTAATACGGGTTAAGGGGATCGTCTTCGCTTTCCCAAATGAACGAAAAGAGGCTCTAAAGTAATGCTTATTATGCAAAATCTGTTACGAATTTGTAACTTATTTTTATCATATTTATTAAAGAAAACTTGATATTATGTCTGTAACTTTTTATTTTTGCAATATCATTGTTCTTATATTTGCAGCAAAGCTCTAAAATTGTTGATTTTTGGTTAATTTTAAAATGAATTTTTCGTGATAAAGAATATATATTTTAAAATTTTTAAACGTTACGTACCTAATTTCATGTGTTCTGAGAGCGAGGATTACAATTTTATTACAAACGAATGACAAATACAGCCATAATTAGTAAAGAACTGAGACGTGTTTTGCGTATTTTCAACGCTACAAAATTCTTATGCCCTAGTACTGGTGCGGGTAGGCACGCGGCGGGAGGGTATTTTGTCAGCCAATAGAATTCATATCTGGCGGTCGGTAGCTAGAGTTATGAAGTTTCAATAGAAAGAAAAATTATTGAGAAATGCATATAATTAATATTTTTCAAGTTAAAGCTAATTATTACATTATTTCATTAAAAATTTATTTTTTAAATATGATCGCTCACAAAACAGAATCAAACATTCTTCTATTATTAATTTTAAATTTTCTTTGAAATGTAATTAAATTAACCTACGATACAAAAGTCGTTGACCCTGCAAGAAAATTTTACCGAGAACTTTTAGCAAATTCTATACAGGTATGGATGATTAAAAATTAGGTAAGTATGAAAAGATTAAAGAAATCCGAACGACTTTAAATTCCGATAATTTAAATAAATGAGATTAACGTAAGTTTAGGATTTTACCAATCCCCAAAACTTAGAATACGGATAATTAGTTCGCAAAGCCACATATTTAACTTTTAGAGGGAATGTATAAAGGGTATATAAGAGAAAAGTTTGAATTTTTTCTTATTATATTGTTGAGTGTATGCTTACAATTTACATTTGTTAGCGATTGTTGTGTTCAGTTCAGTTCTTATTAGGTGTATATATAAAATATAAGTGAATACTTACAAATAACATTTGTTATTGATTGTCGTGTTCTGTGATTAATTTGATCCAGTATATTTTTTTAACCAGGCAAGAAAGTTTTTTTTAAATTTAGTATAAGATTTTGCATGTTCCCGTCTTTAATTTGAATCTGTTTCTAACAACTTAATAATTTTTTACTCTAGTCTCTTTATGTTTCAAGACAAATTGTAAATGTTTTATATTTTCAATCAATTCTTACGTATATATAAGGCACGGAAAATAATTACTTTCCGTGTGGTGTATTTACACGAATACTCATATGAATTATTTTGTCTAATAAAGCAAAACGAAAATTTGCTACTTTCAATTCTTTACTTTAACTTTTCTGATTGAAAAATATATATTTTTTAATAATTATGTTTATAGATAAAAATGATTCACCTGATATGTAATGACTGGAATTTTTACCTTTTCCAAAAATGTCAGTTACTTCTCAGACATATGTAATGGTGTAAAAATGATAACAATTTTATAAAAAAATAAGGGAGTTATAAGAATCGAAAGCTCTCTACAAACTTAATAAATACAATTTTTGTATCAAGGTTTAATTTTGCATTACGATTCAATGAGAAATAATAATAATTTTGAGATAAACAGTGGCTCCCTGGCAAATAGATTTTATTAAATCAATTATTTTACGTTACCTTGAGTTTATTGTCACTTATTAAAAAAATAACCTTTTTAGTATACCCGAAAAGCACCTTTCGACTTGTTTCATTTTTGATATATGTACCACTTCGTTTAAAAAATGTCATTTTTCGATCAAATTAGCTTTTAGTTAATTTTATTTGAATACCATAATTTTTTTTTTTTTTTTGAAAAATGCTTTTATTGTCCAACATTCTTCTACTTTTCAAATAAAAAGGTTAAATCTAATGAGCTAGATGAAAATTCCATCAACAACATACCATTTTAACAAAATATGTGGTTGTAATTCAGTAATTTATTATTTATACGATATAAATTTATAGTTACATTTGTCAGATTAACCATTTTTGAAATTAGTAAATAACATTGTAAACATAACTAATAACAGAAAATAAAAATAATAGCAACAACAATGTCATTTTTCACATTTATTAACTTTAACTTTTCGGCTCCACAAAATCAGCAACCGTCGTCAAAAAATAAAAGGATATTGTCGTTCCTATTATTCATATTTACTATATATTTTACGATGTCCACTCACTTTGAATGGAATCATAAAATATATTAGATTATCAATAATCAAAAATGTATTAAACTAAGTTTGAAATAATTTAAAGAAACACATTTTTATAACATTGATTCATGCTTTAGGATGGCCAGAAGGGGAGAAAAGAGACTATATTTAACAACAAAACGATAAAGTCGTAAAAGGCATATCTGTGATTTAAAAAGTTATTGGACAAAAAGGTAAGAAATTAATTTTCTACTTCCTATTTAAGAATTTTTGCAAGATTGGTACCACTTTTATATGGTTTATGTTATTTAAAAATTCCCTTACAAATAATTTGCAAATAATGAAGTAAGAAGTTACTTTTCTTTGAATCGCTTCCGGTCGCTTCATGTATACGGTAATCAGATTAGGTTACGGGTAGATAATATGTAACAAATTAACTGTAAATTGTTTTCTTGTTTAAATGAGGTTGTTACCAAGTAAAAATTGACCGCAAAACAATACGAAGAAAAGTTTGTTCCTACTTGAACAATAATTACCATTTCGTCATCTGTTAGTTCAAAAACCTTATTATTATTATTTTTTTAATTTTCATTAAAATGATAACTACTTTAGTAAATTAAATTTTATGTCTGTAATTTCAGGAAGTTGGACAGCAATGAAAGTGTTCTCCCAACAACTTCATCTCCTATGCCGTATGAAGAGAATCAGAACATGGAAGAGAATATTTTTATGGAGAGTAATCCAGGACCATCATCAACAAAGCTCGACGAGAAGTTGAATATGTCAAATTCTTCACATGAGTGTACAAATTCGAATTCAAGTAATTCTGTCAGTGAATTCGACATGAAGGATTCGAGGGATTATGAAAATGTGTCCTTAGTTAAATATTTTGAAATTAGTGGAAGCTCCAGTATTGAGCATTGTATTGAATATCCTACTGGAAGACGAATATTTGATATTACTTATTTATTTGATCAATTGAAATCTTTATCTAAGCATGTTCCATTCGACTGTGGCTTTTCTGACATGATTTTTATGAAGGAAATTAAATGTGGCTATTGTAGTGATTTTGTTTTTAAAAGTAAATTGTGTAATTTTAAATATATCCTGTCTTCACAAAGTAAATCTTCCGATCAGGATAACATAAATGTAGATATGGTTAGAGGAATTTTATCTATTGGAGTTGGGTATGAACATTTAAAAGAACAAAGTGCTGTTATTGACATGCCTGGAATGAGCAAAACACTGTACTATAAAAATCAGGATGAAATATTTAATTCTATTAAACATGTTTCGTGGGAAACTATGAATGAAGCTGCAGAGGAACAGAAAAAAATTGCTGTGGAAGAAGGAAACATAGATGCTAAAGGTTACCCATTAGTGACAGTAGGTGCAGATGGTTCTTGGGCCAAACGTTCACATAAAACTAATTATAACGCATTATCGGGAATAGCATGCATTGTAGGTTATAGAACAAAAAGGATATTATATATTGGTATACGAAATTTATATTGTAGCATTTGTGACAAAGAAAAAAAATTAGACGAACAGCCCACAAAAACGCACGCATGATACAAAAATTGGTCACAAAGTTCAACAGCTATGGAAGCAGATATCATCGCTGAAGGATTTCATAACAGTGTAGAAATGTATGGGTTGAAATACAATATTTTAATCGGCGATAATACAGTAGTGTTACAGATCGACTTAATAAAATGCGCCCTTATGGTCCGGATTTATTAGTACAAAAAATTAACTGCAGTAATCATATACAGGGTGTTTAAAAACATGTGTCGGAAAATAAAGGGTGGGATTGGTTGGCTAATTATAAGAAAAAAAGTTCCTATTAACATGGTTCCGCAAACGCACCGTTTTCACCTCACAACCCTAAAATCTCCGTCAATAACACATGAAAGAAATTGAATAAGCGCTTAAAAAGTAGCTAATATTAATGCTAAGATGTGTACAAGAGCTGAGTTTTGTATCAAACGGTTCCTGAGATATCGTCAAAAAATTAAAAAAATATTTTTTTTTACACCCTGTATCTCGAAAACGGTGCGTTTGCGGAACCATGTTAATGCGAACTTTTTTTCTTATAATTAGCCAACCAATCCCACCCTTTATTTTCCGACACATGTTTTGAAACACCCTGTATACAGGAATTTTCGTAATAGATTAAAAGAAATTTGTAAAAAACGAAGTAATGAGAAAGGAATTGTACTCATTCAATTGCGTCGTAAGTTGAATCTGAAATCGAAAGACTAACAAAAGCAATTCGATGTGCTGCAAAATTCAGAAAATCAGAAAATTTACCTGTAGGACAGAAAATAACAAATTTGAAAAATGACATAAATAATGCACCGTATCACGTATTCGGGTCACACACAAAATTTTCAGAATATTTTTGTACAGTAAAGGATAATCAAGGAGAAAACATTGTTGATGATTTGAAATTAAGTGGGATATGGGATGATATTTAGTATGCTATTCGTGTAATTTTACTTCAAGCCAACAGCCTAATATACAACGCAAATAACAATATGGCAGAATGTTACAATTGTGTGATAATAAAATATATATCTGGAAAAGAATAAATTACACTGCAAGGGGATCCTATGAACACAGATGTAATTTAGCAGTGATAAATTATAATAAGGGTAAAAATTTCCACGCGGATAACCATAAAAAATTGCATAAACGTAGCCCAGGTTCCCATACGAAAAAATACATTGAAAGAAAATTAACGGAACAAAAAAATATACGTCGTCGCCGGTTAAACTATGTAAGAACTCAAAAAAGGAGAATTTGTGTATCCTCTAACGAACACTATGGGCTGCAAGAAAATCCGGATATGTATACTACAATGTATGAAGCAAAGAAAAATTATTTTCTGAAAAAACTGACTTTGAATAAAGAAGAAAGGACAGCATTAGAAATAAATACAAAAGAACAATCAAAATGCAGAACATCAAATTTATGGAGACAAGAAAGATACAAAAGGATAACAGCTTCTAATTTTGGCAAAATTTTCAAAATGAGAAGAAGTACTTCGTGTATTGCAACTGTGAAAAATATTTTATATTCCACTTTTAAAGGTAATGCAGCGACAAATTGGGGCACAACGAAAGAATGCATCGCACTGAAACAATTAGAAGAAATGCTTGAAGTAAATATTGAAAATGCAGGGTTATTTATTGATGAAGAATATCCTTTTCTTGAAGCTAGCCCAGATGGTATTATTGACGAAAATGGCATTGTAGAAATTAAATGCCCGTACAACGCATCTAAATATAAACCAGAGGAAGCTATAAAGAAAAAAATTATAAAATTTGGTACATTTACAGACGATGACCAATTTATGTTAAAAAGGTCAGATCCTTATTTTTATCAAATACAAGGTCAGCTTCGTATCTCTAGTCGAAGTTATTGTATTTTTGCAGTTTGGACCCCATTAGGAATTCTCTATGAAATTTTTTTGTATAATACCCAATTTTGGCATGAGAATTTTTTTTTATATAAATTGCATATTACCAGAATTAATTCATCCTAGATTTATTCGAAATTTGCCGCTACGGGATCCAAAATAAAGTTAAACTTTTGTTTTTTTTTTTTGTAAATAACTTCGTAGATTTATTTTCAATCGTAGAAATGGGCTATAGGATCCAAGAGAAATTTATTTAAACGAAGAAATAATTGTGAAAAATTCATGGACCTTGCTGGAATTCGAACCCAGAGCCTCCATAGGAGGCTCTGGGTTCGAATCCCAGCGAGGTCCATGAATTTTTCAGACTTCTTTCTTCGTTTAAATAAATTTCTCCCGGATCCTATAGCCCATTTCTACGAATTAAACATTTAGATTTATTTTCATAAATTGCATTTGTATAATATAACTTTTTTATTTATAACATTATTCATTATATTATATATTTAGTATATTTACTAGCCTAACCTCGGCTTCGCCGAGTTTAGCCTAGGGCTCCGCCTATAGTGTTTTATGATAGACTATACGTACATCCAATCCATCTAGGCACACTTTAAATCCAAAGTGCTAACGCTAACAGTCTTTCAATGTGTTTGAATTCTTTCCTGCCCACCTAACCTACCCACGCAACATGCTCACTCAAACTGCCCACTTAAAATGCCCACGATACATGCACACCCAAACTGCCCACGTAACATGTCCACACAAACTTCCCACGCAACATGCCCACTCAAACTGCTCATACAATCTGCCCTAAATGGCCCCACACACTTCGTTCTTTTTGTACGTTTAAAACCGTGCGAATAAAGTACGCAGGACCGCCAGCTCCACATAATGTAGTAGGAATATTTATGCAGAGGAAGCACGTCATCTAAACATTACAAAATAAAAAAACTGTAGTAATGGCCGAGTGATGTTATGTTTAGGATAACGAAGAAAATAAATACTATTTTTTGCGTACTATAAGAAAAGTACATTTTAATTAAATTTACAATTACTTTAAAGTAGAACATTTTGTTTTAACAATTTTTTTATTTATATAAAACTGCTATCTCAAGATCTATAAGAGCTACAAAGACGGTTAAACAAATAAACAAACAATTTCTATTTCATAAGACAAATTTAAATAAATGGAAAATTATTATTTTGGACCAGTGGTTCTCAAAATACGGGACGTTACTTTTTTATTTTAAATAAGAACATATATTTTTGATTTACTCCTTCGTCAGAGAATTTAATTCTGAATTCAATGATATAATATTTCTTTACTCTTACATAACAATTTTTTTGAGAAAAATGCATGTAAAATTTTGTACTAATTTGATTAAAATATGGCTATAATATAAGTGCCATATTTTAATCAAATTAATATAAAAGTTTACATATATATTTCTCAAAAAAATCATTATGTAAGGGAATAAAAGTGTTATATCATTGAATTCAGAATTAATGTGTCTTACGAATGAGCAAATGAAAAATATATGTTCTCATTTAAAATTAAAAAGTTAGATCCCGTATTTTGAGAACCACTAGTCCAAAAAATTATTATTTCTTTTCTTTTAATATGTTTTGTGAAATAGAAATTGTTTGCCCATTTAACCGTCTTTGTAGTTCTTATAGTTCTCGAGATAGCAATGGTGGCAGGTGTCCAACATAATATAAATGAAAATATCTTTTATATGTTCAGAACAAAACTGCTATTACCAAAAACAGGCTACAAACTATAATGATCTACACTGCTAGACAAAAAAATGGACACTTAAATATTCATAATTTTCAGATTTGAGATATAAAACCAAGCATAATAATCTCCATCATTGTGACGGTTTAGAACTTAGTCGAGCGTGGCTTCTTATATTAAATAATTTTGTTACCTTCGTTACTTTGTTGCTAATGTTTTGTTATTATTTTTTATGTATTTTCCCTGAAAAAGGCAGCAGTATATGCTGTTGAAACGTCGGGTATTAAATAAAAAAATCTAATGTGGCCAGCACATTACCTTCCGTCGGTTTTATGTATTTTATACAAATTCCATACACACAATTTCTTGCGAAAGATTCAATATTTCCAGTGCATTACCTTCCCTCAGTTCTACGTATTTTGTACAAATTCCGTACAGAAAGTATCTTAGAATTGATCCTATATTTGCAGTAAAATTACAACAGAAACATACTATGTCAATCGCACTTGACATTGACATCTGTCTATCAGAATTTTTTAAATTATATTAGCTGTTTCCAGTGTTATTGCATAGCTGGCTGCTTTATGAAATTTAATTTCTTTGTAATTTTTTAACTCAATATTCATTGTATATGAAGTATAAAGTGTAATCAAATCGTATAGAGAATAAAATATTCCTTAATACTTATAATAACGTTGGATCTGAAAAACAGATATTTAACAGCGTTTTTTCACGAAAAACTGTTAAAATCTTCAAATGAGGGTACTTCCGGTCGACCAATTATAACCATAATCTAATCAGCTGTTCACATGGATGTAACAAAGAGGAATACGAAAGAATAATTATTTTTAGAATTGTAGTGTTGAAGTTATCGACGGAGAAAGAAAGCGTACGTTCCAAACCGTGAAAAAAAGAGGGAAGTGTGCGGGGCCTTTTACTCTCTCTGTCTTCCCTGCTCTCCGTGTCCTTGTTTTTCTTCCTTTACAGTCTGTACACATTATCTTGTCTGTCTTTCTCGTGATTGATGTTCTTCTTGTCAGTTTGTGTAAAATCTATTTACAAAATAAAATATAAATAAACATATCTTAGATTAATACACTGACCGGCACAGAAAACAATCCTTGACATTCTCTGCACACTGTACACTTTCTCCTTCCAGTCTTTCTTGTCGTTGATGCTTTTCTTATATTTCTCGTCCGTTTCGTCGTTTAATAACCTCGGACATTTTCAATAATCTATTTACAAATTAAATTAATTATAAAGTAAGAATAAACATATCTTAAATTCATAGCGTACCTTACGTTGTTTATATCTTACATTCTTTTCTCTAATTTTAGATATTATTTACATATATTTAAAATTTTAAAAAACAACCGATTATTTTCTGTAGTTCATAATTTGTCATTAACATATCAAATGTGACAGAAGACAGTATTTATCTTTTTAATTTTATATATGTATACTTTAATCGATTGTGATATTCTTCCAGTCTTTATCAACGTTTTCGTAGTTTTTAGTAACTTCTGACATTTTGTAAAATCTGCTTACAAAATAAAATCTAAATGAACAATAAATATTGCTTAAATTCATTACGTATACCTACCTCGTTTAATTCATATTTTTTTCTTCAATTTTACACAATATATTTATTTATATTTAGCATTGAAAAGGTCGACAACCCAATTCATAATTTGTCATTATTGACATTGACATCATGCCAAATGTTACACATGACAGTGTTTATTGTCTAAATTTTTACCTGAATCTTCGATCCATTGTTTCATTTTACGTTTAATAATTTTTACACAAAAACTATGCATCCTACAGAAATTCGTCCCATTAGAAGGGCCCGGAAGCCAATCATTTCCTACAATTTGATACAAATTTCACGAAAATCGGTCGCACTGTTTAAGCTGTAGCTTTGTCTAAAGTTGTGCGATCGGCGTAATTAAAGAAAATATATATAGATAGTGAATCTACCCTTTTAGTATTAGGGCTAGCCTAACCTCGGCTTCGCCGAGTTTACCCTAGGGCTCCGCCGATAGTGTTTTATGATGCCCACCCAAACTGCCCACGCAACATGCCCACCCAAACTGCCCACGCAACATGCCCACCCAAACGGCCGACGCAACATGCCCACCCAAACTGCCCATGTAACATGCCCACCCAAACTGCCCATGCAACATGCCCACGCAACATGCCCTAGCAAACTACCCACGCAACATGCCCACCCAAACTGCCCACGCAACATGCCCACTTAAACTATTTACGCAACATGCCCACCCAAACTATTTACGCAACATGCCCACCCAAACTACCCACGCAACATGCCCACCCAAACTGCCCACGCAACATGCCCACCCAAACTACCCACGCAACGTGTCCACCGAAACTGCTCACGCAACATGTCCGACCAAACCACCCACGCAACCCAAACTGCTAACCCAAACTGCCCATGCAATCTGCCCTAAAGAACCCCACATACTCCGTTATTTGTGTACGGTTTAGGTTTAGAACGTACGGGTAAAGCCGTGCGAATAAAATACGCTGGACCGCCAACCCAAATACTACCAGTTTCTATTTGTCAGTTTTGTAAAATCTATTTACAAAATAAAATATAAAAAAACATATCTTAAATTAATACACTGACCGGCACAGAAAACAATCCTTCACATTCTCTCTGTACACTGTACATTTTGTCCTCCCAGTCTTTCTTGTCGTTGATGCTTTTCCTACATTTATCGTCCATTTCGTCGTTTAATAACCTCGAACATTTTCAACAATCTATTCACAAAATAAATTATAAAATAAGAATAAATATTTCTTACATTCATAGCGTACCTTACGTCGTTTAATTCTCACATGATTTTCTTCAATTTTAAACCGATTATTTTCTGTAGTTCAAATTTGTCATCAACATCAAATGTGACAGAAGACAGTATTTATCTTTTTAATTTTATACATGTATTTTTCTATCGATTGTGATACTCTTCTAGTCTTTATCAACGTTTTCGTAGTTTTTAGTAACTTGACATTTCGTAAAATCTATTTACACCGTTTAAGCTGTAGCCTTGTCTAAAGTTGGGCGATCGTCGTGATTAAAGAAAATATATAACTATAGATAATAAATATATCCTTTTAGTATTAAGGATGTTTGGCAACACTTGAGTACGGACTTCACATTAGTCTAGTTAGGAATATTAGTTTTTTTCCTTAGTTACTTATGGCATATTTGGCAACACTTTTCAAGTGCATTTGAATCGTCAAAATTTATAATTTTTAATTATAATGTTTTAGGCTTTTTTTACTCGTGTAAAATAATTGCCAATTCTCATCATTTATGATTACGAATTTAACTTGTTTCAAATTATCCCCATTTCATAAATATTTCCTTTTAAAGGTTCAAATTGACATGTCAAACATGGCGTTCTTCGTCTTAAATTTTTCAAGGAGAACTGTGATCGTTACAATGACCTATTGTTTCTGTCCCAATTTTCAATCTTTAATAATGTTTTACACAAAAATTATGCATCCTACAGAAATTTGATTCATTAGAAGGGATCTGAAGCCAATCATTTCCTACAACTTAGTACAAATTTTACGAAAATCGGTCGCTCCGTTTAACCTGTAGCCTTGTCTAAAGTTTGGCGATCGGCTTTTTGATTAAAATATATATAGAGAGTGAATCAACCCTTTTAATATTATAGATATATCTCATTACTATTTTTCCTTTTCTGTTTTATTTCAGAGAACTAATAATTTATATGTGTGCATGTAGGTAGGTATATATGTCACGATAAGTTAACAGAAATAAAAAATCTGTGAAAATACTAAAATGCACACAATTTCCTTCCTACAGGTGTCTTGCCCTAATCTTCCATAAATGGAACAACCAGTAACTATTTATTATTTATTTAGCTTATTTATTGATTTAACGATTTGCGTTGCTGAAAATAGTATTTGTTATTCATATTTCAATATTTAAAATTTTCTTATTAGATAGAGTAAATCATTATGGTCTGATCCTTGTGTATACCGACGAGAGATAAAATATTTTCTTTTAGCGTTCTATGGGCAAGCTCTATAATCTACTTGCTAATTTTTGAAATATAATTTTCATGGACAAAACCTGGATTTTTTCAAAGGGCACTATTAGAAAGTCTTGGCAGGATGATAATCCATCGAGTGTAAAGAATAAAACAGAAGGAACGCTGTGCGTTTTAATTTTGCAACATTTTATAATCCCGGTTCGGATTTTACAGGGCATTTTAAATGACCCCTATGGTGCACTCTCCACGCCAGAAATGATTGCCCGTGGCACCTGATAAACACACGCACGATACGAATATGTCATCATCATTGCCGATATCCGTATATAAAGCAGATAAGTACAACCCAGCAATATGCCGTGATGATATAGTCATTTATTTTATACCAACGATGTTTTTTTTTTGTATAGGAACGTTATTTTGCATGCTGGTGGAGGAAATGGTTTTGTTACTGACTGTAGTCTAATTTTTTTTCTGGAAAATGTACTGGAGATTGTCATGGAAACATGAACGCAGAAAAATTTGAAAATTGGTTAGAAAGTTACTAAAAAATCTTGAAGAATCAAGATTAATAGTTATGGATAATGCAACATACCACAGCAGAGTCCGTACCGCTGCTCCATCAGCTTCCTGGAATAGACAAAATATTATACAGTATTTGCAAAAATCGGGCGAAGAAGTAAATTCTAGTATTTAAAACAAAATTATTGGAAATAGCTAAAAAAATATTCCCCGCCAAAACTATATGTTGTGTATGAACTCATTAATTCCTATGGATACAATGTTTTACACTTGCCTCCGTAACATTGCCAATTTAATGCTATAGAAATGGTTGGGCTTCAATGCAAACGATATTACGATGCACATATTGGCGAAAATGGTAATGGACATGCCCAAGTTTTAGAAATGTGGCAAAAAGCTTAGGATATAGTTATGATCGATCAATGGAATGCGTATGTTTCGCATACTGAAACCGAAATAAATAATTGGTGGACACAAGAAAAATTAATTGACGAGTGTACTGAACCTCAACCATTTATTATACATGTAGACGGAGATTCCGACGCAGATACCGATTTTAGTGAATAAATATTTTTTTGTAAAAATTGTAAGTAAAGTACCTAGCCCTAATATAAATAAGAATCAAAGTCCACTTTTAATTTTTTATCGTTGTTATAGATGTTCAAAGATGACGTGTATATATATTATTTTATATAGGAATTGAATTATTATTTCTTTTAAAAAACAGGATTTAAAAAGATAACACATCATTATTTATTTTAAGTCTTCGTTTATATTATACTCGTAGGTACAGCCCGCTTCGGTCTTCTACCTTGCTACTTATCGGTTTTAGCGATTGGGAATGCACATCTCCGTCTGTCCTAGCATTTTTATTTTTGCAACGTACAGTAGCAATCAATTTTCTTGTGTAATTAGACATTTTCATTGTTGTAACCAAATTTTCGTTTTAATTACCTTAAGGGATATAATCAGAGAGATATATATTCAGTAAATTATTTGCATTAGCCTTGATACATATCACCACGGCATATTACCCACTACTGGGTATGCCAATCTGCTTTATACAGATATCGGTAAAGATCATGATGCTGACATATTCGTACCGTGCTGATGTTTACTAGGCGTCACTCTCAACTTTAGCAATGAGTAACCCACAGGGGTCAATTTTGTGACATTAAATTATACATAGGTCTTGTATCTTTGTGTTCATTTAAATCAAAATAAAATATATCTTAGAAAATATGTAGATGTACAAAATATTTAAGTAACTTTGAATGATAAAATGTACCCACAAATGTTATACCTACCGCACGCCTATGTGTACGGAATGTAGGGAAGTTATCTGCATTAATATTATGCCAGATATCATAGCGTTGTCTTGGGATCCCATCCCAGATTCCGAAAAAAGTAACAGCGTTTCAGTAGTTACTGACAAAGAGAAACAGGAAGTTTGGGAATGTCAATGCAACGATTGTACGGCTTCAGTTGGTTAGTAACTCTATTTATTGTTTTACAATCTTGAAATAATGAAAATGTTACAGGTGGGTTACTAGCGTGTCTAGCGTACTAGTGTTGGGAAAATAATTAAATCTTTATCTATAAGATATATGTATGGCGCACAAGTATAAAATTCAACAAATAATGATTTTCTTGGAGGCCATAACAAATGACAGAGGTGCAGGTAGGAATTTACTCATGAGCAATTTTGAACAAGAAGATATTCTACAGAAAATATCAATTCATAACCTAGTAATAAACTATTGTCAGTATGCTGAAAACGAAAATAGACAAATTAATGCTGAGGAATTTAACAACTACTGTGTACAAGATATTACAGAAAATCAAAGTAAATTATTAAGTAAAGGAACCGCAAGGGAGTCGAAGGACAGTAAATGGTTTGAAGCTCGATATGTCATGTCAGTAATATATCCTCAAGTAGAACATGTAATTTTAATGGAATCCGTCACATAGCCTATGTCGAACGTTTATGTCATTTTGACATGACACAAAAATAGAACGATCTCGACTTCTATGCCTTGTGAAGCAATTGTTACTAAGTTACTTGTGTATATTTTAATGGAGCCTGTCACGCAGCTCATGTCAAACGTTTGTGTCATTTTGACATGACACAGATATAGAACGATCTCGACTTCTATGCCATGTGAAAAATTGTTGCTAAGTTACTTGTATATAAATGTCATTTTGTATAGAGTACGTGCACGTAACGTTGATAACCATGTCAAAGTCAGCTGAGTGGAAGTAAACATCTACTAGTAAGTAATAATTTCAATTTTTGACATCAAGGTGCATCTGCCGGGTCTGTGTCTGACGTATAATATGATTCTGACATTTCGTTATAAAACCCAATTTTGTCTGACTAATACATTAAATAACAAATTTACTAAATTAAATTCATATAGTACCTAAATTGAACTCAATATAATATAATAAATTAATTTTCAATAAGTAAAAAATATGTCACATGTCAATCAGATAGTAGCATATGTTTACTTCCACTCAGCTAATTTTGACGTAGTTGTCAACGTGACATGCACGTACTCTATACGTAATCTGTCAGTATTTTCATAATTATGTCTGAATGTGACCAAAATTTTATTGATACCAATCGTAGAATCTCATCCAAATCTTTATGACAAAGGTAGAGCCGATTATGGCTGTACTTTCGAAAAAGAAAATTTTTGGCATGACATGATCGTAGTGAACAACATACCGTGAGTTTCAGCTAAAGCAATATTTACTATTGTATTATTAATGTATTATTTTGACAAAATTTATCAAAATATTTTAGAGCAAAGAGAGCTATTTCAGTTTTATACTGTTTAAAATTAGCGTCAATATACACACTAACAGGTTTTTTGTTGTTATACCCAAAATAGACTGGTAACATTGTATATTTTAAATGTTAACTTTCTGCATTCTGCCTCGCAGTTGTATTTACACTGCAGCAGAATGAACAATGAAAAAATTTTGTTTCAAATACCAGTGTCATATGTGTAACTTCAGTTTTAATAATTTGTATAACAATCTCCTAATGGTAAGCATTGTAATTTTGTATATTAGTCTCTGCTGGGCATTTGTTCTGCTTATTTTATTATTGCAACATTTGTTACTTCTAATCCAGCACTGAGTATGGTTTAATAAAAACCGAAAAATGTAAATGTAAATAAGGAGTATATTTATTTTCCTTCATTTATATCCATTATCCGTCGATATTCTCCAGTTTACAGATAATATTAATAGTATATCCATATTTTCGGAATCTATTTCAACAAATTTTTCAAATCAAAATTTAAGATTACGAGCAGTTCAACTATTACTTAAAATTTTCATTCTTCCCACTAGTGTTGGGCACAATCGATATATTTCAATAATCGAATGACAAAATTTAAACAATCATCGAAGTTTATCAGCATCATCATACTGTGATAAAACAAAAACAATGTAACACATCTACGACAAATATCTTTCTATGTTTAAGAGTACTTATTTTTCAAAATTATAATAATAATAATAATAGCCCTTTATTAAATAACCCATAATGATACATTATAATGTGAAAAACTAGTTTAAGATAAGTACAGAATAAAGTAAGATTTATAATGAAAGTGTTTTTTTTTAATGTGTATTTTATTTAAGTTTAACTTGAGGGGGGGGGGGTTATTGGGTCCTTTGTTGGACGAAGGCCTCCTCCATGCTCTTCCAGGTGTCCCGTTCCTTCGCTGTCCTCCACCATAATGTGCTCGCCGTTAATTTGATTTCATCATCCCATCTGATATTTGGCCTTCCTATTCTTCTTTTACAGTGGCGTGGTGTCCATTCCGTGATGATTTTTGCCCATCTGGTTTGGGGCAGTCTTATAATATGCCCGGCCCATTTCCATTTAAGTTTCTTGGAGAGTTTTGTTGCATCTTGAATTTTGGTGCGGTGACGTATTTCTTCATTTCTTATTCTGTCTTGCAGTTTGATGTTAAGCATGCTTCTCTCCATTCTTCGTTGGGTTGTCTGTAGTCTGATTTCTTGGTGTTTGGTAAGCGCCCATGTCTGGCAGCCGTAAGTTAGAGCTGGTATTATACAGGAGTCGAATACTTTCTTCTTGATGCTAATGCTTACATTACTTTTCATTATAATTTTCAGTGACCAGAATTTGTTCCAGGCAGTGGTGATCCTTCTCTGAATTTCCTTGTCGTTTTTATTTTTGAATGCTATAAGTTGCCCTAGGTATACACACTCGTTGACGTATTCTATTCTGTGATTGTCTGTCTGTATTGGTGTCTTGTCTCCGTTAGTTAGCGCTTTTGTTTTCTGTAGATTAATCTGTAGACCTGCTTTTCCACTTTCATGTACTAGTTCTTGTAGCATTTCAGTTATTTCTTCTGCAGAGTGGGCGAAGAGCACCAAGTCGTCCGCGAATTTTAAATTGTTTAATTTGTGTCCGTCTATGGTTATGCCTTTTTCATCCCAGTTTAGTTGGCGAAACATGTGTTCTAGTATTGTTGTAAAGAGGTAGGGTGAGGCAGGGTCTCCTTGTTTTACACCTTTTTCTAGTTTGAATATTGGCCCCGGTTTGTCTAGCAGAATATGTGCAGTGCTGTCTGCGTATATATTTTTTATAACTTGTATGTATTTGTTATTTATCTGCAGTTTTTCCAAGGCTTCGAACATGTACTCATGTTTTATTGAGTCGAAAGCTTTACTGTAATCGATGAATAATATATAAAGTTTTATATTGTACTCTTTCGCTTTTTCAATTAATATATTTACAGTGTGAAGGTGATCAATAGTGGAGAAATTAGTGCGAAATCCTGCCTGTTCTGTTGATTGATTTTGATGTAATATTGGGATTATTCTTCTTAAAATTATTTTTATAAATATTTTATATACGGTGGAAATGAGGCTAATTGGTCTATAATTGTTAATGTTATTTTTGTTACCTTTTTTGTGCAGTAGAATGATGGAGGATTTTTTCCACTGCTGCGGAATTATGCCACTTTCTAAAATTTTGTTAAATATTTTTTTTAGTAGTGGTATTAGATTTTCATTTAGTCGGATTAATTCAAATGTTATACCATCAGCTCCCGGGGATTTTCGATTTTTTGTTTCTTTTATTGCTTGCTTTATTTCTGAGTCAATGATTTCTGGGACTTCTTCTAAATTTTTGCTTGTATTTGTGTCGATCTCTCTTGTTCCGTTTTCTTCTGACGGTTCTTTTTTGTACAACGATTTGTAAAAATTTGTTGCTGTTTCAATAATACTGCTTCTGCTGAAATATTCTGTGTTATTTTCTTGTAAACTAGTTATCCAGTTTTTATTTCCAGATATTTTATTTTGCAATATTCTTGTTGAACCGGTGGTATTTATTATTTCTTCTACTTGTTGTTGGTTGAAGTGGTAAATATCATTTTTTATTGATTTTTTAACTGTTTTGCGTATTTCCGCATATTCAATTTTTTGGTGGAGAGTTTTGTTCTTAATCGTTTTCAGTGTTTCTCGTTTCTGGATCAGTTTTATTGTGTTTTGTGATAGTTTACTTCTTCTTGTTTTCCTTGTTTGTTCTTTGATCGGAGTGTTTAGTATTTTTTCGATTTCGTTATACAGATCTTGAACGTTGTTAAGGTTATGATTCTGTGTCTCAAATTCATTTATTCTTTCAGTTATTGCATTCTTGTATAACTGCTCTGTTGTTTCATCAGGGCGTATTTGTTTTTTGTTCCTGTTTCCGAATTTTTGTTTCCTTATTAGCTTCGTGTTTATTTGAATTGTTGCTCTTAGTAGCCTGTGGTCGCTGCAAAACTCAAATCTATTAAGAATTTCGAAGTTCCTTACCGATTCTAGGTTTTTGGTTAATATGTAGTCTAGTTCGTACTTACTGCCAGATGGAGATATGTAGGTCCATTTCCTGTTTGCTTTTATCTTTGAAAATGAATTTAGAATTTTCAGTTGATTTTGTAAAGCGAAGTCAATTAGTAAATTGCCTCGTGGATTTCGAAAACCATAGTTCGAAGTGCCCATAATGTGTTCTTCTCCAATTTCTTGTTTCCCAATTCTCGCATTAAAGTCGCCCATAACGATTAATTCGTTTGACTCATTTTCATCAGCTTGTATTGTAGTTGTTAATTCTTCATAAAATGTTTGTATTTCTTCGTCTGTTGAAGTTGCTGTGGGGGCGTAGACTTGTATAATGTTGATAATGAAGCTTTTATCTATTTTTATTTTCAATGTAGCTATTCTGGATGATATTGGCTTAAATTCTTCTATTAAATGTGTGCATGATTTATTTACATAGAAGCCTACACCGTAGTTTCCGTTTTGTCCAGCTGAATGGCAGAAAATGTCTAGATTTTTCATCTGGGTTATTAAGTTTTGACTGCGTCGGATTTCTGAGAGACCGATTACATCGTATTTGACTTTTTCTAGTGCGTATTCAAGTTCAATAATTCTGACTTCTGAAAGGAGTGTTTTAGAGTTTAAAGTTCCTAATCGCAGGGTAAAGTTTTCTGCTTCCTTATTTTCCTTTGCATGGAGGGTGTGGTCGTGACCTTCCACGGTGACCAGCCGGGTTGGAAGGTGAAAGATTTGATCTGTGTTTGGCATGTTACTTGGTGAGGTTATGTCTATTTGGTTGTATTCCGATTCGTTGTTCCTTGTTTCGTCATAGGTCCGAGAATTTGGCTGTAGTTGCTATGCTTGCGATAAGTTATTTAATGTGGAGTGTTCTTGAGAATGCGTGGAGTCGGTCTGTGTGGGTTGTGTTACGGAGCTCGTACTGTTTGCTGATTGTAGGATTTGTTTACCTTTATTAGTGCTATTTGACCTGGAGTTTGACTTAGGTTTTGAGTTTGATCTGGGGCGGCCGCGTTTCAAGACATCGTTTGAAGTGCTGCCCTGTAGCGCTATTATTTTTTCCATCTGACAAATCTTTAACTGCAGTTCTTCGTATGTTTCAGTATTTTTCGTTTGTGCCTCATCTCGTCGAATTTTATGAGTTTCATTATCGTCCTTGTCAGAAAGTTGTCGTTTTTTCATATTTTTTTCAAGCTCTGTAATTTCTATTGAGGTTAGTTTGCGGTGTTCTACGAATAGAGAGTCGTATTTTATAACAGCGTGTTTGTTGGCTTGTCTGCATTTCAGCATTAATGGTGTTAATTTTTTCCTCGTTTCTATGACTTCTTTTGGGAAATCGTCGTTTACACTGATGTTTATGTCTTTGATTCGGTTTTTATTTTGCATAATTTCTATTTTTTTCCTCAATGTTACAAATTTTATAATAATTGGCCGACTTGTGTCTTGAGATGGCTTACCTAGTCTATAAAGTTGATCAATTTCTTTAATGTCTGTTGTGATTTTAAGAGTTTCGTTTAGAAAGATCATAACTTTTTGTTCTAGTTCTTTTGCGTTTCGTTCATCCTCTTTAATGCCCCTAATTATAATATTTCGTTTGCGGTTTTCCTTGTCCTGTATTTTAATTTTATTTTCTTGTATGCTTAGCTTCGTTTTCGTTTCTTGCAGTTCAGTTTCCAATTGTTTTTGTTTGTTGATGACTTCGTCGCGCAGGTTGGTTATTTCTCCAGAAATTCGTAACTCCATGCTCTCCATTGCTTTTATAATTCTTATTTCCATTTCATTTTTGTTGGCCATAGTCGGTTTAGTATATTTTTTATCGATTTTACTGTTGTAGATCTGAAATTTATTAGGTTAGAATCGAGTATTCTGACAATTTCGAAAGGATACTATCCGCTTCCTTATTTTTGTAATATTGTGTGGTCCTAGAGCTTATGTTCTGTGTTGGGCTCCGTTTTTGTATTATTTTGTATAATTATCTTCCGTTTACTGCTAGATTTTCAATATTTTTTACAGTTGACGCTTCTGTCCTCTACCTCACCTTCATCATCATCCTCAAAATTACTTCATATTAATTATAAGTAGAACATAAAATACTTTTTAATAGTCAAAATTACTGTAGTCAAAATTGTAACTTTACAGAGTCCTGGGGAAGCCTTAAATAAAAAGCAAAAGCTTGACTAAATTCTCAAAGAATCAACATTTTTATTTAGGCCTAAATTAAAATACTGAACTACCCACTAACATTTCTCCTTAACTAATCGACACAGTGATGATTACACTTAACCTATACATCCCAGGAATGGGTTTTTTCCAAGAAATACATCAACGCTACGGTTTACAAGCCATGAAGCTATACAAGAGATGGGCCCAGCTTAAGATCAAAATAGCTGCACATAAAAATAGGAAGATATTCTTACTAAATGCCGACAACACAATGTTGTACCTAAGCACATTAACAACAATCAACAAGAACATCCAATCACGGTACAAAACGTCACCGGACGCAACTTAGAACAGCTGTACAACTGCTACACCAGGTTAAGGAGAAAAATATTAAATTTAGAGAATGATGCGATCATAACAACCCTCAATAAATTAGAAATAGAACTTGAACAATTACAAATCAAAATTAAACAAATGACACGCCATTATCTTGTTAATAATTTCAAACATTATCAAAATTGAACGTACAATAGAGTTTTCAATAAAATAAAAACAAACAATCAAAATAAATTACAAGCTTTATTAACCAGTGAACAGAAGAGAATAAAAACAACCCAAATTGTTCAAAAATATAAGTAGTCAACAAATTCCAACGGGTATACAAACGACACTAAGTCTTGGCTATAAATTATGTATTACATCTACCCCTAAACAAATTAATATACCGAAATTACTTGGGGACATCGAATATATAATTAAACACTTTGATGAAAATAACAAAAACCTATGTAGAGCACAGGTTACCAATTTCTTGACTAACTTTTTAATCACACCTCATCCTAATATACATATGACACATTTTTATAATCAAACCAAAAAATTTCTAAAAGAAAACCCTGACTTTGTCGTAACGCAATAAGATAAAGGTAATGTTACAGTATTAATGGATAAAGAACAATATAATAATAAATCTGAAGAAATATTAAATGATACCAATTCATACACCCCACTTAAAGAGACTCCACAAACACATTTCAACAGAAAGCCAATAATTTAATTTCCACACTAAAAAATCAACATAAAATAGACACAGATGTAGCTAAAACACTAACAATATATACTGCAACAGCCCCAAAGTACTATGGAGAACCAAAAATACACAAACCCACCCTGAGCTTGAGACCAATCATTTCCTCAATAAATGCCCCCAATAGTAAAATAGCCCTGTTCATAACAAATATATTAACAATATCCTACAATAAAGAAAACCCACATTACACTCAAGACTCCTTTCAATTCGCAGATTTCATTAATAATTTCAAAATTCCGGAAAACTACATTTTAATTAGTTTGGACGTAGTATCATAGTTTAGCAACATTACACGAGAATTAACACATAATGGATAAATGGGAAAGTATTAGTGATAACACTTCGCTCAGTCGTACAGATTTAAATAAATAAAAGGCGAAAGCTTGACTAAATTCTCAAAGAATCAACATTTTTATTCAGGCATGTACATATATATATATATATATATATATATATATATATATATATATATATATATATATATATATATATATTTCGGATTGATTTATGTCTATATATGTATCATTAATAGACTTGAAATAATATAATCACTGCATCCATTCGTGCACGTTGTTTTATTTTAAAAGTGTAACAAGATATTAAACAGTCCCGCACAAGAAGATTCAGTACATCCGGTACAATAGCATTATTCCCTCCTCTGGAAAATGCTAGTAATTTAGAGTTATATTCTTATAATTCTTTCGCAGACGCTCTTTGCTCTGGCTTTGCTGGCCTGATAAGTTCAAGGACGCCTTCATGCACTTTTAGCAATATAGCTATTCTAAATTTCCATACAGCCCAATTCTTCTTCCCTTTTAATGGTTTAGTGTTCCATTTTGTTTCCATAATGGATAAGAACAGCTAATTTTAAACACCAAATAAAATAGTGAATGAATTTCTCAGTAGAATCGTTCTGAACCCATAAGCTGATAAATTTTTCTCTGTGGAAGAACATTTATTCTACTGAAGAAATATACTTGATACGTAAAATAACCTTTTTATTTTACTAAATACATGAAAATATTCAAACATGACAATCTATCAATCAAAAGTAAAGAACAAGTGAAAAAACAATCATCAAGGATTGCTTACACAAAAGCGAAAGAAAAAGTCACTATTCAGCATAAATTTCCTCAATGAGGTATTGCAAAATAAAAATAACACATCCTTTTTGTTCTGAAATTCGAAAAAGTACGTTCTATAGTATTATTGAAAATGATTATATAGGTTGTGTGCATAAAAGTAGTCAGCGCCGACATTGGACAAAAATGACAGTTTTGGCTTGTTTTGGTACCGCAACAAGGTTATGTTTTATGTCATAATAATTTTGTATTTTATATTTTATAAAATATTTTCAGTCAATGCGAATGATAAGACGACAAATTTTATGTAATGCAGTGAAGGATGTAATAATTCTTACAAAATTACCAATTGAAGTATCAAACTATCAATTTTGTAGACAATTACATGAGGAATAGATGCTAAAAGTATATATTCGAATGGATCTTATTTTTCGTGTATTTTATTTTCCGAGCTTGAGCAATTAATTCTACTTAGAGCCTAGTATATTTTCAATGCAAAATCTTCTTCATTTATTGCGAATGTAAACGAAAGATGTTAATATCATCCATTGATGTCGTGATATGCAGAGAGTTTCTTCTCTCCAATCAACCAAGTTTTCTAATTTTTTTATCGCACTTTCCATGTGTTGTGCATCTTGTAATATTTAACTAATGTTATAAATTATAATATAAAACTAAATATGATGAAATGATTTACAGAAATTGCACTTTTATGAAAAAAAATATATTTTCTGCCTCAGTACCTTCGCTTGTGTTCTGACATTTTTGAATTAGTCACATAACATATAGCATTTTAAATAATATCTTCATTCATTTCAACATACTACAATGCATTATATTCATATACAGTAACAAAAACTTGACGTTTCATTGTTTTTTAAAGCGTCTTGATGTTGAGCCCACAATAAATTGTTTTAATAGCAGCTCGCTTGATGACAACATTGGTTTAATGTTAACAAGCAAAATTTATAGAAAATACATATTTTAATAGATATTTCGGCCAAAAAATTTAATACATAATGTGTGCGTTATGTACTTCAATATAAAACCTAGCGTTGTAAAATAACACCTACCGCACTTATTATGTAAATAGCTATTATTTTCAAATTAATTACATGGGGACTTTTATGAGTTTTTTATAGTTTTACATATTAAGTAGGTAACCTTTTCTAAAAACTAATCTTGTTATACTCGTACGTTAAATAAAGTATTTGTCCTGTAAAAGCTTTTTAATATATTTTTAATTTTAGTTTTATTTGTTTATGTTTATTAACTATTATACTTTGTGTAATATCTTTGTAATTCAGTGTTATTCTGTAATTGGGACTTTATGTCTTGTTGAATAACCAAAATTAAATAAATAAATTAAACAGTGCTATAAAACTTGTAAGGCTGTATTTTTTGAATAATTTAATGACTAGCTTTTTTGCACCACAGGTGCATAACATTCTTACAAATAAATCTGTTGTAAATACTCGTATACAACAATAAACTTACAAATTGTAAAATTACAAATAGTCAAAAACATTTTGGAATTTAAATAGAGCAAAAATCATTTTATTTATAACAATCATATTGTATTGCATGAAATATATTTATATGTAATAAATATTTAAAATGGCTCCATATTAAAATATCCGTGCAGTGCATTTATTTAATGTTGTCAATTTTATTTTCTACTAATTTTGATTATCAAGCACAATTTTTATTTCCCTTAATTATATCTGGGAGAGTTACTTTCTTTCAATTTTTGAAGAATGTATAAACATACTTATTCTTCGAATGTTAAATAATAGATCTATAATAGCTGAGAAAAACATAATAATTTGAAATATTTCTGTCGTGTATCAACTACGAGTAATACTATACTCTTCTCTCCACTTTTATACCAATCCAATTATTTTGTTACATACTGTACTGCTGTGGGATATTGAAACCCCTTCTAAATAATCACGTGTTGAACGCGCCCAACCTACTAGCCGTCCCCTCGCACACCTCACTTGCCACGCAGATTTAGGCATAACAGTGGGGATTCGTTTTAAGTAAAATTCTACAAACAAGTGAAGCGGATCAAACAGCAGCTATAAACTATGCTGCTGAAATAATGAACATTATAACAATAATTAGAAATAATGCTGTAGAAGAGTTTGGTCGAATTTTTTAAGGAAGCAGAAGAAAAAGCAATAGCAATTAGAGTACCCATATTACCAAAACGGCAAACAATGCGATGCAATGTACCCGCCGAAAATCCTGAGGATTACTATAATCGAACAATTTTTATTCCTTGGATGGACAATTTCATAACTAATTTATCGGACAGGTTTTTAAAACTTAAAGATTTGTTAAATAATTTTACGTCTTCTTCCTACCGGGAAGAGATTTACACAACAACAAAAAGAAAAAAAATTGAAGCTTGCTGAGTTTTACCATGAAGACATTGATCAATTTAGCTCCATTGCATTGTCGTTAGAGTGCGAAATATAGTACCATTCTTTCTGTAAATGTTCAAAAATACTACCTAAAAATGCCATTAATGCAATAAATATGTGTAATGATACATTGTATCCTAATGTGTTTATCTTACTGAAAATATTTTGTACATTATCTGTAAGCACTAGCACAGCAGAAAGATCTTTTTCAACTCTCCAGCGCATTAAAACATATTTAAGAAATACGATGTAAGAAAACAGATTAAACGGTCTTGCTCATCTGAATATATGACGTAAATTCGATATTGCAAGAAAGTGGGTAACAGGCTAAATTTTGTACTTTAAATATTTATTATTTCTGCTTTATTAAATAAGTAACTTTTATATTGATTGTTGTGATAAATAATTTATTTTATATTTTCAATAAGCAACTATAATTACTTAGATAATTTATTGTGTTTTTATTAAACTTCTAACTAAAACAGAATTCCAACATGATTTCAGAGTTGTTCTTTTTAGGAGAGCTGTTGAAGAAACAATGTGTGTCCACAAGAAGGTAAAACGTGCAACTTTTTATGTTTGAAAAATTTCAACTTTTAATAATTCAGAAGTGTTTGACCCTGAAAGAAAATAATTGTTAACCAAAAAATCTGCATACCTAGCAATATATTTTGTATGCTGTGTACGCTGTTGTTTATTATATTACATACAATAAAACATACCAAGATTTATAAAGATTTTAAAATTATGCATTGCTGAAATAGTTGCTCTTTAATACACGCTGTTTTTTTTACCAGGGCCACCATTGCTATCTCGATAACTGTAAGTACTACGACTTCGTTTTAATAAGACAAAAGTTCCCATATTAGGAGACCATTTTAGTGATGTATTTGTTTTTGCAAAAATATGGCATCGGTCACTAGATAATGGCAAAAAACTGATTTCGGTTATTTTTTCTTTTTCAAATAACTATCAGTTACAAGAAAAAAATGTTTCAAATAAAAATAATACAAGATTATGTTGTCTATACAGTGGCGTACGAAAATTTTTTTTTATTGGTATTTGAGATATATTTTTATTTTTTTTTTAAATGGAACGCATATTTAATTTATACCTCAATCCTTATTTTTTTCTCTTTACAATGGTATGAGAGTTGTTGTCTTTTAATTTTATTCTACTTGGACAATTTAACTTTTTATGAATTCTCTTTCATTTTATTAGTATTTCACAAAAAAATATAATATATTTCTTCATTTTTTTTTTAGACAGAAAACATAATTAGTCCGGCTATTTAATATTTTTTTTTTTCATTTCAATGTTGTAATATGTTTTTTTATTAATTAAATTCAGCAAAAATGCAATTTACTTAATGGTTACCTATCTTCCTACATTTGTACCGCAGCAATAATTGTATTATAACAAAAGATAAATAAAATGGTTACTAAAATATGATTAATTTAATACATACTTTATTTCAATCTATTATTACTTTTCGTTTATATACCTCTTTATTTAAGTACTTAAAATTAACACAATAATTTAATAATTCAACTTATTAAAATCGAAGTCGTCTATAGAAAAACAATTACATATCCATACATCTGTCAAATATTTACGCTGTTATTTAATTACTTTTTGTGAAAATAATTGATCCCAGATTACTATTAAAAAAGTTACTTATTATGGTGTTTCTTTTTTGAGGGTTCTTCAACATCTTGGGTCATTTGATCCCTGGTACAATTTTGTTACATTGTGATTATTAAAAAAAAAAGATAATAAGTACATACATATATGGTTTTAAACACTATTAAATAGGTTAATGTCTTTTAGAAAATTTATTATGTTTTCTTCGCATTCTTGGTTATTGGTCAACGCTCTTCGTACATCTGGGAGTAGCGTTGCCAGGCGTCCGGATAAAGCCGGACATAGTCTTTTTGATTGCGTGTCCGGCCAAAATAAACGGTGTCCGGCTTTCGTTAGGCTTTTTACATTTCGCAAACGAGCCAGCACCGAGCGTGGCCGATCGCAGGAGAGTCGACTGTCGGTCGCTCCCGCGGTCCGCAGTCCCGCCCGCCCCCCTGCGCCCCGACGCCTCCAGATACACTCCGCTCTGTCAGTTCAGTAGTGTTCATTCTTCGATTGTTAGCGCATGTTGCGTCGTCAATTTTTCTATTCAGCGACAATAATATTATTATGGGTGCGAGTGATGGAATGACAAACAAATGAAATTCCTACGTGAGAAGGGCGCCATAGAAATATAAAGTTTTGTACAGACGGTTTTTGTAGCAGTTCTCGGAAATCTTTAGAAATTGGATGAGTAGTACATGGGTTTTTAATGCTGGTTATGGAAATTAGGGAATCCGAACATGATGTATGGTGTATGTGGATCGTGTTTTATGATGTAATCCAGTGCTTGTTGTATAGCGAAAAGCTCTGCGGTAAATATGTTGGATGTTGTAGGTAGTCGGTATTTGCATGGCCCGTCTTCGGTGATGAGAGCTGTTCCTGTTTTGTTGTTATGTGAGCCGTCGGTGAAGATAATTTTGTGATGTGGATGTTCTGCTATTATCTGGTTGAAACGGTATAAGAGTCCTTCTCTGCTAGTGCTCTCTTTGGGGTACTGTGTGAGGTTTATGTTGAATTGTGCGGATATTGGGTACCAGGGAGGAGTTTGAGAAGTATTTTGTTATACAGTATTTTCGGGACAGTTGATATTGGGGAGGGTGATTTTGTTTTTAATGGTTAGTTGTAGTGTAGTAGGTGTAGTGTCTTGTGGAATTGTAGGGTTTATGTGCTTGTATGTAAGATGGGATTCATTACTTGTCATGTTTAGTACGTAATTTGAAGTTAATTGAGTTCTGATTTCCAGTGATGCCTCGCCTATTATGTTTAAAATGCTCTCCACTGGGCTAGTGCGGTAGGTTCCAGTAATAATTCTCAACGCGTTAGATTCCGTAGGCTCCGCAGCCGTAATCAAGTTTAGATCTAATTATGTTTCTGTAGATTGATATTAGCAAATCTTTGTCAGCACCCCAATTATGGTTTGCTAATATTTTTAATATATTTAGTATCGTTTGGCTTTCTCGTTTCAATTCAATTATATATTCTCATGTTAGTTTTTGTCAATTATCATTCCTAGGAATTTTACTTTGTCAGTGAATGTTATGTTTGTATTGTGAGTTTTTAATTTAATAACTGGTGATTTATTTGTTTTAAATTAGTAAAATGTATGGCTTTCATTTTTTCGCTTGAAAAAGTAAATCTAGTTTTTTCTGATTATTTTTCCATATTTTTAATTGTACTTTGTAGACTTTTAAAAACATTTTCTAAGTTTTTTCCTTTGCACATTAGTAAGATGTTATCAGCAAAAAGTAATATTTTTGTGGGATTTTGAACGTATTGGTTAACGGAGTTAATGGCTAATAAAAATAAGGTTACCGATAGTACTGCACCTTAAGGCAGACCGTTTTTTTGTTGTTTGGTCTCTGTTATGCAGTCGTTCACATTTACGTTAAAGGTTCTTTCTGTCAGAAAGTTTCTTAAGAAGTAGTATATGTTTCCCGAAATACTGTTGATATTAAGGGTATTAAATTTTAGTTATTTCCATACTGTGACAGCTATGAGATGTTGTGTATTTTTGCACTTCAGAGGCTAGGTGTATTATATGAGTATTTCCAAATTTTGAAGTTATTTGACGATAACTGTTTTGAAATTATCGTTGTTTTTTTAGTTACCGACTAGTAGTTATTTTTTTCTGTGCAAAATAATAAGAAACCAAATTATTTAAATGCATGGAATACTATTATGGGCAACTGTCCTGTTTATTTCCAGAAAGAATATTTCAAAAATCACAATTTTGTTATTGCTCTCCATTAACAAACTACTTTTCCGCCTTTCTAAATAGCGTAGGTTGTACTAAAAATTTTGAAAGCCTTTATTTTTGAAAATTATTCTTTTCCATATAGCACATTCTTCAAATTATATTAGGATAAAAATAAAAAGCAAATATGTACCTATAGGTATTATATGTAAACAAAATATATTTAAGCTTATGCTATTAGTATCATTTTTACCATAAGTATAAAAATAAAAATATTTTCTAATTAATCATATTAACTAAACACCTCGGTAAGTAGAGGCAAAGTAGAAAGAAGTATCCAAATAGAATAATTAAATTTATTTTTAATAAATAGTTTATAGTTTACTGAGTCAATTTTTTTAAAACTTTTTTTATATAATTATAATAATATTTTCTACACTATTTAAAATTTCGGTTTTGGTATTTTTGAACAAAAGTTTACAAAGATTTTATTCTTATATTCCGTTGGATCATATCGTTCTTATATTTATTCCATACATGTATTCATTAATCTTGTTATCCTTATATTGGCATTTATTTACAATTTACACAATATTTTGTAATTAATAATTCAGATTTATGATATTTAAATAATTATCTTTTTTAAATTTATTACATTTGCAAACAATTCATTTTGACTTTATCGTCTATCGATTTTGTATTTACTAAGATGATTTCACAAATACAAAACAAAAGTTTGATTATAAATATTAATTTTATATATTATTATCAGGAGTACACAATATAGCTTTAAATGCGTTTAAAAGAGTTGCGCGCTAATGTAGTGTCCACTGTTGCCAAGAATACAGAGTTCAGAATGTCAGGGGAATGAAACTTGAGTATATACAGTGTATAAACGCCGGACGACACTAGCGCCGCAAGTGGAATTTTTTTGAACTACAAAAATATACATTTTCCATTCGATACTAGGGGCCCCGCTCATGCCACATGCACAAGGACGTTACTTTGAATGTAGAAAATAACACAGGGGACGTCACAATGGTAGTGATATATATATATATATATATATATATATATATATATATATATATATATATATATATATATATATTAATATATTGTTGAAAAAAATAAAACATCAAGATGAAGTTATTGAATAGTACACATATCCAATGTGGTGTATTTTCGATAACATTACATTGTAATTTTTTGCTATAGAAAATTAATAGTCCACCACTTGCGCGTCTCTTGCTTGTAGATTGTTTGGCTTTAGATTCTATATACTGAAATTCATTTAGATATTGTGGTATGTTTCGTAGATTGTCATATATCCATGTTTCGCATCGGCATATTATGTCGTTCTGTGTAATTTTTTTATTTTCATCTATATCTAAATTGAATATATTATTGCATCCTTGGTTGTTACAAAGTACAATACTCTTGCATGTATGTGTTGTTTTTATTTCTGTTTTTCTATTTGGGTATTGCGTGCGCCGTTTTCTGGCTTTTTGTAGAAGTATTTTGTTACTTTTTCTTGTTTATTATTGTTTGGTGGTATTTGTTCAACTGGCAATGTAGCTTTTCTTTTTTCCATTTTTTATTTGCTAGATTTGGAGTTCTGTCAATTTTTTTTTGTTTTTTCTTGATTTTCATTCCTTTCAGGTGTATTTACGATCTCTTCGTTTTTTACCTCTCGCTAAGAGAGGTATTGTATTCATGCTAAAAATTGCATATCCAGATTTTAATGAATAAGCACGTTTTAAGGTCCCTAGAATCCGATTATAACATTTTTACGATGATGTCCGTATGTGCGTGCGTGCGTGCGTGCGTGTGTGTGTGTGTGTGTGTGTGTGTGTGTGTGTGTGTGTTGGATTCACTATATCTCAAATACTATAAGACTTAAGACATTTTTAACTACGGATTCCTCAATCTAACTATAATGGGAAGAGTCGAGTCAGTTTTGGTAACATTTGGACAACCGGAAGTAGTATTTACAAGAAAAAAATTATCTAAATATTATTTATCGAAAATTTATATAAATACTTATATTAAAGAACGTTAAATTCTTTATTTGATAAATATAAATTCATTATTATATCTTCTATAGATTTAGAGATAAAGAAAGGCATATAAAATAATTTGATGTAAAAAATCTCAGATCAGACTACTACAACGCAAGAAATTCAAATGTTTGTAATTGACACATAAATGTCACCCACTGTCAAAAATATTTGTGCCATTGTCAAAAATATTCATAAATCAATATGAAAATAAAAAAAAAGTCATCAACTAAAAAGAATAAACGAAACAAAGAATACAAAAGGAATTTGCGGACAAATGAGAAATATAAAGAAAAAGAAAAGGAAATTAGAAAAAGGAAATATGAGGATATGGAATATAAAGAAAATGTAAATAAAATAAACAATAGTTATAAGAAGCAAAAAAGAGAAAAGAAAGATTATAAAGAAAAAGAGAATGAAAACAACAAAGAACATATGAAGGTACTAAGAGAAAATATAGAATATAAAGAAAAAGAGAATGAAAACAACAAAGAACATATGATGGTACTAAGAGAAAATATAGAATATAAAGAAAAAGAGATTGAAAACAACAAAAAACATATGAAGGTACTAAGAGAAAATATAGAATATAAAGAAAAAGATAATGAAAACAAAAAAGAACATATGAAGGTACTAAGAGAAAATATAGAATATAAAGAAAAAGAGAATAAAAACAACAAAAAACATATGAAGGTACTAAGAGAAAATATAGAATATAAAGAAAAAGAGGATGAAAAAAACAAAGAACATATGAAGGTACTAAGAGAAAATATAGAATATAAAGAAAAAGAAAATGAACGTAACAAAGAAAATCTGAAGAAAAGGAGAAATAATTTAACTTATAGGGAGAGAGACAATACATACAATAAATTCTCGAAACAATTGTCCAGATGCAATGAACTACTGAAATTCAAAGAAAATTTATATAATAATGTATTACGGTTAAATTCCGAATATTCTAATTTATTTCTTGGTTTTATTAAAACGCGCGGGCTTCTTCCCGACTTGATATGCTGCTCCTGCGAAGGACTATTTTTTCCGCATTCTGTCTTATTCAATGTGCTTATATTGGAAGAAACTTTTTCGGAAGAATTTGATGCTAAAATTTTCAATTATAATTCTGTACACATATGCCGTACATGTCAAAATTATATTGTGAAAGGTATGGTACCAAGGTTAGCAACATCAAACGGCTTCAAATTTATTAATATTCCGGACTGCATAAAAAAATTAACATCTTTAGAAGAAAGAATGGTAGCGCCGTATATTAATTTCATGCAAATTAGACCATTGAAATCCTACGTTTTAAATCCACAATTGGGAATTAAAGGGAGTGTGGTAAATATTCCAGTAGAAATTAACGATATGTTGAAAGTCCTTCCCAGAAACTTTGACAATATGGCAACGATTCAGGTAAAATTAAAACGGCATATGCTTCATTCTACAAATTACATGTGTGATTCTATTCGGCCTTCATTAATTTGTGACGCATTAAATTATTTAGTTGAAACACCACTCTATAAAAAAAACGAAATTAAAGTCGATACTTTTTATTTTAATCAATATGAAAAAAACTATGACACCCAAATTAATTTTATTGTGGATAAGAATGATGCAGAAAATTTTAAATCTTTAGATTCTAATTTAGACGGTTTGAGTATAAACGATTTCATTTCCCTCGAAGAGGAAGACAAAATAGATTTAGAAGATGAAGTGGATGACGAAGTGCTACTGGTGGACGGAAATAAAGAAGTAACAGACAAAATTAGAATTATTGCTCCTGGTCAAGGAAAATTTCCTGTTCCGTGGCATATAGTCGAGGATATCGACGAACTATGTTTTCCCAAAAAAAATTGTGGGTGTAAATTTGATACTCCTAGTTTTATTTCATATACAGATCGGGTAAAATCAGAAATAGAAGGTGGGATAGAAGATCTTGTATTCCTACAAGAATTTTATTTATGGCAAAGAAAAAGTTGGAACAAAGTTGTTTGGCAACTATTAACGTATGTCTAAGAAAAAATAAGCGCACAGAGGGCATAAAAGTACACAATATACTAGATAAAAATTTTCTTCAAAATTTATTTCATTTAGATACTGGGTATAAATTTTTAAGTAATATTCGATCATCTCCGGCTTATTGGCAATGATTCGGCAACTGGGCAAACCAACAATATTTTTAACTGTTTCATCCGCAGAAAAATGGTGGCCGGAATTAATAAAAACGTTATATAAATTAAGCAATAATAAAACTATTTCTTATAATGAAGCACTAAATCTAGACGATTATGAAAAAACGAAATTAATACGAAACGATCCAGTAACTTGTGCAAGATATTTCGATTACAAAATTAATAAATTAATGCTGCTTTTGAAACGAAATTCGAGCATTTTTCAAAATTATTATGTGGAAGACAGTTATGAGAGGGTAGAATTTCAAATGCGGGGATCGCCACATGAATACATATTCCTTTGGTTGAAGGATGCTCCAAAATTTGATTCATTAGACAAAATTAATGTCCAGGAATGTATTTCTTTTATCGATAAATTTATAACTTGCCATTATGATCCGGAAGACCCATACATGGCCGTTCAAAAACATAGACATACGCACACTTGTTATAAAGGCACAAAAAATAAGAGTAAATGTAGATTTAATTTCTCAATACCCGTTATGCCAAGAACTATGATTTTGGAACCATTAGCTAACAACGAACAAAATTCAAAATTAAATGAAACTTTCAAAAATATTACTAATCTAATGAAATTTTTTTTACACCAAACAAGAATTTAATACTTTCGAAGATATTTTATTGAAATTAAATTTAACGGAAGAGAAGTATTTAAATTCAATTAGAAATACATTGACAAGGCCACACGTATTTTTGAAACGAAATAGTTTGGAAGTTGGGCTAAATTGTTATAATAAAGACATTTTACACCTGTATGAAGCAAATATGGACATTCAATTTATTTTGGAAGAGTACGGCGTAGCATCTTATATAATAAATTATGTGGGTAAAGTTGAGGCAGGACTATCAAAATTATTGCGAGATGCGGCAGCAGATATTAGAAATGAAAATAGGAATGTAAAAGAAAAATTTAGAAAAATCGCAAATTTATTTTTAAGCAGTAATTTGATGTCGGCTCAAGAAGCAACGTACCATGTTCGTTCATTGTCATTGTCGAAAAGTAGTAGGCAGACAATTTTCATAAACACAAGTTCGATGAAAGAACGTGCGCTTATGCTAAAGTCAGCAAAAGAATTAAGAACACTGGATAAAGATTCCACCGACATATATATGCAGGATATAATAACCAAATATAGTAACCGTCCACAATCTTTAGAAAATGTCTGTCTTGCAAACTTTGCATCCGAATTTTATAAAAAGAGAAGTGAAAATTCAGAAAATGATGATGACGAAGATCAATTCAAAACACGGGAAAAACCGGCCATTATACGTTACCGACGCTATAAGTTATTGCAAGATCCACAAAATTATTTTCGGGAACAAGTGATATTATTTTTACCCTGGAGAAGTGAGAAAAACCAAATTGAAAATGAAAATTGTAAGTTGGTTTACCATCAAAATTTAATAGATATCGAAGAAAACAGGCATACTATATCGGTTATGGGGGATGATATTTTAGAACAAGCTTTGGAAATAGTTCAAAATCAAAATCAATTTGTAGACAAAGAAGATTTTCAAAATTTAATTGCAGAGCAGCTATCAAACGGGCAACAAGTAGATATTTTAGAACAAGAAGGAAAGGAAATTATTAAAGACAGGTGAAATTATCATTTTTTGTGTCCAAAACCCATTTCGGGAGTAGATCGATTCAAAATTATGTTAAATTTAAATTATAAACAAAGAAAAATAGTGATGCACGTTTTAAATTGTTTCAAAATTGGAAAGTTACCATTAAGGATATTTTTAAGTGGTTCTGCAGGCGTCGGTAAAAGCATGGTAATTAATTGTTTATACCAACTAATAACACAGTATTTCGATGATCTTCCGTCATCATCAAAAGAACATTTAAAAGTTTTACTATGTGCTCCATCTGGGAAGGCTGCATTTCTGACCAATGGCATTACTTTGCACATTGATTTTGTTCTACCAGTTTCGCAATATGGTGGTCAAATGCCAGAATTGTCTGTAGACATAGCTAACAAAATTCGGGAAAAATTAATACATCTTTAACTTTTAATAACTGACGAAATTTCAATGGTCGGTAGCACTTTATTCAGTCGCGTGGATACAAGATTACGACAAATTATGGGGATAAATAAATCATTTGGCGGCATTTCGGTAATTCTAGTAGGATATTTAAATCAGTTACCTCCTGTTATGGATTCTCCTATCTATAAACCATCGAAACTTAATAATATGGGCGAATTATTTGATCAAAATCCATTGTGGGAAGAATTTAAATATTTTGAACTGACAGAAATTATGAGGCAAAAAGATGAAAAGAAATTTATTGTGGCACTAAATAATTTAGCAACTGGGCAGTTGACAGAGGAAGACGCCAATTTATTTAAATCAATGGAAGTAAGTGAGAGTATTGTTCCAGGAAATGCAATTAGACTATATTCAGAAAATAAAAATGTTAGCACATATAACGAGAACAAAATTCAAAATCATACTGGTGAATTATTTATTTCAGAAGCAAAGGACACAATTTTGGGTAAGGTTGCAGAAACAACAAGGAAGCGGGTCCTGGAATCTTTGAAAAATAAATATACCTCCGAGGTAAATGGTTTACCATATATAATAAAGTGTAAAATTGGAATAAAATATATGTTAACCTCCAATATTGACGTAGAAGATGGTCTCGTAAATGGTGCGTGTGGTATTTTGAAATTTATATCTACTAGTAATTCCGGAAACAATACTCCTTCTATACTTTGGATTGATTTTAATTCCAAAATTATCGGTAAAAATTTAAGAACTCAATATTTGGACTACATGAAAACAGAAAATATCAACAAAATTTTAGTACCAATTTTAAAACAGTCTTTCATTAAATATTAAAAATAAATTACATCAGACAATTAGAATACAATTTCCTCTAGTTCCTGCAGAAGCCATCACAATCCATAAAAGCCAAGGACAAACGTACGAGCATATATGTATTGATCTAAACTCTTCCAAACGACTAACACGTCAGATGCTATATGTTGCCTTTAGTAGAGTTACAAAATTATCTGGTTTATATATTTTAGGAACTTTTAAATCGCCAAAATCTTTAAAAATTAGTGACTTCATTATTGAAGAATTAAATCATTTAAAAACTGAAAAGAAACTACAACTATCGTTTAATACTTTGGAAAATATCAATGACAAAATTATAATATATCAAAATGTTTCTTCTTTATCAACAAAAATTAAATATATTTTAAAAGATCAATGGTATTGGGAAGGAAATAAAATATTAATTTTTTCTGAAACTTTATTAAAAGGTAGCAATAAATTCCAAATTCCAAATTATATCATATTCAGGTCGGATGTAAAAACTACTTCTCGTGGAATTTTATGTATGGCTAAAAACGGGATCTATATAACAAATGTTAACCATATATTGGAATTTTATGGTAACAATACCTGCACCACTTCATCTCATGCTGAACTCTTCTGGTGTAAAATTAATAATTTTTGGATAGTATCTGGATATAAATCACCTTCTTTCCCAAAAACTAATTTTGAAAATATTATTCTCAAATTTTTTAAAAATATTTCGTTGGAAGACGTTATCGTTTTGGGAGATTTTAATATGGACGTTATGTGTGAAAATTCAACCTTACATAATTTGTTTGAAAAAATTAATTTGAGACCCTTGCTATCCAAACATCTTCCATCTTCAAACATGAACACTCAAATTGATGTCATCTTCAGCAATAAATTAAATTTACTTTGTGGAATATATGAAACATATTTCTCTTACCACAAACCAATTTTTGTTTCTCTTAATAATGACCAAGATCAATTTGAAGGCTGTTCAAAATCTTTCGATGTAAGTAAAATTAATATTGTATCCAAATTAACATGTGATTCTGATAATGATTTAAAAAAAAATTAATTGAAAAAGAGGATTTAAATATAACTCAAACATCATCATTACAAATCACAAACAATAACTTTCTCTTGTCTGTAAACATTGCTCTACAAGAAATTAATAATTTAAATACAAGTTTATCAAGCAGTGATTTTAAATGTAACTTACAAATAATTTTTAACAGATATGAAGATTTTATAAATATAATTAATAACGAAATTGCTAAAACTAAAAGTGCCATTTATAGTAAACAGGTTATTGATATAGTTAGGAATAATAAAATTTATTCTTCTTTAAAACAAAGAGCAGTAGTACTACGTGCTAAGGGAGATGGGTCATGCCTCTTCAGATCTCTTTCTTTATGTCTATTTGCAACAGAAGTATTATATCCTTGTATTCGCTTGTCTTGCTGCTTCATTTTCCTCAAATATTTTGATTATTTCGAACATCCTGATAGGATGAACTTCTTATATGAATATGACAAAATGCAAAATTTAATAAATGAAACTGCATCACAAAATGCATGGGGTATTGCGGCACATATCAAGGCCATCTCTGTAATTTCAAAAAGAAATATTTACTTATATCAAGTTATAGAAGAAATAATTTATATAAAAACATTTCGTTTGACGAACTTCAAAATTATTGTAATGCTGGCTTGATTGACACTATGCATTTATGGTTTTCATACAATATTGAGGAAGATAACGTAGATGAAGAATAGGAAAGAAGCACAAAGAGCCCTATTGCAGTACTACTTACTGATCCTGGAACGAATGCAAGTGATTATTCTGCTGTAGTCCCACGAGGACATGAATATTGTATTTTAAAGCCAAAATATCGTGGAGACTTACCACCAGATCATAATAACACCAGAATAGTAGACGTAATAGAAATCAACGAGTAAACCATCTTAAATATTAAAAAAATTTCATTTATGTTGTAAATATACACATTGAATTGCTGGAGGTTGTAATTTTGTTTTTAATGCAAGGGTTTTCAGATTAGAACCTGTTTACTTGGAACAGAGATTTTGTCCAACGACGTAGATGATGTGAATAGAGGTTGTAATTTTGATTTTCGGGCAAGATTGGCATAAAATTAATATTATCTAAACAATTTTAATATATATGTCAGATTTATCCTTGATAAGCTCCCTGCCTGACAATGAAGATGAACCAATTAGTAGAATTCGCATAATTCAAGATCGCAAGGCCCCATTTAATATTTATGATGACCAAGATTTTAAGAAACGATATCGTTTCTAAAAACAGACGGTTATGAATTTTTGTGTGACATTTTCTAAATCGTTTGGAACCCCTCTACACGCAGAAATGAACCCTTAAAAATATTGACCATAATATTAATGCTGTACGAAACATGTTAGTGGCAACAATTTTTGGAAGATAGTTCAACTGACGAACAATTTCTTATAGTTTAAATTTCAAACTATCCACAATCACAATTTTAACTAACGCGCTAAATTTAAATTACGATGTTCATATTATATTTTAATTAAATCAAATTATAACTTTATTACTTGTACTTTTATTTACCCTAACTAATAATAATAATAATAATCCATATCCTTATTTATCAATGACGAATATAAAGAAAAAGAAAAGGAAAGTAGAAAAAGAAAATTTCAGGATATTGAATATAAAGAAAATGCATGTATTGTACATAATTAATATTAAAGTATCCCATAGATTTTAAAAATATATGTGAAAATTATTTTGTAGTGAGACATGAATATATGTATTTGCATTTAAAAATATTTTTTATTTTATGCGTACAAACAGGTAAAATATCTGGCGAGAGGTTATGTGCTGGCCACATCAGATTTTTTTCTTTGCGATTTTGTTCTATATTATTCTCGAGTTCAGAAAGTGAGAAGCTGTCTCCATTTACAATTAGTTTGTTATATTTTAGGGAAACCCTATATCCTTTGTCTTTGACTTGATTTAGGTGTATCTTTATTTTTTTCGTACATCTATATTTTTGGGGATTATTACTTCTATTCTTATCAGTGTGTCTTTTAAGTTGTTACATATTTTTAGAATATCTAATTTTCCCTGTTTGATGCTTAATTCCAGTTTGATTGGGCTGTTTTTTGGGTAGTATCTATTCTTCTTATACAATCTACTTCGTATTTTTTCATATCTTAGGTAAGAAGTAAGGTTTGAAATAATTTTAAAAAAATTTCCAGAAGATTTTCATTAATTTCTTCTTCTACACCGAAGACATAAGATTTTTTTCTATAATTATCCGTTCTAAATGTTCGATTTTGTAATTTGACTGTGTTTTCAAGTTGACTGCATCGCTCTTCATTGTATTTTATTTTATTATCTACATTTTTTAAATAGTCTTTTACTTCATCTACTTTATTGTCCACGTGATAAATTTTTTCACTGACCAGGTGTAACAGTTTACTCATTTCAGCTGAGATTTCCTGTATTGGTGCCATATTTCGGTTTTTTATTTTATTTTCAATATAATGGGGAACACTGCTTACTTTATTATAAGATGGTACTTATTTGTATTAACTTGTTATTTTACTACTATGTACGCTAATCTTGGGGCTCCCGCCTTACAGTTTTATTATTTATTTAGAATATGTTTCGTACTTACAGGGCTTTTATTTGTTTTTGTTGCACGTGTGTTTATACATGTGGATTTAGATTTCTTTTTAATAAAATTCACTTAATTTAGACTAAGCACTTTGATTTAAATATAACCTTTAATTTGATGTATTCAACGTATCAGTGTTGTCACTTCACTCTCTTGTGTTAATATAATTTGAAAGTTTTTCTTTATTTTATAATGTAAAACATGTCTGTATAATTATACATGAAAAATACATACATTTAAATAATACCTGATAAAATATTGTCACGTCGCAGACGATAAAAACGACAAGGATGAAGCTTCCAAATAATACTATATTTAATCATAAAAATACACTGACAACACGTCAATCAAAATTATAACAATTGCTGAGAACACCTACTATATAATATATCTCTTATCCTGATTATAGGGTTTCCTACGAAATCTTGCTAACTATATTTGATTTTAAGTCTCTTTTGCATAGAAGAAATTTCAATACACTCATGTATCTTTTTAAACTTATTCACAGCATTATAGATGACCCGTATTGCCTAAGTACCCTTGATTTTCTTGCTCCTACAATTCAAACCAGATCACAAAATATTTTCTATGTGCCAGCTGCAAGAACAAATATTTTTTTACAATCTCCAATAATACGTATGAGTCAATTAATTAATAAATTTTCCGACAGAGTTGATATTTTCTTTAATTCGTATAATAAATTCCGAAATCAATTAAATACCTGTAATTTTTAGTAAATGTATTTAATTAATATTTTTATGTAACCAAATTTATATATTTTGTGTGTATTTCTTTATTATTCCTACCCTCTCTTTGGGCTACGCCTGTTGGGTAGTGTATACTTAAAATAAAATAAAATAAAACAAAACCACTGGAGATGTCCATGGGCTAGTAGACGGTTCGATTACACCTTGTTTTTCCATGTCTTGTAGAAGATTTTTAACTTCTTCTTGTTTCGACCATGGAACTCTTCTCGGCGATTGTTTAATTGGCTGCGCAGATCATGAATAAATCCTATGATACGTTAAATTTGTTCTTCCAAGATCCTGATCTGTAAGTGCAAAAACGTTCGAAAATTTTGATAAAAATTGTTCAACTTCTTTGGTTTGTGTATCATTTAAATTTTCAGTGGTTCTTTGGAATACATCCAAAATAGGTTTTGGTATATTTCGCGAATCTTGCAATTGATGTTCCGTTTTATTGCCGTATACAACGGACGCCACAGGCTCACAGTTTCCTAAAACGGTACCTATCTTGATTTTCTGTTGATAATCTTCTAAATTAACTAATCTAAGAAATAATGGAGAGGAATCAATGCGAATCAATGTTCGTCCAATTAAAACATTTTTGCTAGTTATATTACCGTAATTTGGTTCAATTATTACTGTACTATCAGCCAAATTCCCTTTAATGACTATCGGTGCTATTATTTCTGTTCTTCCAGGAATTAGATAATCATCTTTTGCAATTACACGGCAGACAGTTTGTTTTTCTTTTTCGGTATTCATAAATATTTTTTCGTTCCCAATTTTCATGGTGCGTGAAGCCAAATCTAAGTTCATTTTATAATTTTGTAAAAGATCTAAACCAACGATAACGTCCTCTACTATTTCCTCTACCAGGACACGTTGTTGAAGTTGCACTGCTCCAATGTAAATATCAACATCACATTCCCCGAGAACAACGGCAGTATCTCCTGTCGCAGTCGTCAAGACAATTTTTTTGGACAGTGGTTTAATTCTTCCTTCTCCTAAAATCGTTGGACGTACAATAGTCCTTGACGCACCAGTATCAATAATCATTTGAACAGATTTCCCGAATATAGCACCTCGTATGAACAGACTGTCACCTTTGTGTTGAAGGGTAGTGATTTTCATTTTTATAGGGGCACGTTGTGAAACAACCAGTTTTCGCCCCTTAAAACTGGTTTCAACTAGTTTTCCTGCCTCTGTCTTCCTTGTATATACCGCTTCGGTTCTACTGAACATTCGTTTCTGTAATGCCCAATTTTTCCGCAATCCCATCTTATTTGGCTTCTCTTTGGTTTATCGAAGCGATCCTGTAAGCGACTAAATAGTCGGTTTACCGTTTTATTTAACTTTTCGTCATCTTCTTCCACGGAGAGCTGTCTCAGTTTAACTCGATTCTTAGATGCTCGTTTACCCGCTTCAAACTCCAATGCGTGGGCAAGAACATCGCCAATTGTTTTATTTCTGGCTAAACGTAAAGACTGTTGAGTATCGGTATCTAATAAACCATCTATAAACATCTGTATAGCCAATTTGACTTCAAATCATCGTAAAACAATCTTTCTATATATTCAAATTTTGCAGTTTTATCCTTATCGAATTCAATATTGCAACACAGCAAGGCATTTCTAGTGCATTTTAATAAATGCGGTACATCATATATTGTAACAATGGTCTCATTATTTATATTGAAAGTGTACGGCGTTGGGTCGTCTTTTTTTCCGCACACAATTCTGTAAGGGCTTTACGCAATGTGGAGCCTTGATCACAAACAGTTGCTTTTACTTTCAAACCTATACCATGTAATTGTGTTATAATATTTTTAATTATTGTTTTTAAATTGTTGCTGGAAATAGTACCGGAAGTAAAATAATAAGCTACTACTTGTTTCCAAGTTTTTCTAAAACCCCTTGTCATGAAAACAAGTGCATGATTGGCTGCCCTCGCGGTACGACCCAATTCCCCCAAATCTTCATACCCACAAATTACTTGTCTATGTGCTTCCTAATGAAAACCGTTGCTAAGCGAAATTTCGTCAAAAACTAACCCACAATACTTATTTAATTCTGACATATCGTGTACTTTCACTTTTAACTGATTTAACAAAAGTTCATTAATTCCTGGACCAAACGGCACTTGAGAAAGTAATTCCTTTAAAGTTCGAATCGAGGGTAACTGAAAGTAGGTGGACAAATATTTGTACAACCTTGGACTACGTTTATAAACTGACAAAGCAAATGTTTTGTCTTCGTCTGCCCACCTCCTTCCAGAAGGAGTGCGATCAACATTTCGTAATTGTGAATTTATAAAAAAAATTAAAACATTATTTAACTTTGTCGACATACATTCAAAAACTGCATTGTCATTTCTTTCAATTTTTGTAATTTGTTTTTTTCTTTTTCAAGATTTTTTTTTTAATTTACACAACTGAGAAGCTGTTCTCCTATGTATCTTATACATAATTTTCGTTCGAAGAGTCATTATACTGGACGAAATTCCTGCTTCCTTTAAAACACCAGGATTTTTTTTGGAGTTAATAAATTATTATTTTCCGTTAAGGCTGTAGGAATTTCATCAATAGCAGACAAGCTGTTAACGGATATCCCACTACAAATACAATAGTTATGTCCATTACACGATTGATTAATCGGTAAATCATTTGTGCTATTTTCATCACTTACAGGTATACAATAGTTATATTCATTACATGACTGATTAATCGGTAAATCATTTGTACTATTTTCATTATTTACAGGTATGCAATAGTTATGTTCATTACATGATTGATTCATCGGCAAATCATTTGTGCTATTGTCATTATTGGCAGGTATACAATAAATGGATTCGTTTTCGTTTTTGTCATTTTCATTAGTATCACGTATTTATACATTAACTAAATTTCGCTGTTCCTTGATAGTATCGATATTTAATGGAATGGCATATGGATTTAGTAAATGTTTTGTGGAATTCACAAAATCTTTATGAAGAAAGTGATCTTCACAAATGAATTTATTTTTTGAATTTTTATTTATATCCATGCCATATACTTTTTTCCATTTTAAATTGATATCGGGATTTTTTGGGAAATCTATAAAATCGTTTGGTTTTTACTTTTTTTAACCCCCGTTTGGACCAAAACAGCTATTATTACAATTCTGAAACTGGCACGAATATTTTTTTATAGGAGGCATTATGTTTACGGTAATGATCAAGCCGTGACTTACAACTTACACTAACATTATTAATTAAATAATATGTAGTTGGCCCATTCGCCCCTGATAGTTATAGTAAAATGGTTATCACTGCTTGTAGGTTACAGGTTGTTCAACTTCCTACAAAATTTCTAATTTAATTTTGTCTCAAAATCCACTTAAAAAACATACTTGAGATTTAAGAATTGTTCCATCTTCCTTCTCATAATCAGCGAAAATGATTTCCTCAGGCCCATTCGCCCCTGGTAGTTGTAGTAAAATGGTTTCACACCATGTAGTTGTTAAAGGTTGTTCAACTGCACCTTTACTTCTTATTGAACGTTTTATGGCCGAATAAGAATTTCCTCCTGCTCCCAACAGAATTTCGTAAACTGGATCAGTAATAGGGATTGTATTCGAAGGTGTTAGCAAAATAAAATCTTCTCCAGATGCCAAGACCGAAAAATGAAAGTCAAAAATGCGACAATTGTTGGTATGTTGTTCTCCTATTTCGTAAAAGATTTTGTAGATTCCTTCTGTTCGGGAATAATGTACTTTACATTCAGAAAAGTCTACAATACGACAATTTTTTGTAATGAGTACATAATTGATGAATAATGAATATATGTATGTTTTACCTTGATGTGCAGTAAAATTCGAATGGCAATATACTGTAGAATGTGCACAAAATAATAAAAACATCATAACCTGAGCGTCACAAATACAAACAACGTGCAAACAACTATCATCTCAAACAGAATGATTGTCACGCAATTCGCCCGCGGAAGTGACGTAGCACCCTTAAGCAGCGTATGCTTTGTGGTTTTACTGCGGCCCTACGGAGCAAAACTGCGATGACGTCGTGTGGCAACATTTTGGACCCACGCGGCCATTAGATCCGAAATCGTGTGGCGCCGCGTTAGGCCCATATGGTACTCTACGTGTTAAAAGCAAAATATATATTTTAGGCAACACAGTGCAATTGCTTCGTCTTCATCTCCTTGCCAATTATCTGAAGAAGGTAAACTTTATACTTTACGATATTTCATGTGCTAAATTAAATTTATTTTATTTTTTTATAGGTCCATCGTCATCTCGATCATCTATTTAAGAAAAAGGGAATGTATGAAATTATTTATGTCTTCAATGTCTTCATCACCTCCCACGACATTCTCTTCCCCTTCACTTATATATTGGTCAATGTTCAAATCATTATTATCCAAACACAGATTATGAAAAACGCAAGCAGATAAAATTGTTTTTGTCGTATGAAATCTACACGGTTCATGTCGAGATACTTCAATCTTCTAAACCGTCTAAATAGAAGTGTGAAAGATCGTTGTATATTTTAAAGTTAACATTTCTTTCTGATGCATTCAAATTTCCTTTGTCAACATAGGTGGAATACACCAATCTAGGTACTGGATATGCTTTATCACCTACTATGAATAGATCTTTATTTTCATTGCTTTATTTATGTAAGTCAAAGTTACTAAATATTCTGGTATCGCTAAAATAACCTGGGTAAGCAATGTAACAATCCGTATACCTCATAGATGCATCACACGTTGCTTGCAATGTTATTGCATAATTACGTGTTCTGGTAATGTAGACTTTAACGTCTACTTTTGGTGCTTTTATTAGAACAAAAGTTCAATCTATTGCACCGTTTACATTAACACCAGTAATGTTAAAGAATTGATTTTTAATAAGATCTATTTCATGTCGTGCAGGTAATTTTATTATATTTTCTGCAATTGAATTTAAAACCTTCACAATTCTGAAAAAAGCAGACGATAACGAGGATTTTCCCATATCAAATCTTTCGCCAACAGATCTAAAAATAATTGTAACATAATTTTCCATTTAATATAAAAAAAATAATATTTATTAAACCTGTAAGAATCTGGAGTTGTAAGTATCCATAATAATGGTAACAATTGTTTCTCGGATTCCATTTTTTTTCGGCCAATAGTGTTTTCTTTTTTAATCGCATTGTCTATTATTTGTAACAGTTTCTCAAATATTTGCCGATTAATTCTAAAATGAGATTGAAATTGCTTGTTTTTCATCCCACTTACAATATCAATATAGTTTTCAATACGATTAATTTCTATTCGCTTCACATTCTTCATCTCAACGTCTTTAGTTTATTAATGTGAACTATCCATTATTACAAAAGGTAGCTATAATTCAAATGTGTCAACAAATCTTTTGATATACCCAATAACTAAAGATATAGCCGAAGACTTTCTTTTATTTTCCAAATCCATTTTAAGTTTGACAGGAGTACACTCTCTTGACACAATATATCGTTCTAAATGAACAAAGGAAAATATATCATGTGATATTACATTTGCTCTACCTTTCCACTGCGTTTTAGAACGTACCCCGACGTTTCCAATTTTAAAGCATTATTTATCGCTTTTTGATGGTACATGTTGGTGTGAACTCTATACTACGTACCTGTAATTGTTACGGTTCTATCTGCTCTATACACTAATGTGAATCAGGAGCAAAACAAAGATAGATACACAGTGTAGGATCGCCAAGTCTAGCTCGTTGTACTTCTATGCTATTCATGTTTAGGTTTGATATACGTATATTCGGGATTATATGAAAATCTACTTCGAATATGTTTTTTTTATTATTCTTATTACAAATTGTTACCTATAAATAATATAAAATTAATTTTAAGTATTTAAATTCTCTATATCGTCCATGACATAGACAGAGTGGGAAATACAATTGCGGGTTGCATACACAATATTTTTGCTTCAGTGATTTTCATTGCGAGGCCTTTTCAGGTATGTATAGTAGAGTTCACTGGTGTTATGTGATGTAAATATGGATTTGCTTATACTGTTTATAGTATCTTGTCATTACAGTCTCGCCAGATCTACAGATTTGTCTGTAGATCTATAAATTTTAGGGTGAATACTTCGCAGATACTTGTAGAATTCAGGTATCAGAAATACTACATAATCGGCTGTGTGACCCTTTGAATCTTTGTTATCTAGAAATCTTAGAATATGTGCCATTTATTGTAGACATTAATATGGAGCGTCAAGCAGAATGTTCTAATAGTTATTTATATATTAAGGGCATAAATCAGATTGTAGCAAGCGGGAATGTTTAAAGCTCGTCGAGTAGCAGTGAGTTTTAATTTTCCCGAGTTCTATATTCTTGATTATGCCCGTGAACATACAACGTTTTATTTTATTTTGGTTCTTGAAACTCAATTATTCAGTAGGTATATTTGTATATTCATTATCGTTGTGCTGACATAAGTTTTAAGTATGCTGTGGTTTTTACGTAATTTGTTGGTGTTGCTTTGTTGTTTGATATAAACAATTTTAATTTAGTGTCATATAAAAATGACATATATTGCTTGTTCCAAAGAAATACTAAAAGAATTTGAAGCTGTACAAGGCCAGTTGGTTCCACAGTAGTCGAAAGACGTATACGAGAAAGAAGACGAAAGTTTTAATGATTTATCGAATTTGTTATGTTGTTTGATATTTATCCACAAACCACAAATTTGATATTTCTGAATACATGTGTTGTGTTAATTTTATTTAAGGATTCAATAATGCAATTTTGATTTTACCGTCATACGAGAAACATTCATCATCATAATTTGTGTGGGAATAATTCTATTAAGTGTGTTCTTTAATAATTCCACAATAAGAAATATTAAAAATGAGTGAAGAAGATAAGCAGGAAGTGCTTTGATCTAAATTGGAACTAGAATATGAAATAAAACAAAAGTTAGAAGAAGAAAATTTTACTTTCCTAACAAAAGACATTTCAAAAACTAAAGTCTGGTAAAATTTTGAGACTATATTGTTATAAAAGGTTTGCTCAAAATTTTGCACAATGTATTAAAAGCAAGCTAATATTGACGTATAAAAGCAAGACTGGTACAGCCAGTTTATTGCGTCATAAATGCAGCAGACCTCTTAAAATTATAAGATAATCAACCTTCTTTAGACACTTTTCTAAAAACGAAGAAACTAAATGATGTTAATAAAGAAAGAAATTGCTAGTATGCAGTTTTATTTTATTGCACGTGATTTACGACCCGTTAACGTTACAGAAAAGGATGGTTTTTTAAAATTTTGCCAATATTTGATAAATACAGGAAGTGACTATGGAAAATTAGATATTACAGATATATAAATTGGAAACCTGTATTCTCAATTGTTCATACGTTGCCTCCTACGGTGTGTTCGTAATTTTGTTTTTTGTAATCTACAGTGAAAATATTTAAAATTGATTCTTTAGGAAATAAAATTTGTATTTTTAAGCTTTATTTGTGTAATTAATATAAATAAAACACTTTAGTTCACAGAGAATTCAACTTGGTGTCAATACTGAGAACAGAATTACAAATCAATTTTATGTTCTGAAAATTGCCAACCAAAGTAAAAATTCTTTTTGACAAGATATTTGAGACGGAGAAGAAAGTATACTTATGCCCGGTTGCACCGTTGTCGTTTAAATTTTAGGTGTTCCCTATATTGACAATATATATATCGAAATGAAACTGCAAAGGAGTAGTTAAATATTGCTGTCAAAATTTCAATATGCATTCTTTTGTTTAAGCCTTGCTTAACATTTAAGTGTTAGCGGTGCAAATGGGCATCAGTGAAATCAATAAGATGACCTAATGATGCAGTATGCTATGTATTTTCCATAGATATTCGATATGAGTCATTTCACACTGACTTGTTCAAGATTGGTACTGTTAAAAATGGTGTTGGTTTAAATAAACCAGATCAATTTAGTAATTTACAAATAACCTTACCGTATATTATTGTGCCATTGTACATTGATGATGATATCAACTTCGTGTTCAGAAACATTTATTTAGATGAAAAACAAATTGAAGAGACAAGAAAGAAAACATCATCAACATCTTTAGAAAACTTAAATCAAAATGATTTAATAGAAGCGATTATTTAGATTAAAAGAAAAATTAACTGAGAAACAATTCAATCTATCGGACATTGAAAAAAAGCTTACAATTGATGAATTTGACGACAAAAGAAATGCCAAAGATTGGTGCAGTGGTTTTGAAAACGAATGCAAAAAGCATAAAATAATAGATGAAAGTAAAACAATCAGTTGCCTAAAGTTGTTTTTGGAAGGAGGTAAAAGGAATGGTATAGTACTAAACTGAAAGAAATTTCTATAGATCAATGGTCAGGTTTGGTATGATTTATTTTTTATGGCATTTTCTGATAAAAACTGGACATGTATTAGACATGCATATAGTTATTGACATTTAAATAGTTCACTATGTGATTATGCTTTAAAGGTAGAACGTTTACTATCAGAAATTGAGAAAGAAATGTATACCACTTCGAAAATAAATCATATAGTTGTAGGATTACATTTAGTTCGATCCGTGAGAGCGCATCATCATTTGTTTTCAGAGAATCTTTTTTGTGAATTACTTCGTAATCATATTCTTCTTCGAGTTTGAATTTTTGTCCATAAAAGTATCTTCTAAAATATTTGGTTGCCCACATTAGGGCTAATAATTCCTTTTCCGTGGTACTGTAATTTTGTTCACTGCTATTAAGAGTTCTGCTAGCGTAAGCAATAGGTAGATAAGATCCAATAGGACCTTGTGATAACACTCTCCTAAGACATAATCACTTGCGTCTCTGGTGATATTAAACGGTCTGTTAGTCTGGATACTGTAGAATGGGGTCGTTCATTAGGAGTTTTTTTCTCCAGGTATTGAAACATTGATTATATTGGGATTGATGGATTTAATAGTAGACCATTATTTAAAAATACAACGGTAAATGTTTCAAATATTATATTATAATAATTTTTTATTGTATTTAAGTTTACAGATTACTTATTACATTTGATATTAATGGGGGTGAGTTAGTTTTCGCATATATTTTTATAACTTCGACGTTTTCTACCTTGAATTGATGGAGATGAGATGATGAAAAGACACACACACAAACACCCAAGCCCCTGGTGGGAATCGAACCCACAACCTCAAAGTCGAGCGGTGACGGTCGCTTCGAGCGCTGGTCGCTGCCTCAAACCACACGACCACCGAGGCGGCTATGTTTCAAATATTACATTTTTATTAAAAACAGAAATCTTGGCAACACAATTTTTTGAATTAGAAATATTCTGAAAATATTAAATAACAGCCGCCTCGGTGGCAGAGTGAGTTGAGGCAGCGTGCTTCGGCAGCGCTCGAAGCGACCATCACCGCTGGGTTCTTGGGGTCGTAAGTTCGATTCCCACCAGGGGCTTGGATGTATGTGACTGTCCTTTCATCCTCTCATCTCCATCAACGCACCGTAAACATGTATAGAAATATAATGTAAAAAAAATTGTGACAAATGATATAAACAAAAGGGGATGCAAGGCTATAAACAAACTATTTACTGCTATATCAGACAATTAAGATAAATCCTTGGTGTCTCTGCTAGGAGGCGTTATGACAACAATGCTTATTGGGATTTTTTCTCGTGTTGGTGTCTAGAATTAAGGCTCCTTTCAAACAGTCCGATACCATCTAAGGTTTTGCAGGCGATCAGGGGGAAGAAGCTCTGAAGAGGCTAATGGGTGAGGCTAATTGTTCCCCACTCTTAAAATTTTACATTTGCCGATGTCATTGAATGTGTTGGCCTTAGTAGACATAAGTAAGAGGGAGGGTGATGTCGCTCAGCGATATATAATTATGTACGTAAATAGTGAACAATAAACTTTATGCAACACGGACTCATACATGTTATTATTGTTATTTAAAGAATAATTAAAAAGTCTCGGAGAAATTTTTATTTATTTGCTTTTTTTAAATAAATATAAAAAAGTAACTTTACAAAATTATTTTATTATTGAAGACATGATATAAAATCAAACAATTATGGCCGGTTGCAGAAACGTTCATCAACGCTTTGTTTAATTAACGGATCATCAAAATTAACAAATGCAACACGATTTTTTAACAGCAATGATTTAAATATCATAAGAAATCTTATGACACAAATCTTCACCTGATTGCAACTGTACTCAGCATATCGGACAATATTAAAAATTACAAATAAGTAACCTTATATAGCCAACAAATTATTACATCCTAAAGATATTGACCAATCCCCGTCACCCTAAAAGAGTGGGTGTGATTTATAATAAGTTGAACTGTGGTGACCTCTAGTTATGGTAATTACTTGCAATTCTATAACCCGAGCTAATGACGGGAAAGAACACAAATTCGGGTATATATCTTTGTCTATTTAACTAATTTTCAGAATCGATTATCCAGTGGACAAAATTTAACAAATTATCTTTTTCTTTTTCTTGCATATAGCTTCCAACATGTTCAAATGTTTCTTATTGCAGCAACTTTTAATCAATTTGAAGTTAGATGGGGTCTCGTGGCCGCGTGCCTGAGTGTCAGGTCGCGAATCTGGGGAACCGAATTCGATCCCGACCGACGCCAAATATTTCCAATTTTAAATGGCACAAAATTGACCACTGTGGTGCACTCTTCACGCCAGCAATGAATGCCCGTGAGGTGAGGCCTGGTAAGCGCCCGCACGGTACAAATATTTCATCATTACCCTCGTCATTACCGATATCTGTGTTCAAAGCAGATTGGCACATCCAGCAATGGGTAATAAGCCGTGAGGATACATTTATTTATTTATTTATTTATTTAAGTTAGATTTTTCAAATTTATATCCTGTTTCAAGCTCATGGAACGCTAAAGCTGACTCGAAAATATTTTTACATTTTACATGGTACATATTATGTTTTTTAACCTAGTTTTTTTTTATCAAAACGGTAGTTTATTATTTTACTCCAATTTAGTGGAAGAGTATTCTGAATTAATTGAGACTATATTGATGTACAAGATACAATTAGTTTTTTCGAATAATTACAAATTAAAAAACTTAATAGCAAACAATTTAGATAAAATCGAAATGAATATGAAATTCGGAATTTATTCCATTACTTGTTTATACTGTACTAAATTATACATACCTAGGTCAAACAAAAAGAGACAATCTAACTAGGATTAAAGAACATTATGTAAAATCTAACTTGATTGATTAAAAGTTGCTACAATAAGAAAAATTTAAATATTTTGGATGCTATATGCAAGAAAAACAAAAAGATAATTTATTAAATTTTGACCGGGCACCACTGGATAAACGGTTCTTAAAAATAGTTAAATAGCCAAAGAGCCCCCAAAAGCCCGAATTTGTGATCTTTCCCGTCATTAGCTCAGATTATAGAATTGCAAGTAAATACCGTAACTTGAGGTCACCAAAGGTCAACTTTTGAAAACCACAACCACTAGTTTAGGGTGATAGGATTGGCCAATATGTTTAAGATGTAATAGTTAATAATTTGTTAACTATATAAGGTATTATTTGTAATTTATAATATTGTACTCCGATGATGGGTGTGATGAAATGTACATGAGTATTTCGACAGAAAAAATAAAGTGAAGAAAATGAATTGTGTTTATTTATTTACTGATATCTAATATTTAATTGTAAATATAAAAAATCGAAATAGGAAAATATTTTATAATTTTTTAAACGTGGTCTAGGAATTGAAAATCTAATAAATCAATCTGAATATCATGCTTCCAGAGGCTTATGGGCGGAGCTTGTTGATAGCAAGGGATTGCCGAGTGGTGGCACCACATTTCAATGCGACAAATCTGTGATTATAGATGCTTATTAGTTAGCTTTTTTCTAGTTTAATTCTAAACAGTAAGTATTTTTTCTAAATACATTTGAAATATAAAGGTTCATACTTTGTCGCTATGCTGAAAATTTATTAAACAAATATAAATTAAGTCATTTTTTATCATGATGAAAAATTGCATTTTTTCCAACTTTTTAACACTGATAATGTTTGTTATAAATAAGTAAATGGATTTAATTTTGGTTAAGCGCCATTCCTCAAGGCTTTATAACAAGGAAATCAAGGCTTCAAATTAATAATTCCATAAATAAAGTTTGAAAACGCAAACTAGCAAAGGTGTGCGTAGCGCACCAATCTCGTCATTGGAAAGTACCCTTAATACTCCGATGACTCCGAAGCTTATATACCGGGTGTCTACTTTATTTTCCGAACATAGGAGTTAGCGATATCTCTACCTATTAATTTTAGGCAAAAAGTGTAATGAAGAAAAATGTTTGGAATGAAAACGTGCATCGATGAGTACCAAGTTCATTGTTCAATTATTTCTTATGTACGAGTCAACAAAACAATTATCAGAGTGCCATGAAAAATTTAATTATAATTGGCCTATTCAGAGAAACACATTCATAAAGGTTGTTACGGATATAAAGATTGTTATCATAAAGACATTTATAACAATCTTTATGAATTTGTCAATTTATAACCTACGTCGCCATTATTGATAATCTTTACTAAATAATGCTTGTGAATGAACCAGATTATGTGTCAATAGCTAACTCCATTATACATATATAAATCTAATTTAACCTTAATCTTATCTGTCAAGGTTTTAGTTTTTTAAAAATAATGAGTTGACAAGTATATTTAAAATGCATATATGCCACAGCAACTAAAGAACAATATGATATTTACAGTGGCGTAGCGTGGGGGGGGGGCAGGGGGCCATGGCCCCGGGCGGCATACGAAAGGGGGCGGCGGTAAGCGCCACGATTTAATAATTGTAAAAAAAATTAACTCCAAATCGCGCCCGCAATGTTACGTGCCAAGCGAAACCGCAAGGGTGCGAAAGAGAGGAGGCGAGATAAAGTCGAGTGCTGCCGAAGTGCTAGTATACGGAGCATGCCGCGCAGTCGACAACCATGCTATCGAATAACCGTAGCATCGAAAAACCGTTCCATCGAAAGTCACTACGTCGACACATACCCCCACCACAGGCCGTAGCTACGAAAACCGTCACAACATCGAAAGTCGCCACGTCGACATTACCCCCCACCACTAACCGTAGCTACGATAGCCGTCACATCGAAAGTCGCCACGTCGACATCACCCCCCACCTAAACGCCACTGAGTCTTTCAAAACGTTAATTCAACTGACTCGCTATAACATAGTTTGTACTTCATATCATTTACGTTAGATGACACCGATATGCACGAGTATGTCATGGTATTTACTCAAATGATTAAATGGAAGAAAACACCTATTTTTGTCTACAATTTAATGTTATAAAATATAAAACAGTTAAACATTATATGATAGACTGAACAAATATATGTGTGTATTATAAAATAGTACAGGTATTTACCATTTCATTTTATAATGCAGATATATAAATTTATTTTAAATGTTAGAGAAAAACAGAAACATGCTATTAGAATTGTTTTAAAGTTTAAACAATCCACTACTAAAAACCCGATTGAAATAAAGGAAAAAATCCACACGGTAGGTTTTAATTTTTTTTAAAGATTCTTTATTGCAATTTCATAATTGCTTCCATCATCCGAAGAATTACAAGAATGAATTTTAAAATTCAGTATGCTTACACAGGAAGGATAAACATAGTTCAAAGATTAAAGAGTTCTAGGGAATGCCGAGATTAAACAATCCAGAATCGCAGATGAACAAAGGTTTAACTGTTCGTTCGTAAGGTTATAGCCATTGACAATAGCTTTCTAGATTTCGAAGAATTCCAGGAAAGTTAATCTTGACCTTTTCCTTTCACAATGCAGTATACTTAAATTGTCTTTATTACAAGTATGTTGATTTTCTAATAAATGTTAGACTACTTTTGAATTTGTCCTATTGTTTTTGAAACTTATGTGTTCATCGAATTTAATGTTGAAATTACCAGCTGTTTGCCCAATATAAATATAGTTACAATCATTGCAGTTTATTTGATAGATACCGGACTTTTTACCTCCCGCTACCACTGGTAAAGGTGGTATAGGGATCGTGCTAAAAATCGCATATTGAGATTTTGGTAAATGACCACGTTTTATGGTCTCTATAATCCGATTTTAACATTTTCACGATGATGTCTGTGTGTATGTGTATGTGATTCCTCTATACGCTCTAACTCAAATACTATCATTCAGAAAATTTTAAAATCGTGTATCTCTACTTTATTCCAATATGGAAAGAAGCCATTAGATTTTGATATAAATCAGATAACCGGAAATAGCACTTTACTTGAAGCTCAAAATAGTTTTTCTTCTAAAAATACCTTCAAATGTTATTTTTTCGAGATTTGTGTATTTATAAAAATTAAAGATTTTTAATTTTTCTACAGATCTGCATAAATACTTTTTCTATATATTTTATAATTTAAATACCGGAGCCTACGCTTTAAACAAACAGCAAACACAGCACCTTGGTTACACAGTTCATATTTCAAATGTACGATTATGTAACTGACAGATAAATATCACTGTCAAAGAAATAATCATTTCAAATTAATAATAGTAACGTTTTAAAAAGAAAATAGTATATAACACCATAGTTACATGGATCTTAATACAGTTTCCAGCATAAATAAATATGTAAGTATGTATATTTAAATTAATAAAAATTAAATAGCGGGAGGTATTGTGTTGGACAAATCATATTTTTATAATTATTTTGGGATAAATTTTATTATTGACTTGTATTGTTTTCTAATTATTTTTATTATAGAAACCGCATTCTATATTAAATTTTCTTAGATCAAAGGATAATTTTTCACTGAATTGATTTATAGTGTGTTCAAAAAAATTCCTAACTCGGAGTAGGCTATGAACAGAGAAACGTGTTTCTGATCATTATTCAATTCAAAAGTCAAATTGTCAAAATTGATCTTGCAATGTAATTTTAAGGAGAAAAGACAATAAAGAAGGATACAGTATATTGCCATTCGCCGTTTTCTAATTTGTTTCCATTTCTAAAATAAGATTCAAGGACAAAAACTTTGATTTTTTTAGATAACATTTTTGACAATACCTCATGTCGAATTGACACTTAATTAAATATTTTGAAATTGACATACGTTTCTTTGTTCATAGCCTACTTCGAGTTAGGAATTTTTTTGAACACACTGTATATGTAAGGTTTTTGTTTATAATTTCTTGGTTTGATATAGACGGCGTATAGAATTGTTTTAAAAGTCTTACAGCCGTATGCATAACTGCAAGCTTAAAATGGTTTTAGCAGCATTTTACGTAGTGGCCAGTAACATATAAAATGCTATTAGCGGGATGGTATGCATAGTTGTACTTTTACTGGTCACTACTAAATAGCCAACTTACCTTATATTTAACCTGGCAGCATTGTAAAATTTGGTTGTTTATTAAGCTGACAGCTGTCAGTTCTATATGTGTTGAGGTAGAATATCACTTCGTATATTATTATAGCGTTCTTGTTATTAGATTTTAGTTTTTAGTTGATTAGACCAGTTATATTAGGTTATATAAATTAAAAAATAGTGGTTATAAGTGGATATACAGTTATCAAGTACTGTCATCACATATATCAGGGAGTATGTTTATAAACGAATTGTTACATTTTAATTTGAATAGTCAGGCATTTTATATATAGAACTAAACAAAGTAAAATGGAAAAGGGCTTGTTGAATATACACGAGGAGGTGGAAGAAATAGAAGCAATATAAGAATTTATTGGAATCAATGACAAATTGTACCCTTGTCGTAAAGTTTACTAAAATCTAATAATGGTGAAATAAGTGGCAGATAATAGTTACCAATCCCATATTCAAGGTACCTATTAACACCCTTATTGAATCCGGTCACATGCAGAACGGCGTTACAATCGAGCGCACATATGAACGAGGAATGTTGTGAGAAGACTGTTTGAAATAAAGAAAAATAAATTCTGATGCTTTTATAATGGACTACAACTTCATATAGAAACGGCAATAATTATGAAGATGGCAACCTTTCTGAGAGGCATCCTTCGAAGGCAATATATTGAAAACAAACATAATGCAAAAAATTAAACTGTTAACAAATTACTTATAGTTACATGTAGAACAAAGCTAAAGACAAACAAAATGTGAACTTAAATGTGAATAAATCATTTCTTTACATGTACAAATTTAATGATAAATACTAAATAAATTTAAATATTGACACTATTTACAACTCTTTCCGTTTTTACCGTAAAGCTGCAATTCTTGCTTCTTGGTATTGTTTCTCATAATTTATTTTTAATTGATGCATCTATTCGGCATACATTAACACAACTACAACTACTTTTTTTATAACTACTAAAACCGTTGTTTAGAGGTTTACCTTAAAAGTGTCTTAAACATGCGTCAGTTGGTTATTAACACTTAGTTGCCAACTATCAATTTAAATCCTACTAAATGTCACTATACATAAGGTTTTGCTTAGTGATATTTTAAAATGTTTTTAAAATGATCTTAGTGACCACTAACAAATTTATGCATACGGCTGTTTAACTTTTTAGGCGTGTAACTATTTTATAATACACACATATATTTGTTCAGTCTATCATATAATGTTTAACTGTTTTATATTTTATAACATTAAATTATAGACAAAAATAGGTGTTTTCTTCCATTTAATCATTTGAGTAAATACCATGACATACTCGTGCATATCGGTGTCATCTAACGTAAATGATATGAAGTACAAACTATGTTATAGCGAGTCAGTTGAATTAAGGCTTTGAAAGACCCAGTGGCGTTTAGGTGGGGGGTGATGTCGACGTGGCGACTTTCGATGTGACGACTATCGTAGCTACGGTTAGTGGTGGGGGGTATGTGTCGACGTGGCGACTTTCGATGGTACGGTTTTTCGATGATACGGCTATTCGATGGCGTGGTTGTCGACTGCGCGACACGCACTCCTTTGAAAGACTTAGGCCGGCCGCAAGTTGAGGCGCAGCTTAGTGAGGTGACTCACTGTGAATTTCTGCGGAAAAAAACTGCTGGTGAGAGATCATCGCAAATTAAAACGCAGTTTTATCAAGCAGTTTCGAAATGGCTGGTGTTAATGAAGTTCTGCTGGTGGATTTCAGTTCAGAATCGGAATCGGAAATTGAGTGTGAGGACGAAACGATAGTTTCAGCTTTTCTGATGAAGAAAAAATCAGCGAAACATTTGTATTTAAAGAAAAAAAAAGGTCATGGGAATTTACTCTAACTAAAGAATTAAATAACGACAAATTTACAAACTATTTTCTGTTATCCCGTGACCAATTTAAAGAAGTACATGAAATAATAAGGAATCAGGCCTCAATTAATTTATCTTCCATTTTTTCACAAAACTCGCGGTGACAACTGAAGAAAACTGCAGCATGAGAGCTGCGCTACGCAGGATCACGTATAGTGAATACTGCGTCACGTCACCCTGCGATGAAACTTGCGGGGTACCTATCATTTCTGTGTTTCACAGAAACTCACCGTGAGTCACCCTGCGTAACCTCACCAAGCTGCGCCTCAACTTGCGGCCGGCCTTAGTGGCGTTTAGATGGGGGGTGATGTTGACGTGGCGACTTTCGATGTGACGGCTATCGTAGCTACGGTCAGTGGTGGGGGCTGATGTCGACGTAGCGACTTTCGATGTGACAGCTATCGTAGCTACGGTCAGTGGTGGGGGGTGATGTCGACGTGGCGACTTTCGATGTCATGCTTTTCGTAGCTATGGCCTGTGGTGGGGGTAGGTGTCGACGTGGCGACTTTCGATGGAACGGTTTTTCGATGCTACGGCTATTCGATGGCGTGGTTGTCGACTGCGCGACATGCTCCGAAATTTTCTTCTTATAAAAGTTTTATTATAGTAAATATATTATTTGATAACAGGTACAGAAATTTTTTATAAAGTCAGGTTTACATGATACGACTAAGAAGTTTTATTTTTCAAATGGGAACCTAAAATTGTTTTACTAAAATAAAAACCATCATTTTTTTCTCTTTTCAACGATGTATTAGTTTTTATTAATGTATTTGAAAAAATTCGAGAAAAATAAGAAAATTGAGAAATATCAAATTATTTTTATTCAAATATTCTAGGTGGCTATGCGAAAACAAACAAAATGTAACCAGGTCAAATAACTTCACAACGTAAATTAACAAATGTAATAAGGTAAAACAACTTAAAATAAATGCTCGAAATTTCGACCCTGTTCTCTTATGCACAAATTCAAACGTTGAATGTGGTGTGTACGAACATTTTCTAGTAGGTTTTGTGAAATACTTTGGACAGCATTCCGAATACGTTGTTTCATATCTTCTTCATCTGTAGGTTCTTCCTGGTAAACAATATCTTTGACATACCCCCAGAGAAAGAAATCCATTGGGGTCAGATCAGGAGACCTTGCTGGCCATGAAATATGTCCACCTCGTCCTATCCATCGTTCCCTCCACTCATTATTTAAATAGGTCTGAACAATACGAGAATAATGTGGTGGCGCTCCGTCATGTTGATATAACATGGTTTGGCGGATATTTAACGGTACATCTTCTAATAATTCAGGAAGGGTCATTCTTAGAAAATTTAAATAAATATTTCCGCTTAATTGACCTTCAAAAAAATGCGGACCAACAACAAAATCTCCAATTATACCACCCCAAACATTCAAAGACCATACCCTCTGATTGTCGATGTTTCGCATCCAATGAGGGTTCTCCATTGCATAATAATGCATATTATGTCTATTAACACATCCATTGCTTTTAAATGTAGCTTCATCCGTGAAAAGAGTGTTTGTTAATAGAAATGGATTTCTTCTTAAACTACCCAACGCCCAATTACAAAAACGAAGTCTGTTATCAAAATCATCCCCGTGTAATTCTTGGGTAAGATTTATGTGGTAAGGATGAAATTTATTTTTTCGCAAAATCTTGGATACAGAACTGTGACTGATATTTAATAAATTACTTAAATTCCTGCTACTTATATGGGGATTATGATATACAGAAGCCAATACCATTATTTCTGTTTCTTCATTTACTACGAAATCAGCATTTTTCCGTTTTGATTTTTCAACAGACCCTGTCTCTCGAAACCGGACGAGGGTTCTTCTGAGTGTTTGTAAACTTGGTTGTCGACGCCTAGGAAAACGCTCGAGGTACATTCTTCTTGCTCTTCTTAGAATCCCATTTGATTCAACGATTATTAAAATCATATCAACCAATTCATCCTTTGTAAACATTTCAAGAATTACTTTACAAAACACGTGAAACAGGTAACAAACAAATGTATACTTTTTTGACATTAATATAATTGTTTTACATTGTTACATTTTGTTTATTTTCACATAGCCACCTATAATGTTAGTAAAAAAATTATTTCTAATATTCCTCAATTTTTTTATTTATCTCGAATTTTTTCAAATACATTTATAAAAACTAATATATCGTTTAAAAGAGAAAAAAATGGCGGTTTTCATTTTAGTAAAACAATTTTAGATTCCCATTTGAAAAATAAAAGTTGATAGTCGTATCTTGTAAACCTGACTTTATAAAAAAATTCTGTACCTGTCATCAAATAGTATATTTACTATAACAAAACTTCTATATGAATAAAATTATTCTATTCCTTACAATAAAAAAGTTAAGGGGGGGTTCGTCTTTGCAAATACACCCTGTATATACAGAGTGTCCCATTTAAGGTACGAATGCATTGGGATCTCGAGAACCGTAAGAGCTACGTGGTTGGTTAAATTAGATAAAAGTTGCCCCATTAGGAGACCATTTTAATGGTATTTTGTTATTTGCGAAAAATGCATAGGTCACTAGATATAGGCGAAAATGAAAATTTTGCAGTTTTTTATTTTTGCAAATAACTTCGAAGTGTGAAATCATACTGGATTTTGGTTTGCACATCTTTAGGGCACTTTTTTATGTTCTTTCGACTGGCGATGCTCAATTTTCTTTATCAATGTTGGTTTTCGAGGATTGATGTCAAAGTTTTAATTTTTATATGGACGCCATATTGGAAAGTTACGCCATTGAAAAGAGAATTTTTTTAGCTTTACAATGATATAAAATAGTAATAATTTGTTTTTATAATTAACAGGGAAATTGACAAAAAATGTTATTAATACTAAAATTTAATTGAAAAAAGTAAAGCGAAGGCTACTTAAAACGAATACTTAAAAAAATAAACTTCTTATTCGGGAATATCAGAATGAAAATAAAATAAAAAATGCCGCAGTAAGAATCCTAAATCAAATTAGGCCAAGAATGTTGAGAAAAGTTATAGAAGGAACAGAACGAAAAGCGCAGAAGTGCGTAGAAGGAAATGGCGGGTTAATAGAAAATTTATTGTAAAGTTTTTGTAAATTAATTTCGTATTTTTAATATTATTTGTTTATTAAATAGGTATTTTCTTAAACAGCAGCCCTCGATTTACTTTTTTCAATTAAATTTTAGTATTAATAACATTTTCTGTTAATTTCTCTGTTAATTATAAAAATAAATTATTACTATTTTATATCATTGTAAAGCTAAAAAAATTCTCTTTTCAATGGCGTAACTTTCCAATATGGCGTCCATATGAAAATTAAAACTTTGACATCAATCCTCGAAAACCAACATTGATAAAAAAAATTGAGCATCGCCAGTCGAAAGAACATAAAAAAGTGCCCTAAAAATGTGCAAACCAAAATCCAGTATGATTTCACACTTCAAAGTTATTTGCAAAAATAAAAAACTGCAAAATTTCCATTTTCGCCTATATCTAGTGACCTATGCATTTTTTCGCAAATAAGTAGTAGGAGGGGGCACACTTCCCAGCCAGACTTCTTAATTTATTCAGGTCACGTACATGTACTTGTACATGTACTTGTACACGTACTTGATTCCTGGAATTGCAGGTGTGCGTAATTGTAATTATAATTTTTGTCATGTACTTGTGTCATGTCGTAATCGACCGGAAGTAATAGGTTAGGACATGTTAGTACTTGCTTTTTGTAATTGCAGGTGTGCGTAATTAGGTAATTATAATATTTCATACGCCTTGAAAAAATATCCGATTATGCAGCAATGGCTTTTAACACAGGGTACGCTACCTTCGTTGATTTGTTCCTTTTGTAGATATTATCTTCGTATTATATGCAGGTCCAGGTATATTCTGTTAGGAAGCCTTTATATTTCCGCTGTAAAATATTTTCTATAGGTCGGTATATTTATGTTGATGCTTGATTTTTGTAATTGCAGGTGTGCGTAATTATAATTGGTCATACGACTTGAAAAATATCCGATTATGGGGCAATGGTTTTTAATACAGGGTAGGTTTCCTTAGTTAACTTGTTCGTTGTGTAGATTTTATCTATACAATTTGGGGTCGTATTATGCCCAGGTACCAAATGCTGTACACGTCTCTTCTCGCTGTGTTTTTAGTAAGTTTTTATATTTCCGCTATACACACAGGGTAGGTTAATGTTTAAAAATATAAAATTATTTTAATAACAACATCCGCTCTTCTATTGCTCGCGGTGTGGAACATAGATTTAAATCACTAAAATACTTTAACACAGGAATAGGTATGTGCTTTTAGGAAATGCAGGTGTGCGTAAGTAATTATAATTTCTGTCACGTATCAGGGCACTGGAAGTAGCTGGTTAATACTTGATTTTTGGAAATACAGATGAGCGTAACACGTATGAAGGTGGGTGTACCGGATTGTAAGCGACAGGGAGTATCAGACTATAGCATGTTTGTTCTCATCGTACCCACAGGATCAGGATCCCATATATATAAACAATGTTTTATTATTATGCAGTACATAAATAAATATCGTTTTACTTAAAATAAGTGCTTGAATTGCCTTCTGTAATGTATGTTTTATACTATTTTCTCTGTTGAGGCTTTCTCTTATATTATTTCTTTATAAAAGTATTTGACAATTTCCAATAAGGGAAAATTTTGATAAAATTATTATTTATGTTTTTTATTCTGTCCGTTGCGTCCGTTTTCTAAATTTTTAGTGTATTTATTGCAGTCATGCCAATCACAAATAACAAAATTTAGCAGAGACGTCTTTTTCCTATATTCTCGCATATAAAGTTGAATTACACTTTTTATTCTTCTTGTGTTTTAGTAAGTCTTATTATTTACGCTATACAGGGTGTATAGAGTTCCCTAAACATTCTTTCTTCAGTATACAGTTTCTCTTCATACAAAACATTTTATATTCTTATACAAGTAGCTATGTTGAAAACATAGGCTACCCCCAAGCCCCAAACCAGGTAAGAAAATATTTAAATCATTATATTTATTAATTCTATATACGCATTAACCCTGTTTGCGACGCCCCTGCATATAATATATTCCAATCTACAAATACATAAATTTATATTAGAAAGCACAGTGAAAGCCAGAATAAATATTTTAGGGATTAAAATTTAATATTAATCGGCAAATATATCTATTTTGGAATTATATGACTATGATCGTAATGAGAATATCAACCGTAGATAATCTCTGTATTTGGATTAATATGTTATAAAATATTTCTATTTTTAACACAGAGTAAGTTTATATTTAAAAATATATTGCAATCAGCATTGTCTGCAGGTATACCCGAGAGAATTAGATATTCCGTGTGTTTTCTGATTACGATATAGATAACACATTCGAGCGTGAATTTCAGCAGAGACGCGTCTTCTTCCGTATCTTCTCACATATAAAGTTGAATAATTCCGTACAAAAGTCACACCTTATGTACTTACATTTATTCTGCTTATTATAAGGACCTCTCTATGGTTTGCAAGTATCAGGACACCCGGGAATTACATATTTTGTGCGGACTCTGATTATGAGATAGATAACTATTTTTCAAAAGATTTTTTTCCTCAGCGTTAACCACAGGGTAAGTGTCTTGTTTGCAGGTGTCAGAGTATTCCGAGGAAATTAAATATTTCCTGTGTTTTCTTCTGTATGTGTGTTTTACAGTAAAAAATTATAAATCTTTTCTACTTAAATTATGATACTTTTATAGTACCTATTTCAAGTACATTTACTGCAACAATTTTGAGAATTATAAGTAAAGATCACAGAAATTCTGTAATAAATATATTTATGTTGGTAATGTAATTTTTAATATTTTCAGTATTGATATATTAAATGTACCATAAAGATTTATGCCTGAGTACTTTTGCCTGCAACATTTTTCACAGTTAAAAGCATTAGACTGTCTCCATGAGTAATTCTAATTAAATAGTTTCTTACTACATTTCTTTTTATTTACTACAGCAGAACTATGTGGACCAGGAAGAACGTAAATAATTGTAAATGGTAATGAATAAGTCGCAATTTATTGGGGGTCAAATATACAATTTCATATAATAATTAGTTATTTGCTTTATTTACCACAATATTAGTTGCGTATTTTAAATCAAGAGTTGTATCATAAAAAACCGTATCTGTATAGGTACTATACAACCAAAATTCTGTTATATTCAATACCTATATTTAAAAAATCCGTATAGTAAGTCTTACTATTTCTGAAGGACTAACCTCTTAGCAGCCCGTTTTTAGAAATAAAAATTGCTTGGTATCAATATCAGATATGAAAATTCCCGGTTCTTTAGATACATGTTTGTCCTATTTGAATAAAACTCTGTAATTTAAATGAAAGTTAATGACAGTTTTTATTTTACGTATATGTATATAAATATAAATAAAAAAACATAGGTGTTGTAAAATTTGTTTTTTTTTACACTATTCTGGTCATATTACTTGTTAGTTGAAATTATTTATTTTCTTATTATTACTTTTAAAAAAGAATCATGTTTTTTTTCTAAAAAAAAGAATTCATAATGGACTGACTATGCGTAGCAGGTAGAGAATATTCCTAGAACTTTATCAGTTGGACAATCGACTCAGGGTTATGAAATAGAAATTGCTTAGTATAAATTACAAACATGAACAATTGACCATTTTTGTCTATATTTTAATAATACTCAGTAATTCATATAAACTACATATTTATATTTCAGTTTAAAATATTACGAAATGTTAGATTGCGTTGTTCTAAATATTATATTTTTAAAGATAGTTATAAGTTTATGTTCGAAATTTTTAAAATTACAAGTTAATTATCTTACAAAAGCATTTTTAAAAAATACATTGTCCGAAAAATATCTGACAGAAATTAGATTTTCAAGATAAGTTTTCCATAAACTAGTTTTATTTCAGTTCATAAACTATTTTTATTTCAGTTTAAAATATTACTAATGTTACATTGCGCTGTGGTAATTATAATATTTTTAAAGATTTCGGTCGAAAATATTCAAATTACAAGTATAAGCTATTTTTATTTAAGTTTAAAATATTACGATACGTTATATTGCGTTATTCTAATTATTATATTTTTATTTCAGTTTAAAATATTACGATATGTTATATTGCGTTGTTCTAATTATTATATTTTTAAAAATAGCTATAAGTTTTCGTTCGAAATTATTCAAATTACAAGTTAAATATGTGATATAAATTAGATTTTCAAGATAAGTTTTCGATAAACTATTTTTATTTTAGTTTAATATATTAAGAAATGTTATATTGCGTTTCTCTAATTATTATATTTTTATTTCAGTTTAAAATATTACGATATGTTATATTGCGTTGTTCTAATTATTATATTTTTAAAGATAGTTATAAGTTGTTGTTTTTTTAAAACATGATTCTTTGTTGGAAGATGAATTTTACGAATGTTATATTGTGTTCTTATTTGAACTTATAATTTGAATATTTTTGATCAGTTTAAAATATTACGAATGTTATATTGTGTTTCGTTCAAAAATATTCAAATTACAAGTTACCAGATAATTTTTAAAAATTATTACTATTATAAACTTGATATTTGAATAATTAAAAACTTTTAATTAATCAATCTTAATTGAAATTATTTTTAAACATAATTCTTTGATAGAAGATGAATACAATCCTTCTTCAACGCCATATTTAAAACTGACCTGCGCTTGCTCGAAAGGCCCAAAATAAATGGTTTATGATGTAAGATTGATATTCTGAAGAAATAGGAAGAAATGAACTTTTAACACCAGAGGATTACAGGGTTGTACATCATCACTGTATCGTTATTATTGTTTGATATATTTATTATGTAGGATTAATTGTTACATTAATAACAATTTAACAAATATGATAATGATATTTATAAATAAATGTGTATAAATAGCTTTATTTCTTCAGTTGCTTCCACCTTTGTCTTTCTTTAGCATAGAACGCTTTTTTAACTGTTTTAGTGGCATTCACTGGTGGAGTAATTAGTACTAGCTTTTGTTGAATAGCTTGGGCAGGTTTGTATGGGGGGTCATCACACATGTCCCAATTTTCACTTGAGTGGACGTGGTATGTAGGCACAGGATGGCGCATTTTCTGTTGAACTGCTAATGAGGGGTCGTATGAGGGATCATCACACATGTCCCAATCCTCACTTGAGGGGACATGGTATGGTTGTACGGGATGGAGCGTCTGCTGAACAGGACATGTGGGTTGCTGGCTATCCATATCTAAGAACAAATTTTATAAATGAATAGAAATAATAAAAATATACTGATTTAAATATTTCTAAGAACAAATTTTATAGATATAATGAAAATATACTGATTTAAATATGTCTAAGAAGAAATTTTATAGAATTATTCATATCAGTGCGAAAAAGAAACTTATTTTTTTATTTAAATCACAACTTGCAGTAAAAGTACATAGGCACAGATATTTTAAACAAATCATAGTGGTACATTTAGCATATTAATATTGTAAATATTGAAAGTTACATTTGCCGAATAGTCGGCTAGTCGGCCAGAACCGTATTCGGTACATCACTAATAAATATATTCATTTAAATATTTCTTACTTAGCTGATAACTGATGTTTTTTTTCAATAGAAGAGGGTGTTCTCGTAGAAGATGATGACACCAGCAGCACACAGTAATATAAAAATGTTTACAAACGGGAGACCTATACAAGAATAGGATATTACGTAAAAAAAGCTTATAACTTATACACCGCCATTTTCAACACACCCCACTCGTAGAAGGGGCGTGTCTAAATTGTAAGGCAATCATTTTGTAATATTTAACAATATTCCTTATACATTTATACGAAAATATTTTATAATTTCAAATAAGATTGATTAATTAAAAGTTTTTCATTATTCAAATATCAAGTTTATAATAGTAATAATTTTTAAAAATTATCTGATAACTTGTAATTTGAATATTTTTGAACGAAACACAATATAACATTCGTAATATTTTAAACTCATCAAAAATATTCAAATTATAAGTTCAAATAAGAACACAATATAACATTCGTAAAATTCATCTTCTAACAAAGAATCATGTTTTAAAAAAACAACAACCTATAACTATCTTTAAAAATATAATAATTAGAATAACGCAATATAACATAATATTTTTTACTGAACTTATAATTTGAATATTTTTGATGAGTTTAAAATATTACGAATGTTATATTATGTTTCGTTCAAAAATATTCAAATTACAAGTTATCAGATAATTTTTAAAAATTATTACTATTATAAACTTGATATTTGAATAATGAAAAACTTTTAATTAATCAATCTTATTTGAAATTATAAAATATTTTCGTATAAATGTATAAGGAATATTGTTAAATATTACAAAATGATTGCCATATATTTTCATAAATGTTTAATTCACCCCCTACTTACTAACCTTACAATTTAGACACGCCCCTTCTACGAGTGGGGTGTGTTGAAAATGGCGGTGTATAAGTTATAAGCTTTTTTTACGTAATATCCTATTCTCGTATAAGTCTCCCGTTTGTAAACATTTTTATATTACTGTGTGCTGCTGGTGTCATCATCTTCTACGAGAACACCCTCTTCTATTGAAAAAAAACATCAGTTATCAGCTAAGTAAGAAATATTTAAATGAATATATTTATTAGTGATGTACCGAATACGGTTCTGGCCGACTAGCCGACTATTCGGCAAATGTAACTTTCAATATTTACAATATTAATATGTTAAATGTACCACTATGATTTGTTTAAAATATCTGTGCCTATGTACTTTTACTGCAAGTTGTGATTTAAATAAAAAAATAAGTTTCTTTTTCGCACTGATATGAATAATTCTATAAAATTTCCTCTTAGACATATTTAAATCAGTATATTTTCATTATATCTATAAAATTTGTTCTTAGAAATATTTAAATCAGTATATTTTTATTATTTCTATTCATTTATAAAATTTGTTCTTAGATATGGATATAGCCAGCAACCCACATGTCCTGTTCAGCAGACGCTCCATCCCGTACAACCACACCATGTCCCCTCAAGTGAGGATTGGGACATGTGTGATGATCCCTCATACGACCCCTCATTAGCAGTTCAACAGAAAATGCGCCATCCTGTGCCTACATACCACGTCCACTCAAGTGAAAATTGGGACATGTGTGATGACCCCCCATACAAACCTGCCCAAGCTATTCAACAAAAGCTAGTACTAATTACTCCACCAGTGAATGCCACTAAAATAGTTAAAAAAGCGTTCTATGCTAAAGAAAGACAAAGGTGGAAGCAACTGAAGAAATAAAGCTATTTATACACATTTATTTATAAATATCATTATCATATTTGTTAAATTGTTATTAATGTAACAATTAATCCTACATAATAAATATATCAAACAATAATAACGATACAGTGATGATGTACAACCCTGTAATCCTCTGGTGTTAAAAGTTCATTTCTTCCTATTTCTTCAGAATATCAATCTTACATCATAAACCATTTATTTTGGGCCTTTCGAGCAAGCGCAGGTCAGTTTTAAATATGGCGTTGAAGAAGGATTGTATTCATCTTCTATCAAAGAATTATGTTTAAAAATAATTTCAATTAAGATTGATTAATTAAAAGTTTTTAATTATTCAAATATCAAGTTTATAATAGTAATAATTTTTAAAAATTATCTGGTAACTTGTAATTTGAATATTTTTGAACGAAACACAATATAACATTCGTAATATTTTAAACTGATCAAAAATATTCAAATTATAAGTTCAAATAAGAACACAATATAACATTCGTAAAATTCATCTTCCAACAAAGAATCATGTTTTAAAAAAACAACAACTTATAACTATCTTTAAAAATATAATAATTAGAACAACGCAATATAACATATCGTAATATTTTAAACTGAAATAAAAATATAATAATTAGAGAAACGCAATATAACATTTCTTAATATATTAAACTAAAATAAAAATAGTTTATCGAAAACTTATCTTGAAAATCTAATTTATATCACATATTTAACTTGTAATTTGAATAATTTCGAACGAAAACTTATAGCTATTTTTAAAAATATAATAATTAGAACAACGCAATATAACATATCGTAATATTTTAAACTGAAATAAAAATAAAAATATAATAATTAGAATAACGCAATATAACGTATCGTAATATTTTAAACTTAAATAAAAATAGCTTATACTTGTAATTTGAATATTTTCGACCGAAATCTTTAAAAATATTATAATTACCACAGCGCAATGTAACATTAGTAATATTTTAAACTGAAATAAAAATAGTTTATGAACTGAAATAAAACTAGTTTATAGAAAACTTATCTTGAAAATCTAATTTCTGTCAGATATTTTTCGGACAATGTATTTTTTAAAAATGCTTTTGTAAGATAATTAACTTGTAATTTTAAAAATTTCGAACATAAACTTATAACTATCTTTAAAAATATAATATTTAGAACAACGCAATCTAACATTTCGTAATATTTTAAACTGAAATATAAATATGTAGTTTATATGAATTACTGAGTATTATTAAAATATAGACAAAAATGGTCAATTGTTCATGTTTGTAATTTATACTAAGCAATTTCTATTTCATAACCCTGAGTCGATTGTCCAACTGATAAAGTTCTAGGAATATTCTCTACCTGCTACGCATAGTCAGTCCATTATGAATTCTTTTTTTTAGAAAAAAAACATGATTCTTTTTTAAAAGTAATAATAAGAAAATAAATAATTTCAACTAACAAGTAATATGACCAGAATAGTGTAAAAAAAAAACAAATTTTACAACACCTATGTTTTTTTATTTATATTTATATACATATACGTAAAATAAAAACTGTCATTAACTTTCATTTAAATTACAGAGTTTTATTCAAATAGGACAAACATGTATCTAAAGAACCGGGAATTTTCATATCTGATATTGATACCAAGCAATTTTTATTTCTAAAAACGGGCTGCTAAGAGGTTAGTCCTTCAGAAATAGTAAGACTTACTATACGGATTTTTTAAATATAGGTATTGAATATAACAGAATTTTGGTTGTATAGTACCTATACAGATACGGTTTTTTATGATACAACTCTTGATTTAAAATACGCAACTAATATTGTGGTAAATAAAGCAAATAACTAATTATTATATGAAATTGTATATTTGACCCCCAATAAATTGCGACTTATTCATTACCATTTACAATTATTTACGTTCTTCCTGGTCCACATAGTTCTGCTGTAGTAAATAAAAAGAAATGTAGTAAGAAACTATTTAATTAGAATTACTCATGGAGACAGTCTAATGCTTTTAACTGTGAAAAATGTTGCAGGCAAAAGTACTCAGGCATAAATCTTTATGGTACATTTAATATATCAATACTGAAAATATTAAAAATTACATTACCAACATAAATATATTTATTACAGAATTTCTGTGATCTTTACTTATAATTCTCAAAATTGTTGCAGTAAATGTACTTGAAATAGGTACTATAAAAGTATCATAATTTAAGTAGAAAAGATTTATAATTTTTTACTGTAAAACACACATACAGAAGAAAACACAGGAAATATTTAATTTCCTCGGAATACTCTGACACCTGCAAACAAGACACTTACCCTGTGGTTAACGCTGAGGAAAAAAATCTTTTGAAAAATAGTTATCTATCTCATAATCAGAGTCCGCACAAAATATGTAATTCCCGGGTGTCCTGATACTTGCAAACCATAGAGAGGTCCTTATAATAAGCAGAATAAATGTAAGTACATAAGGTGTGACTTTTGTACGGAATTATTCAACTTTATATGTGAGAAGATACGGAAGAAGACGCGTCTCTGCTGAAATTCACGCTCGAATGTGTTATCTATATCGTAATCAGAAAACACACGGAATATCTAATTCTCTCGGGTATACCTGCAGACAATGCTGATTGCAATATATTTTTAAATATAAACTTACTCTGTGTTAAAAATAGAAATATTTTATAACATATTAATCCAAATACAGAGATTATCTACGGTTGATATTCTCATTACGATCATAGTCATATAATTCCAAAATAGATATATTTGCCGATTAATATTAAATTTTAATCCCTAAAATATTTATTCTGGCTTTCACTGTGCTTTCTAATATAAATTTATGTATTTGTAGATTGGAATATATTATATGCAGGGGCGTCGCAAACAGGGTTAATGCGTATATAGAATTAATAAATATAATGATTTAAATATTTTCTTACCTGGTTTGGGGCTTGGGGGTAGCCTATGTTTTCAACATAGCTACTTGTATAAGAATATAAAATGTTTTGTATGAAGAGAAACTGTATACTGAAGAAAGAATGTTTAGGGAACTCTATACACCCTGTATAGCGTAAATAATAAGACTTACTAAAACACAAGAAGAATAAAAAGTGTAATTCAACTTTATATGCGAGAATATAGGAAAAAGACGTCTCTGCTAAATTTTGTTATTTGTGATTGGCATGACTGCAATAAATACACTAAAAATTTAGAAAACGGACGCAACGGACAGAATAAAAAACATAAATAATAATTTTATCAAAATTTTCCCTTATTGGAAATTGTCAAATACTTTTATAAAGAAATAATATAAGAGAAAGCCTCAACAGAGAAAATAGTATAAAACATACATTACAGAAGGCAATTCAAGCACTTATTTTAAGTAAAACGATATTTATTTATGTACTGCATAATAATAAAACATTGTTTATATATATGGGATCCTGATCCTGTGGGTACGATGAGAACAAACATGCTATAGTCTGATACTCCCTGTCGCTTACAATCCGGTACACCCACCTTCATACGTGTTACGCTCATCTGTATTTCCAAAAATCAAGTATTAACCAGCTACTTCCAGTGCCCTGATACGTGACAGAAATTATAATTACTTACGCACACCTGCATTTCCTAAAAGCACATACCTATTCCTGTGTTAAAGTATTTTAGTGATTTAAATCTATGTTCCACACCGCGAGCAATAGAAGAGCGGATGTTGTTATTAAAATAATTTTATATTTTTAAACATTAACCTACCCTGTGTGTATAGCGGAAATATAAAAACTTACTAAAAACACAGCGAGAAGAGACGTGTACAGCATTTGGTACCTGGGCATAATACGACCCCAAATTGTATAGATAAAATCTACACAACGAACAAGTTAACTAAGGAAACCTACCCTGTATTAAAAACCATTGCCCCATAATCGGATATTTTTCAAGTCGTATGACCAATTATAATTACGCACACCTGCAATTACAAAAATCAAGCATCAACATAAATATACCGACCTATAGAAAATATTTTACAGCGGAAATATAAAGGCTTCCTAACAGAATATACCTGGACCTGCATATAATACGAAGATAATATCTACAAAAGGAACAAATCAACGAAGGTAGCGTACCCTGTGTTAAAAGCCATTGCTGCATAATCGGATATTTTTTCAAGGCGTATGAAATATTATAATTACCTAATTACGCACACCTGCAATTACAAAAAGCAAGTACTAACATGTCCTAACCTATTACTTCCGGTCGATTACGACATGACACAAGTACATGACAAAAATTATAATTACAATTACGCACACCTGCAATTCCAGGAATCAAGTACGTGTACAAGTACATGTACAAGTACATGTACGTGACCTGAATAAATTAAGAAGTCTGGCTGGGAAGTGTGCCCCCTCCTACTACTCAAATAACAAAATACCGTCAAAATGGTCTCCTAATGGGGCAACTTTTGTCTAATTTAACCAACCTCGTAGCTCTTACGGTTCTCGAGATCCCAATGCATTCGTACCTTAAATGGGACACTCTATATATATATATATATATATATATATATATATATATATATATATATATATATATATATATATATATATATATATATATATATATATATATATGTCAATGAACATTTATCTCCTAATAACAATAATCTCTTTAATAAAGCCCGCGAACTAGCTCGTGATAAAAAATTTAAATACGTGTGGACTAAAAATTGTAGAATTTTTGCCAGGAAGAATGATAATTCACGCTCTTTTATAATTACTAACGAAAAAGACTTATTAAAATAATAATAATAATAATAATAATAATAATAATAATAATAATAATAATAATAATAATAATAATAATAATAATAATAATAATAATAATAATAATAATAATAATAATAATAATAATAATAATAATAATAATAATAATATAACAGTTTACTAGATTAATATGTTAAGTAACGTAAACTTAAGTTTATACTACCAAAATGTGCATGGACTGCGAACTAAAACAAGTGAAATTCGGGTAAATTCTTCTGGATGTTCTTACGATTTCATTTGTTTAACTGAAACTTATATAACCACTGGTGTTTATAATCACGAAATTCTCTGTGATAAATACATTGTACTGAGACGAGATCGGTGCACAACTTCAAATTCTAAAAAAGATGATGGAGGAGCTCTTATCGGCGTCAAGAGTAATCTGTTCTTCACTGAGATCCATGAATGGCGCTCCGAATCAGAAGACATCTGGGTGAAATTAGTTTTAAATGATAATTATACTTTATTCATTTGCTGTTTATATATACCACCCAATGATTCTAATACCCTTAGTAGATTTCTTTCAAAACTCTCAGACATTATTGACAACAATGTTAATGGTAATTTTCTGATTTGTGGTGCTTTTAACTTACCCTACTTGAACTGGGAATGTAATTCTTCTAATTCTTATTTAATCCCTTTAAATACATATAACAATCCTTCTTCGCAATTCGTTGACTCTGTTTCTTATTGTAATCTTTTTCAGTTCAATAATATACGTAACTCGAACAATCGCATGTTGGACTTGATTTTAAGTAACAATGAACACGTACGTGTTCTTGAATGCAGTTGCCCACTAACTAAACTTGATGAAAAACACCATCCAGCACTTGATATTTTTTTAAATGATGTTTCTATTAATGTATTAAATGCACAAAGTCGCAGATTGCTTAATTTTAATTCTGATGACTACAACGCTATTAATGACCATTTAAATAATATTAACTGGGCTTCTGTATTTTACAATCTTGATGTAGAGTCAATGATTTCTATATTTTATAATATTCTAAATCAATGTATCAATAAATATGTTCCTAGCAAATCCCTCAAACGTAGAAATTATCCTTACTGGTTTTCCAGTAGTCTTATAATTTTAACTAATGAAAAAGACAAAGCACATCAAAAATACAAACATTATAAAACAATAGCCTTGTACAATGAGTTTTCATATCTTGAGTGTTTTCGTAATTATGTGGAAAATATTTAACAACAAATACCTCACAATTCTAAAAAATTTTGGTCGTATATTTCATCTACAAAATCTTCTTCTATTCCAAATGTTAATGTATTATAATGATGAGAATAGTGCTTCGGGGATTGAAACTTGTTCATTATTTTCCTCTTATTTCAAATCTGTCTATGGTCCCAGTACTGTAATAGATTGTAATAAATTACAAACTTATGACACTTTGGATCATCTGCATAACGTTGAATTTAATGAAGATATTGCTTTTGAAACACTTAACAACTTAGATGTGAATAAGGGTGCTGGACCAGACAACATTTCAAGCGTATTTATTAAAAACAGTGCTGCATCTCTATGTGTACCGTTATATATTTCGGCAATCAATGTTAGAGGGACATTGTCCTAACATCTGGAAAATAGCCTATGCCATCCCAATATTTAAATCTGGTAATAAAAGTATGGTCGAAAACTATCGGCCTATATCAAAATTATGTATAATTGAGAAAGTTTTTGAAATAATTATATACAAATCCCTTTTTTCCTTTGTAAAAAAAAATAGAATTATTCCTTAACAACATGGTTTTGTGCCGGGACGGTCCGTTGAAACCAATCTCTTAGAATACACTGACTATATTTTAAAAGCTATGGATATCCAGGTTCCAGTAGATGCCATCTATACCGATTTCTCTACGGCATTCGATAAATTACCGCATGACTGTTTCATATATACAGATTAGCTGAAATGGGTGTACATGGTAATCTACTTCATTGGTTCATTTCTTACTTAAAGGATAGAAAGCAGCGTGTTATTTTAAATGGTTATTCATCTAATGACGAATCAGTCACATCAGGTGTACGTCAAGGTTCACATTTAGGCCCTTTATTGTTTAATATTTTCATTAACAATATTTCATCTTGCTTCAATTTTGTTCATTTTTTACTTTATGCAGATGATTTAAAAATGTACCATACAATAAGAGCTATAAATGATTTTATAGAGTTTCAGAATGATTTAGATAGGTTAGTTAATTACACAGAGAGATATAAACTCTCTATTAACATTTACAAATGTTACTTTATAAAATTCACGCGTAATAGAAATGCAATTAATTTTGAATATAATATTGATCTAAAAATACATATAGCCCGCAAACTTTTATATGACATTCATATTGATACTATTGTCAAAAAAGCTTACAAAATGCTTGGATTCCTTATACGTGCTAGTTCAAATTTCAAACATCCAAGTACTTTATTTCACTGTACACTTCTCTAGTGAGAAGTCAGTTAGAGTTTGCAAATTTATCAAATTTTTAAAACGAAAGTTTCCAAATTATGAAAAGAAATTTCTTTCTTTGGAGAATAGAAGATTGTTAAATGATTTGTCATTTCTTTATAAGCTTTTTAACAATATTATCGAGTCGTCCCAATTTCTATCACTGTTTTATTTTCGTATTCCTAGTTTCAATTCACGTTGTACTTCTCTGTTTACAGTCAATCATTATAGAACTAACTCCATTATGAATTCTCCTATTGTGCGCTTATCTACTGTTTACAATGAAATTAGTGAAATAACCATAATGCCAGATATGTTTTCCACTAGCTTGTTTAAATTTAAAAGATTGATTCAATTTCATTCTATTTAATATTGTATTTATATATTTCAAATACGTCACAAATTGTACTATAAATGAATTTTTTTCTTGTTTTTGTATTCATTTTGTTCTTTTGTTTTTTCTGAGAGCTTCTCTGTTATTGGGAGTATGCCTGTTGAGAATCCGAATGTAAAATATATATATATATATATATATATATATATATATATATATATATATATATATATATGTCGCGGGGTAGTATCACTGGCAAACTCTATGTCGAGCAACACTATTTCAGAACCACAGCGATAATATAAACGTGATGATCTCAGCGAGGCGGACATGCACTCACCCTGAGCACCGCTACACACTGATTCCATCCAAGCATTGTAGCCAAGAATGCTTGACGTTTCGATTACGACAATACAATTAAAAGATTATAAGTGATTCATGTAATACTTGATTCATTAAATGATCGTTACGACATGCTTTGATATTACAATCTCCGACACGGCCATTCTGACGTTTCACACGTCCTCGTGTGAACTATCTGAAAACAAAGAATTTATCCACAGTATTTTCGCTCGGCTATCTCTGACCAATAAGTGCTCAAATAGTTACAACTTTGTTCACATTTATATTAAGCTCAAAATTTAGCTATAGTACACTAAATTATTTAATGGGCGCCTTTTTTACAAGACGTCAAACAAAACATAATTCTGTGACAATCCATTTCACCAGTAAATACATGAGTACCAATATCAGTATTCAAGTATTGTTATAGCTTGTCCAACAGCGACAGACCATCATTGCTTAACCAGCAATCGATCGCTATTCCATCTTCGCTTAACCAGCGCAAGAAAACCATACCGTCATTGCTTACCCAGCAATGGAACACCCTTCCGTCATCGCTTAACCAGCTCGGAAAACCACACCGTCATTGCTTACCCAGCAATGGAACACTATTCCGTCATTGCTTAACCAGCTCGGAAAACCACAGCGTCATGCTTACCCAGCAATGGAACACTATTCCGTCATCGCTTAACCAGCTCGGAAAACCACACTACAGAGGCACCTAGTTAGCATGTTACCATCGGCAGAGGTATCACAGTAGCATACTGAAACACCATGACAGAGGCATCCAGTAGCATGTCATCTTCCATCACGGTTAATAATTCTAAAGAATTTAACGAAAATGTCCAATGTCCAGACCAACGCCTCAAATGCTCCTTAGCCACTTTTGTTATAAAAGTTTGTCGGCTCTTCAAAGTTTTAGTCACCCCTGTGGATTTTCAACGATCCACTCGATTAGCCTAACTAAATTGTGGTCTCAACCTACAGAAGGTTCATTATTGTACGCTCTACTTAAAAATTAGAACATGGATTCATGTGTTATGTAAATAATACGTAATACCAAATCGAAATAATCCGGCATGCTTAAACTTAAAGCTATCAAAATGTTCTAAATTTGTTAAATAATTCAAACAGATAGTTCTTCTCTTCTTTTTCCTAACTGTATTTTGGCTTAATGTTTTTTAGTTTAAATTTTTGACAAGTTGGTTTTTGCTCTTATTGGAGGTTAGTAAGTTTTAGTCAGTTGATCTTACACTGTCACAGGTGATGCTGTCTTTTATAATGTTTCTCGTTTGGCCTACAAATCCTCACAGGTATTTTATTAAAAAAAATTGTTGTTTATTTAAACTTGTTGTTTATTATTGCTTGATTATACTCTGAAAAATGATTGTTGTTGATTTGTGTCATATATTTTTATTGTAGCACTTGATGAATGTAAAATAATATACTGAAACGTTTGCAAGAGGAGATGTAGAAACAATTTTTTTAACTTCCTTTATATCCATCATCCGATGAACTTTCTTCAATTAAATTTATCGTTGGATACGATCAAAATATTTTAAAGCAATTTGTTCCAGCGTCCATCTCGCTGCACTTAGGCATCCCAAACATTAAGACAAACAATTGAAAAGCAAGTCCCGTCTTGTCCGACTTCTCTGCTTCCAATGGCTGACAGATTTCTGTTGCTCAATTGTTTTTCAGGTAAAATAGTCTGCTTCGCAACCGTGGCAGGCTCCAGTCCGGGCACCAGCTGTCCTGTGCAACTCTTCTGCGGATGATCTAGCTTGCCACAATTTAAACATTCAACAAATTCACAATTTGACAAAACTGGCATGGTCACCCCGAAAACGGTCACGAGGAGCCTGATCGGCCACAGCCCCATCAAAACCAAAACGCCAAGTTTTATAGCTACGACTATGCTCACCGGAAATTTAATAAAGTCATATAGAATGTTCTGGGAATAGACTCAGGGACTATTTCATACCACTACCATATTTGTACCTAAATTTTAATATTCATGAAAGTTCCATCTGTAACGACTCAGGGTTTTGGAACATGGACGTGCAGGAACTTGAATAACTTCATACAAATTATACCATGAACAATTGATAAAAGTTCACTCAAATTTGAACTGTCTGCACAGCGCTATATTATTCACGCTAACACGGTACATCCAATACATTCTCTCACTATCAGTGCTACACATCGCCTCATTCGTAGATCTTGGGCAGGATGCTCGCCCATTCTGGCTTATTATTTCGAGACAGACTGGTACAGACTTCGTCCATAATTACAGCTCTCCCGCCACTGTCAACAATATTTTTCCCAAATAGCATCATCGTACGGTAACTGATCGAATGCATCGATCTCTCACTTCAATCACATTACCCTTACTGTCAACGCAGATACCTGAAACCTGAATACTCAAAAGTCCACATGCAATTAATACATTAACAAAATCATCAAAACAAATCCCGTAGCAGCCTCGGATACAAGCCGCTGTCCTTCTAGCAAAAACTAGAGATTGCAGGCAGAAACGAACCACTGGCCATACATCACCGTATTTGGACCAATGATCACTCATGCATCGTTAGTATGGCGGCCAAAATGTAACAAAACACAGCACAAGCGTCTTTGTAGAAGCGCAACGATAGTTTTTCTTTGTATCACATACCACAGGCGCTATGAATACCTGTCCAAGTGCAGTAATGGAATTGATTCTGGGGCCAACGTCTTTGTACTCTGCAAGAGAAAACACTTCAAGTTTGGAGATCTCGTAGGCCACTCATAATTTCTAAAACAAAAAGCTACACAAGAGAGTTTTTGGTAATCGCCTTCGGTGGACAGTAGCAAGGCCACTCTTCCAAATAGACTATCTGTCCTGGTTTACGGATATTTCTAAACTAGAGTCAGTAGAAACTGGATCGATTTTATTTGGTCCGTGCTGCCAAATAAAGGAATCCATACACAACGGTTTCATTATATCTCAAGCAATAAATCTGTGTGCTCAATAAACTTAAACAAGCTCTCAAAGGAGAAGCAATCTACTTAACGTCAGATAACCAGGCTGCTTTCACTTGTGAATCAAAGCTAAAATGGGTTCCGTAGTATAAGTGAGTCTTAGGCACTTCCTGTGGATACTTGAAAAGCCATAATTCATAGCCTGGAGATATTCATTTCACCCTCGACGATAAACGTTAAACTGCTATTAGCTCTCAACAAAAGGGACTTTGAATTATGACAAGTATCTTTACTAGTCATTGTTCTACAAAATACCAAATTACAGTTTATCAAAACTTTGGAGTGGCTTCCAGACATTCAGTCAAAACACGCTACATCAGATCTTACTGGTCGCGGTGACAAAAGTCACCAGCGCTTAAAGCCCTCAACCTAATGATGATAATAACAATATCATCTATCTACAATTTGTAGCTCAGTAAACTTTATCTGCAGTTAATAAAATATTAATCTTTAGCATAGTTTTCTAACATATTTCCACCTTTAACTATCTTCCCTGAAGATCTCCAGTGAAATTTTCATGTTATAGTTTCTATTTCGGTACACCATGGTTCTGCACCCGCATCGGTCATATCTGGATAAAAAGTAAGTAACGATATATCAGGTGCCTCAAGGTTGCAGTGTACTCAACATGTCTGTTAGTTTGCGAAACTTGTACAATGAAAACATTTTACAATCTTTCTTGACATACCGAAACGCTTTAAGGAATTTGTATTAGTTCGTTTGTTATTTCACAAATAACTAACTAAATCGCAAACTGGTTGATACTCCCGATCTGTGACTACTTGACCTACATTCATTTTAATAATATTGTCATGTCGCAAACGGTGTAAAGGAGTAGAATCAAGCTACCAAAAATGAAATACTTATTACGTCATACAAGCTCAATGACAAAACATCAATCAAAATATATCAACTGCCAGGAACACCTACTGTAATGAATAATATCTTAAATAACATATATGGCGATCGGTAATCCGGATCATCGGCCATCACAATATCATAAACAACAAACTCAACTTCGTCTCTCGTTTCTCAGCAAACAACTGACCGAATTGCTTTTATTACAACAGCAACCCAATTGCCACCAACATAGCTAACAACGATATCTTGAGCTTTGTAATAAAATCTCTTACCAGTATTGGAAGACCGCTTAACATAAATTCAGTACTCATTACTCACGGTTCTACTTAACGAGCTCTTGTAATTGCGTCACCACTCTCTGGGTGGGACACAGACGGAATCCTTGTTACTGGTCAGTGCCCCATGATGAAAACCTGCAAAAATTGCTAGACGGCCTTTCCATCTTAATCTGCTTGGCCGTACACTTCACTTTATAATTCACCAACAGAACACAAACCCACATACAATATTGTGGATCGCTGGCGAATCCCACTTCTGATGTCGCGGGGTAGTATCACTGGCAAACTCTATGTCGAGCAACACTATTTCAGAACCACAGCGATAATATAAACGTGATGATCTCAGCGAGGCGGACATGCACTCACCCTGAGCACCGCTACACACTGATTCCATCCAAGCATTGTAGCCAAGAATGCTTGACGTTTCGATTACGACAATACAATTAAAAGATTATAAGTGATTCATGTAATACTTGATTCATTAAATGATCGTTACGACATGCTTTGATATTACAATCTCCGACATATATATATATATATATATATATATATATATATATATATATATATATGGGGTCTCGTGGCCGCGTGCCTGAGTGTCAGGTCGCGAATCTGGGGAACCGGGTTCGATCCCGACCGACGCCAAATATTTTCGAATTTTAAATGGCACAAAATTGACCCCTGTGGTGCACTCTCCACGCCAGCTGTGAGTGCCCGTGAGGTGACGCCTGGTAAGCGCCCGCACGGTGTAAATATTTCATCATTACCGCATCTGTGTACAAAGCAGATTGGCACACCCAGCAATGGGTAATAAGCCGTGATGATATATTTATTTATATATATATATATATATATATATATATATATATATATATATATATATATATATATATATATACCGTGAGTTTTTTTAAACGTGAACTATAGGATTTTCAATTTCTATAGTAACTAAATGACAGCAATGTATAAGAACGTTCCATTTAAAATAGAACATAAGCTGTCATTGTCAAATGAATATTACCTGTCAATTAGGGTTGTATTGTTACTTTAAAGTTAAAAATAATGTATACAGTTCAAGAAATAGTGCAAATAATTTAATGGTATGATGCAGACGTTAGCCTCAGACAGATATCCGATTTATTTCGTAAATCATTTCCTGATCGACCAACACCAAGTGATTCAAGTATATCACGAATTGTTAACAATTTTAAGATAGATGGTTGCAATAAACGTGAACATGTAAAGAAAACAAGACAAAATAATGTTTTAACGAAATTATTACGCTCATACGAAATAATAGATTATCTACGAAAACGATAGGGCAAGCTGCGGGTGTAAGCAAAACCAGTGTACAAAGAATGCACATTTATTAAATGTTTATATCTTTTGCAAACTTTTTCATTTTTAAAATGATTAAATCAAAATACATATTTTATTTGCTATGTTTAAATGGAACGCTCTTATACATTGCTGTCATTTGGTTACTATGGATATGACAAATCCCATGTTTTAAGTTAAATAAAACGCACGGTATATATATATATATATATATATATATATATATATATATATATATATATATATATATATATATACAGTTTATCATTTTTACTAAGATTTAAAAATTTTACATTCATATTTATATTAGTGATATAGAAATAGTAATTGTTTAAGTAATCTAAAGAATGGTGCTGATGAGTCATTGATAATTATTCATCAATATTTTTAAAGGAAAATTTGTGCTTGCCTGCCTCATAGTAGTGTGGCGGCAGAGCGACTATGTCCAAAATTATATGAGAAAAAAACAAAGCGAAATTATTAAAATCGACGTGCGATGGTTTGCTTTTAACCAATTAATTATTAGGGGATACATTATGTTTCTAATGGCCCCTAAAAATAATTTAATACGACTGGCTAAATAAAATATTTTTAATTGCGATTTTGTATGATAATATAAATGTTTTTTTCAATTTTTGTCATTATGTTTATTTATGTAGTTGCAATATTTTTTGTAATAATACATCTTATATTTATTTTCCTGTGGTATTTTTATTAGACATATTGTAGTTCCTTTTAGTGATGTGTCAAATACTAGTTCAACCGAATAACAAATAATCGGCCAAATTTAAACCGAATTTCAACGAATATTCGACTTTTCCGAATATTACATTCTTCGGTGATTTTGAAATGTGACTGGTGGTAGTCCACTGTATAGGGCGGAGTTTGTTGATGTTTTAATGTTTGCCCTGCTTGCTGAAACATGTTCATTTGTTATAGTAAGCTAGTCGGTTTAAGATACATATTTATTTGCTCTTCCTAAATATAACCAGAAACAAGCAATTGTGAATGACGACCATGAAGACCCTGTTCGCGAGGTGGCTGGCTCTTCTGACTCTAGGAATGACATCTTCAGTATGTTAAATGCTTTTAAAAATGAAATAATGACGGAAATGAATACTAAAATTGACTCTTTGATTCAGTCTGCCACCTTTTGCAGCAATAAGGTAAGTGACTTTGAATCAGAGCTTAAATTATTTACTGAAAAAATAAAATGTGTCGAAGTTTTAAAAAAAGAAAATGAACTCTTAAAAAAAAGTTAATTCTCTGTGTCTTCACATTAATGACTTAGAACAATATTCCCGTATAAATAATATTGTTATACAAAATATACCGGAAGCGCATGATGAAGATGTGTTTAAAACCGTACGTGATATTGGAGAATCCATCGGAGTACCTATTGAAAATAAAGACATCGATGCCGCCCACCACTTACCTTCAAGGAATGGTATTCAACCTAAACCTAAGAATATAGTAGTTAAATTCATAAACAGAAATATTAAAAATGCTTTTATCTCCGCGAGTAAAAATAAAAACTTAACAACAACCAACTACCTGAGAAAAAAATATTTATCAATGAACATCTAACTCCAAATAATAGCGCTCTCTTTAAAAATGCTCGTACTTCATTAAAAAATAAAGGGTTTCAATATATTTGAACCAAAAATTGCAAAATTTATGCTAGAAAAACTTATACATCTCGTACATAACTCATACGGGATGATGAGGAATTAAATAAAATTAATTAAATGTGCTATGTTATAATTTTTGTTTTCATTTATGGTACTGTCTGTTTACTATCAGAACGTTCGTGAACTGCGTACTAAATTAAATAATTTAAACTTAAATTCCTCAGTTTGTGAATATGACGTCATATGCTTAACAGAGACATTTCTCAATGACTCTATAAATGACAACGATGTTTTGTCACGTAACTTCCATCTTATTCGGCGAGATAGATCGACAACATCTTCTCTTAAATCTGATGGCGGTGGAGTTCTCATCGGTATACGTAAACACATCAACATATCAATCAAATCTACCTGGTTCAGTGATGCAGAAGATGTGTGGTTGTCTCTGAAAATTAACAATTTGGTGCTTCATATATGTTGTGTATATCTTCCACCAGATAATCACTTTATGGCTAATACATTTTTGAGTAATCTAGTAATCATTAGAGATAACTGTATTAATGATAACTTCATAATATGTGGAGATTTTAATCTTCCGCATCTAGAATGGTTAGCTGCAAATAATATCATGCTACCCAGTAACAGTTATAATACCATGTCCTCTGAATATGTTGATTGTATGTCCTATTGTAATTTCTCACAATTCAATTCGATTAAAACCCATAATAATAGAATCCTAGATCTCATTAACTCCAATATTGATAATATTAAAGTTTATGAATGTAATGAACCACTTGTTATTATTGATAGACACCATCCTCCACTTGATATCTTTGTAAATATCCCCATTGTTAATAATCTTATTCCAGCGCATAAAAAAATTTACTTGTTTCATAAAGCTGATTACGATAATATATATAAACAATAAAATTAGTAACATTGTCTGGGACAATTTATTTAACAATTCGGATACTGAGAGGATGGTGGACTCATTTTATAACTTGCTTTATAAAATAATTGATGAATTCGTTCCCACTATACAATCTTCTAATAGTAAGTATCCTTTGTGGTACTCTGGTGAGTTGATCAAACTAATTAAAATTAAGCATAAAACTCATAAACAATTTAAACGATTTAAGAAACCAGAGTATTATAATGAGTTTTCACTTGCTAGAAGAAAAGTTAAAAATTTGGCCACTCAGTGTTACAGAAATTATGTGATGAATATGGAAATGGAAAAATAATGTTGATATATGTAATGGTAAAGATATTTGCAATTCCTTTTCAAACCACTTTGCAGCTTCTTTTACTTCTGGTTCATTTACAAATAATAACTCAAATGTATTACATTGTAATACAAATTCTAGCTCTTCTGTATCATTTAGTACTGAGGAGGTTCTTGAAATTCTTCTCTCGTTAGATACACGAAAAGGAGCTGGTTCTGATGAAATTCCAGCATTCTTCATTAAACAATGTGCAACTACTTTAAGCTTTCCGTTAATGCTAATTTTTAATAAATCTTTGTCTCAAGGACATTGTCCTAATAAATGGAAGGAAGCGTATGTTGTACCTGTACATAAAAGTGGAGCAAAGAATAATATTGCGAATTACAGACCTATTTCTAAACTTTGTATATTTGAAAAAATATTTGAAAAATTAATATACAAGACTCTCTTTTCCTCTGTAAAATCCTTAATTATTCCCGAGCAGCATGGCTTCATGCCCGGTAGGTCAGTCGAAACTAACTTATTATTATATTCAAATGAAATCTTACGCTCTATGGACAATAGATGTCAGGTTGACTCCATCTACACAGACTTTAGTAAGGCTTTTGATCGAATTGATCACAATATTTTGTTAAGCAAATTGGCTGGCGTTGGTGTAGATGGTGGTTTGCTTAGTTGCTTTCGTTCTTACTTGACGGGTAGAAGTCAATGTGTAGTTGCTAAGGGCTTTAAATCTGATCCTGTAATTATAACTTCTGGTGTGCCACAAGGCAGTCACTTAGGGCCATTATTATTCAATATTTTCTTAAATGATATTAGTAATTGTTTTGTGTCCTCTAATTTTTTAATATATGCCGACGACCTTAAAATATTTCGTAGGATCTCTTCAACTGCAGATTGTTATTCTCTACAGTCAGATCTTAATAGATTTGTTGCTTATGCAATTAATAACAAATTATACATTAACACAGAAAAATGTTTTCACATCAGTTTTACAAGGAATAGAACACTCACTACATACAAATACAATATATCAGGTACGACCATTACTACAGTAAATCAGGTAAAAGATCTAGGAGTTACCCTTGATAATAAATTTTGATTGGATAAGCATAATGATATAATTGTAAAGAAGTCTTACAAAATGCTGAGATTTCTAATCAGATCATGCCAGACTTTCAAGAGACCTGCAACAATTTTAACTTTATATTATGCCCTAGTTAGAAGTCAATTAGAATTTGTAGTACCTGAATGGAATCCGCAATATTCAACATATATAAATCGCATTGAGAGTATTCAAAGGAAATTTTGCAAATATTTTACGAATAAATTTCCAAATTACAACCTGAATCTTATGTCTTTGCAAAACAGGCGTAGTTTGTTAGATATTGTGTTTTATTTAAATTAATTAATAATAAAATTGATTGTTCTGAGATATTAGCTCAGCTTTCTTTTCGTGTGCAAGTTCATGCTACGAGATCAAATGAACTTTTCGCATTAAATTTCTTAAACACAAACTCAGCAATCAATTCTGTTATGAATCGTGTACCATTATTACATAATAACTTGTCCAATTCCACCCATTTTCCAGACATATTCAACGTTTCTTTACCTAGTTTAAAAAAATGTATAAGACGAATTCTAATCAATACCTAATTAATTCTTTTATAATTTGTGTATCTGTAAATCATGTACTAATTATTTACTTTTTCCTATATTATTGTCTAATTTGTATATGTGTATATTCACCTTCTACTGCTTGTTAATATGTGTATATTTCTTTGTAAATAAGTGCTTCTCTGTAATTGGGGTGCAAACCCTGTTGAGAATTGCCAAATTATAAATAAATAAATAAATAAATAAATAAATAAATAAATAAATAAATAAATAAATAAATAATAAAAATGAGCAAATGGAAAAAATCAAAAGTGTGGATGATATTCTTTAAAGATACCGTGGATGATACGAAGGCTCAGTTTATATTGTGCAAAGCACTAATTTCAAGAGGAAGCACCTGGAAAGTAGCAACAACTCTTCTGAATCATATTTAAGGAAAATTGAAATCGTATTTTGTATATGATTATTAATATTTATCCTGTCTTAGGAAGACACCCTGAATCATATAAGGAATTACGTGGCCCAATACATTGCCCTAAGAGTGAAACAATAGAACATTCAGAAAGTCCACCTCTGGTCCAGAAAAATATTAAGGATTATTTTCATGAGTGGGATGTCAATGATGACAGAGCTAAAGAACTACATTATTCCATAGCTTATATGATTGCTACTGACAATTAGCCAATCTCTATTGTTGAAGATAGTGGTTTTACAAGACTGATGAAAAAATAAAACGTAGATATAAGATTCCTAGTTGAAAACATATGACTGAGTGATAATATCCGATATCTATAAGAGAACCAAAGATGTTACAAGAAATAATATATTACAAGCTTTAACCATCTCAATGCCCAAAACTTTTTAAGTTTCACCGTTCATTAATTGGCAGATAATTATATACCCAAACACTATGTTCTGCAAGTGAAACATTTCTGTGGACAGCATTTAGGTGATAATATTCGCAATGTTTTATCAGAAATACCAACTCTTTGGGAAATACCCGATTCAAAAATTCACGTAGATTTACGTGATATTGGTGTAAATACAGTAAAAGCCCTTAATGACACTAGTTTTACCCCCATTCCTTGTTTCATTCACTCATTGCAGCTGGTAATAATGACGCAATCATCAACGTATTATTACCCATTTCCATCATTCCGAAAGTAGTCAAGAGAAGTTGCAATCAAATTAGCAACAACTCGGTCTACCACTCCATCAACTCGTGCAAGATGTTACAACTATGTGGAATAGAACTTACTATATGAACCAATGGCAACTTTTAGAAGAATATCTATTATTAAAACCTTTTGAAAAGGTTATTAAAATAGTAAGCTCATCGATCGCATGTATTTCTGAAATAATTCCAACTGTGATTAAATATTTATCTAAGGAACAACTAATTCGTGTTTCATGTAATGTTCCTCAAATGAGACTTTCTTTAATTAATAGGATGCGAACAAGATTTAGCGAAATAGAGAAAAATAAATATATCTTCCTAGCCACTTTATAAAATCCGTGGTATCGTATGCAATTTTTCTAAGTAGAAAATATCCGAGAGCTACTAAAAGCCATGTAAAGCAAATACTGTTCACATATCTCAACTGGTGAACCAACGTATTGGCCTACTGATCAAAATAAAATTCCTGATCTTTTAGACTTCTGCATAACTCGGAATATCTCACAAAATTACGTTCAGGTCAAATCCAGCCTTGAGTTATTTTCAGATCACACGCCAATAATATTAACAATAAACACAAAATAAAATAAAATAATAAGACCCCCATGTCTACATAATGAGCACACCGATTGGGACTCCTTCAGGGATACACTAAATGAAAAAATTAATCTAAAAATACTTCTAAAAAGAAGAGAAGACATTGATAACGCTACTGAAAATTTAACACGAATTATACAAAATGCGGCTTGGAAATGAGCACCAACAATAACAGAAAAAGAAGTTACACTAGAATACCCGAACTCAATAAAAGAAAAACGACGTATACGAAAAAGTTGGCAGATTAGTCGCAATCCAAACACCAAAACTAGACTTAACCAGGCACAAAAAAATCTCAAAAAATACCTTCAAAACTGGAAAAACGAACAAGTACAAGAACATCTAAAAAATCTTACACCCACCAAAACAACAGACTACTCTTTATTAATATCTTAAAACTCCAACACAAACACTTCCGCCTATAAGAAAGGCAAACAATAGCTGGGCTAGAATTAATCAAGAAAAATGCGACGTCTTTGCAGAACACTATACCACAGTATTCCAACCTTTCCCGGGCAAAAACGACGAAGAAGAACAACGTATAACCGAATATCTAAAAACGCCGGACCAACTTTCTCTACATATGAAAAATATTAGTGTAAACGAGGTTACACAAATAATTCAAAATGAAACACCCGCCAAGAAGGCTCCTGGATATGACCTCATTGCATGTAAGGTACTCAAAGAACTACCTGATAAAGCTCTTAAGCTTATAACCTTCGTCTTCAACGCCATTATCAGACTTAGTCATTATCCCCCACAATGGAAGATAGCGCAGATAATACTAATCCTTAAACCTGGAACACCCCCACAGGAAGTTACATCGTACAGACTCATTAGTCTTTTACCTGCGCTCTCAAAAGTTTTCGAAAAACTACTTCTAGAAGACTGCGACCAATAATAGACGAAGAAAACCTTCTACCAGAACACCAATTTTGGTTTAGACAGAAACATTCTACCATTGAGAAAACGCATAGAATAGTAAAAGAAATTTAAAAAAACCTTGAAGAAAAGAAATATTGTTCGGCAGCCTTTCTAGACGTATCTCAGGCCTTCGGTATGGCACGAAGGACTGTTACATAAAATTAAAAAACAATTCCCTAGTAACCACTATCAAGTAATTAAATCATATCTAACTGGTAGATTTTTCCAAATAAAATATCAGAATGAATTTTCCGAACTAAAACCCATTGAAGCAGGTGTTCCGCAAGGAAGTGTGCTGGGCCCGACACTATATTTACTATACACATCAGATCTCCCAACTCAACCAGAAATAACAGCAGCCACATATGCTGTTGATACCGCGATTTTAGCTTCACACGAAGAACCCACTGTAGCATCAGATATACTCCAAGGACACCTAATAGAAATACAAGAATGGCTAGACACGTGGAGAATAAAAGTAAACGAAGCAAAGTCCACACACATAACATTCACAACCAGTAGAAAAACCTGCCCACCAGTATTCTTAAATAACAACGCCCTTCCTCAAGCAAACAACACTAAATACCTTGGTCTACACCTAGATAGAGGACTGACCTGGCGCAAACACATTCAAACCAAAAGGAAACAGCTTGGCCTAAAAGTAAGAAAAATATATTGGATATTAGGTCCCAACTTTAAACTTTCGCTAGAAAATAAACTTCTTTTATACAAAGTGGTCCTAAAACCAATATGGACCTACGGAATAGAACTGTGGGGCACAGCAAGTGTTTCTAATATAGAAATAATCCAAAGGTTCCAAAGTAAAACCTTAAGAACTATAGTGAATGCACCGTGGCACGTGACAAACACGGTAATACACGAAGACCTACATATGAAAACAGTGAAAGAGGAAATTACCATCGCCAGCGAAAAATACTTATCTAAACTTGAAAAGCATCCGAACTCCTATGCAGTAAATTTACTAACAGCACAAGCACTTACAGACTGAAAAAAGCTGATCCTTTGGACCTGCCATATAGGTTTAAATTAATTATATATGTAATGTGTAAGAACAATGTAATTAAGAATAGTTAAGTGAACATAATAACATACAACATTTACTTATTGTCCTATGTAAGACAGATTGTAAATTAAATTGCAAATAAAAAAAAAAGAAAATATCCGTATTATACGACAGTAATTATTTTTCGAACTTCTTCGCAAAGAGTTGAGTTGTGAAAGTAGCAGCGATGATGATAATGAATTGAAGGATCTAAATAAGCAAAAATCTCCGTCGTCTCTACTAGAAACAAATCTAGAACAAGCGCATAGTACCTTCTGGGACCGTTATAAATCAGTGCAGCATATTTGTCGGGAGAAGTACTGAATAAAAAGCACAGCTCGTTTTCATGGTGGAAGATATATTACCACAAATTTCCAAAAATATGACAACTAGGAAAAATTTACTTGTCAGGTCCTGCAAGCACGGTGTACAGCGAACGGTTATTTTCGGAGGGTGGAAACAATTATGAAAACAAAAGAAACCATTTGTTACCTGATAGAGCAGAAAATCTAGTGTTTTTACATCATAATCTACCACTTATAGATTATAAATATATGTATTACATAGGAATGCATAAAAAGCATACCCTTTATTTATATAACAATCTTTTTATATAACATGATAAAAACATGTAACATATATATATATATATATATATATATATATATATATATATATATATATATATATATATATATATATATTAGAACCGAATATTCGGTATCAAATATTTGGCCGAATACCAAATAGCAAAAAGATGATCGAATAGGCCGAATACTCGGTTTATCTTTAGTTCCCATATGGTCCTAATAAATTTTTCCACTAAAAATTTGTTTATTTTTATCATAATCAATATTGATTTTACTGTGGTATATTTTTTTTAGTGAAATGTGGTGCAAAAAAAAAATCCTACGCGGCAGCACAAATATAAGATTAAAAAACATGGATAAGTAAATTTAAGTGGGTAGAAAAGAGGAAAATTGAAACAAAAGCATTATGTTAAATATGCAGAGTAACCATAATTGGTAGTAAAAGCACTTGCGGAAGCATGAATCAACACAGTTTCGCCAAATAATATATCCAAGTGGCAATGTCTTCTCCGTCAGTTAGAGAAATATTTTTTAAAAACCAGCTACATAAAAATCTGTTGATGATCATATCAAACGGTCGTAGTATTAAAAGAAGGCTGCGACAAAACTAGAGAACTGCAAGAACTGATGGAGCAAAAAATAGGAGGTAAAATATACTAGAGGCCGCGTAAAGACCAAGTAGTAGCCATAGTGTCAGGAATGGACTTCCTAACAAACGAGGAAGATATAAGAGAAGCCATACAACAGACAGTAAAAATACAAGAAACAGATAAAGTCGAAATAGAAGAACCAAGAACAGCATATGCTAACACTAAGAAAACCATAATAAGACTTTCAAACCGGATAGGTAAGGAACTCTTAGATAAGAAAACAATAAGAATAGGCATCAGTGAATGCCAAATAAGAGAGAGAATAAACATACTAAGGTGCTACAAATGCAGATCTATGGGACACACCGAGGCAAATTGTCAGGGCCCGGACAGGCGTAACTGCTGTGGCAGATGCGGAGAAGAGGTCCACATAGGACAACTCTGCAAGAAAGAGGCAACTTGCTTTAACTGTAAAACCGGAAAAAACACAAGACGGGGACAATGGCATGCCCCGTGTATAGAGAGATGATAGAAAATAGATAAAAGTGGGGAATCGGATACCACAACAAGACGATGAAAACATTAGAAATGATTAAGATCCTCCAAGCAAATCTCAATAGAAGCAAGGACGCTCACAATGCTACTGAATGGGCGATAAGAGAAAAAGACGTGCAAATCGTTCTTGCCTCGGAACCGAACAGACGTATAGTATCCAACCAGAGTGGTTGGCTCGCGGACCCGGGAAATTGCAACACGGCGATACGGGTTATCGACACTAATAAAGTGACGGTGAACGATTATTCCACGATGCCAAACATCTCTTGGTTGGAAACTGATGGCATGAGACTGGTAGCATGCTATATCAGTCCCAAGAGTGGAATGGAAAACTACGAGGAATTCCTAAACGAGTTAGAAGAAATAATAGCAAGCACAAATAAACATGTCATAATGACGGGGGACTTCAACTCCAAGCAATCGGACTGGGGATCTCCAGTAAATGACCAAAGAGGACACAAACTGACAGAGCTGCTGCATAAACATGACCTATGTATATGCAACACAGGCGACACTCCGACCTTCCAGAACGCAAACGGGACTTCATATATTGACATAACGGCCTGCTCCGAAATGAACTCGGACAAAATTAAAAGATGGAGAGTGGACCATGAGGACGAACACTATAGTCCTCATGCACAAATTTACTTTGAGATCGATATGTCAAATACAACCACTAACATGCCAAAACACCAGGTAAAATGGGATGTCAAAAACCTGGATATCGATAAGGCGAAAGAAGAAATAGAAAGGATACTGCCAACCTGCAATATCCAGGATCTTACAGCTCAGATACAACAGACATGCGATAGATCTATGAAACGAAAAATTAGCAACCCGAAAAGGCCCCCAGTCTATTGGTGGGCCCAAGAAATAGGGAAACTATGGCCAACTTGGCCTGTAGCGCTACATTATTATTAAGAAGGGAGTGCCAACATAAAAGGAGAATACTACAGAGAGCGAGAGTAAGACAAAGGGATCCCAGCAACATAGAAAATGTAATCGCAGAATACAAACAAGCGAAGAAGATATTAAGCCTTGAAATAGCGAAGGAAAAAAATAGAAAGTGGAAGGAACTCATAGAGACTGTAGAGGAAGACCCGTGGGGGAAACCTTATCAAATAATAGTAAAAAGGACGAAACTGCAAGTTCCGGTAACACCTGAACAGGAAACGGTATCGAAGATCATCGGTACCTTGTTCCCGCGCAAGGAGGTACAAAGTTGGAACCCTAGGGGAACAACACGTGACCCCGAGCGGCAAGTGACCATGGAGGAGGTAGAAGAGGCAGGGAGAAGGATGAAAGCAAAGAAAGCCCCAGGCCCAGACGCTATCCCACCAGAAATGGTGAAGCTAATAGCTCAAACCAAACCAGAACTACTAGCACGGCTAATTAACGAGATCATGCAAACAGGGAAGTTCCCTGAATGCTGGAAACGAGCAGATCTCATATTGTTGCCTAAACCAGGAAAGAAAGACTTAACGGAACCATCATCATACAGACCGTTATGTCTCCTCGATATACTAGGGAAACTTACAGAAAGAATAATAACTAATAGGATAAACTCATACATTGAAGACAACAAAAAATTATCAGAAAACCAATATGGATTCAGACCAGGCAGGTCGACGATCCAGGCCATGGAAGTGATAAAGAAACGAGCTATCGAGGAAACAGAAAAAGGCAAAACCAGAGGCTTCTGCGCTTTGTGTACGATCGATATAAGAAACGCTTTCAACAGCGCTCCCTGGACCCATATCCTACAGGCACTTGTGCACAAAGAGGTACCAAACTATCTAATAAATATCGTTGCGGACTATCTGAAGGATAGGTCCCTACGGTACAACGATAAAGATTACCGGATGACCTGCGGCGTACCACAAGGCTCGATACTCGGGCCGATATTGTGGAACATCTTCTACGACGGCGTGCTGCAATTAGAAGTCCCGAGAGGAGTCTAACTGGTTGCCTTTGCTGACGACCTGGCAATCCTATCCATAGCGAGGTACGAAGATAACCTCATGAACATTACAAATATGACGCTGGACAAAATAGAGGAATGGATGGAGGAAAAGGATTTACAGATCGCTCCAGAAAAAACAGAAGCTATTCTGCTAATAGGGATAAAAAAAGTCCGGGAAGTAAAATTCTACATCGGAAATACTGAAATAAGACCAAGACAGACTCTGAAGTACCTGGGAGTCCTTTTTGACAGGGGTCTAACTTTCCTGCCGCACGTAAAGGAAGTGACAGCAAAGGCAACCAGGACAACAAACGCCATTAAAAGAATGTTCCCTCGCATAAGAGGACCGCAAGAGGGAAAGAGAAGACTAATAGCAGCCGCCGCGCAGTCGATGGTTCTATACGCGGCACCGATATGGGAAAAGGCACTGAAATATGGAAGTTGCCACACCATGCTAAACAGCCTTAACAGGAAGCTAGCTATAGCCATATGTAGGGGCTACAGGACCATCTCAACCGAAGTAGCCCAGATTCTAGCACGATTAGCGCCAATTCAACTTTTGTTGGAAGAAAGATGTCTAGGGCACAAAAAAACTAAAGAAGAGAGAAAACAAATCAGACAGGCCAGAACAACAAACTGGCAGGTAAGGTGGAGGGAAAATACGGGAAGCACGTGGACACACGAAATACTTCCGGACATCACAGACTGGCTCGAAAGGAAGGAAGGTAATATAACTTTCCATCTGAGCCAGTTCATAAGCGGCCACGTATGCTTCCAAGTATACTTAAAGAAAATAGGAAAAGCAATAACAGATCGGTGCATACACTACCAAGAAAATGTAGACACACCCGTACACACGCTGTTTGAGTATGCATACTGGCAGGAAGTCAGGAACGCTACGAACAGCAAACTTGGACTCCAGCTAACCAAGCACAACATAAAGAACATGATGGTAATGAACAAAGACCGATGGAAAGAAATAAATGAACTAATAACGGCAATAATGAAGAAGAAGGACATAGAAAGGATTGAGGAAAACAGAAAGTAAAACGTTAAAGGACAACAATTAGATGGTGATGTAATGCAAATAGCGGTTCCACATCTCATTGGGCTAGGGGGCGGGTTAGAGTCCCGCACTACCCAAATCCTCCGGGGGCATCTACTACCGTACGGTATGATGCCGGGTGTGCATGATGCATTCTCTCCAACCCATAAAAAAAAGATGTAGCCCATCTTATTCACAGCGTATGTCGGTGGAAAGAAATATATCCAGCATGTAGAGGAAAACGTGTCCGGCAATTTTACATTCGCGAAGTTGGGCAGTTATTATTAGCTACTCATTTGGAAGAAGCAAAATTAATATTAAAAAGATTAATAATAGTAGCTTTATGTGAATATGAAGGACAGTATATTACTAATCCGTTAGAAGGTACCCACTGCGAAGAAGCTAAAAAAAATATTAAATAAATATGCATTTGGAATTGAACAAAGTAACAAAAAATATTTAAGACGTAGATGTAGACGCTACTGATGGTAAGTCGGAAGGTAACAACGAAGAAGAAACAGAACTTGAAGATGACGGAATTAAATCATGGGTCAATTATATAGTGAATGTAACAGCGATGTTACTTCAAAATGAAGAAGTTGGAAATCGAGCCATCATGTACATGCCTAAAATTGTAAATAAATTGAAACTACTTAGTTACAGGTAACTATAGAAAACTAGTAAGTGCATATTTTATTAAATGGTTTATTTTCTATATAATATGATTAAATTATGAATATATTTTAGATTACCTCTCTGGTCAGATGTATTGGTACGTTATTTTGGCTATGGAAATCTGACAGCGTCTTCAGCAAGTGTTGAAAGTCATATTAACGATTTGAAAACACGCCTTATGCCATCGTGCCAACTATTCCACTACAAGTAGATGAATTTGTTCTAAATCATTCGGAAATATTAGAAGGTAATTATAAATTTTAAGATACTTTCATTTAAATATCAAAAATATAGGGAGAAGACATGAGAATTCGTGACATATGTATGTGTTTAACATGGGAAAACAGTTGTTTTTTTTTTTCAAAAATTAGCTCTCATAAAACTTTATGTGGTATACATTATATATATATATATATATATATATATATATATATATATATATATATATATATATATATATATATATATATATATATATATATATACCGGGTGTCTTAGGCCGACCGACACATGGGCGATTAACATGTAAAATTAGTTAATTGTGAATAGTATCTCCCCAGTGCAAGATATTAAGATGAAATTTTGCATGCTTATCCGGGGATACTATTTCTATGGATTTCAATTCAAATCAGTCAATTTACAAGTGTAATATTAGAATAAATTAAGAAAAATTGTAGAAGTACCATGAATGTTATTCATATCTTGAAAATAATAGTATCTAAGCAACAGCTCTGATAGAGTAGGGGTAACATGCGCGCTTCACAATTTAGAGAGTCGGGTTCGAAACCAACCGACAGCAATATTTATTTTTTAATTTTTTCTTTTCAAAATAATTTTTATTATTAATATGTTTTTAATCTTTTATTAATATTTAATTTAATAAAGTGGATACAATGTACGTAACAAGATTTATTTATTTAAAAAATATTTTATTATTTGCTTTATTGGTTTATTATAAATTAAATTTCTTCAAATTATAGTTAGCCCTGACGAAAACAAAAAAACGAGAACATTTGATTTGAATAATCAAACGTCAAATGCAGATTTGTATTGTACTATCTTTATTTGTTGCTAGTGTTATTTAAATAATATGGATTTAACTACAAAAGATAAAATTCGTATTGTGAAATTATTTCACATTGGTAATAGCCTACAGCAAACTGCTGATGTATTTTCTGCCGAAAAGCCAGAAAAAGTAGTTAATAAATCCCGTGTAAGGCGTATTATTAACAGATTTGAAGAAACTGGGTGTGTTGCTAATCACACAAAGCAGGAAATACAACCTATTGAAAATGAATTTGAAGAAATAATAATTGCGCGGGTTGAAGTGGAGCCTACTATTAGTTTAAGAAGTTTACAAATGGAATGTGGAATAAGTAGAACAAAAATTGCTAGAATACTTAAGAAAAATGGATTTAGAAGTTACAAAGTAGGTAACCATCAAGAATTGCGAGACGGCGATGAAGAAAGAAGAGCAACTTATTGTGAAACAATTATGGATAAAGCCAATGAAAACAGAAACTTTTTGTACTGCCTCTGTTATACCGATGAATGCACATTTACTCTTCATAACGAACCGAATGTGCAAAACTTTCGCCACTGGTCAAAAGATAAACCAACTCTTCAAAATTTATAAAGAACCCAATATCCCCAGAAGGTTAATGTTTGGGCGGGAATTTTGGGATCACACATTATTGGACCATATTTTATTGAAGGGACATTGAACGGTCCAAAATATTTAGATTTATTGGAAACAGTAGTTGGGCCTAGACTTACAGAATTAAATATGGAGAGGATATGGTTTCAACAGGATGGGTGTCCAGCGCATAACGTGCAAATTGTCAAAGAATATTTGGACAATTCATTTCCAGATTCTTGTATTGGTTTAAATGGACCAATTAATTGGCCGGCAAGGTCTCCTGATCTAAGCCCCTTAGATTTTTTTCTTTGGGGTCATTTAAAATCAAAAATTTACGGCCATTATGAATTGACCACTTTAGAAGACCTGAAAGCGGCAATAAGGAATGAATGTAGGCTTATTTCTAATCGACAGCTAAGCAACGTGAGACAGCAATGTTACGATCGTCTCGGATTTTGCTTAGCGCAAAACGGCGGCCATTTTGAATATTTATTATAATTTTTAAATTTTAATGTTGTAATTAGTAGGTACGATTTAATATTTTTTAAATAAATAAATCTTGTTACGTACAATGTATCCACTTTATTAAATTAAATATTAATAAAAGATTAAAAACATACTAATAATAAAAATTATTTTGAAAAGAAAAAATTAAAAAATAAATATTGCTGTCGGTTGGTTTCGAACCCGACTCTCTAAATTGTGAAGCGCGCACGTTACCCCTACTCTATCAGAGCTGTTGCTTAGATACTATTATTTTCAAGATATGAATAACATTCATGGTACTTCTACAATTTTTCTTAATTTATTCTAATATTACACTTGTAAATTGACTGATTTGAATTGAAATCCATAGAAATAGTATCCCCGGATAAGCATGCAAAATTTCATCTTAATATCTTGCACTGGGGAGATACTATTCACAATTAACTAATTTTACATGTTAATCGCCCATGTGTCGGTCGGCCTAAGACACCCGGTATATATATATATATATATATATATATATATATATATATATATATATATATATATATATATATATATATATATATATATATATATATATATATATATATATATATATATTGATAGTTAATAGAAGCTTATTTCTTGAAATAACGCATATTGAATTTACTTTTGTCATGTCTTTGAATTAAGCTGATGCGGATACGAAAAGTAGTAATACAATATTTTATAATTGATTAATGAATATACTTCACTTCTTCACATACTAAATAAGTTTTTATTTGTAAAATAAGAATTTAAGCCATGCTTTATATTCAAATTAATTTCAACAACTCCTATGTAGTTTTAAAATCTAAACTATATGCCGGGGTCACGTATAAATTTGAAATACCGCCATTTAACGGCACTAACTTTTTAGTTCAAAAAGTAAGTGTAGTGATCGCGCAAATTTCTGAAATGGTCTATTTTTTAGTCCAATGTGATCAGCACTCTACACTGAGGACATCTATCACAGTTGCAACAACTACACAAAAAAATTGAGCACGCGTTTTTCCGTAAGGCTGTGGATATATTTGTCTGTGACACGGGGATTAAAATTATGTTCTCAGCGTTATGAACTGAGTTTAAATTTAACGCCTAAATTTGACCGTTACACTTTTCTGGTCTATTATTTAGAATAATAACCCGAAATTTGTAAGTAATAGTCTATAAAATCTTAAAATGTTTTCTTTTTGCATAAAACAAAAAAAAAAAAATATTGGCCAACTTGGGTAATATCCGTAAATCCGGATTTACCCATACATTTTTAATTTGTTTAAATGAAAAAAATTGAAACATAATAATTAATTGAATTTAATAATCCAAGAGAAGTACAAAAGGATACAGCTTTTTAAAATTATTTATTGTGTAGGTATCTTCACGCACTTTTCTCCCACCTTCTCTGAGAATGCTCGAAATTTGAACCTTTTGTATACGCAGCAACTTCACGGAATAGATTTGTAGAGTAGGGAAAATGTATGTGGCACGAAATATACAATTTAGATGGACGTTAAAAGGGGTCAAGTCGAATTTTATTCAGGCCGCCCCCTAAAGTGGTTCCAAATAAATAAATAAAAATTGGGCAGGCAATGATTTAGCTTAATATTAATATTTAACCGTGACAAGTGCATTTAGGCACGGTCAAATACTAATATTAAGCGGAAACATTGCAGCACAATTTTTATTAATTTATTTGGAACCACTTTACCGGCCCGGTTAAAATTCAACTTGACCCCTTTTAAAGTCCAAATAAATAAGAGGTTTTGGAATTAGGATTTTGGATCACACAATCATAAAAATAATATAGTCAATGTCGAAAAATTTATTTAAAAAATAAAAACTTCCTTTTTATTTTTGTCGGTTTTGATATACAATATTTATTGACAAACAGCAGATAATTCATAACAAAAATAAAATACATTATATACTACATATTAATATGGGAATCATGAACGTGCTGTATTTAGAACATTTTACAACTTTATCATTTTGATCATTGTATTGTTCCCACGACCAATCTGATCATTTAAAAACAGCAGTATAATGGCCAATGTATTGTTGTGATACAGGGTCTTGAAATTCTATAACCCCTCTTAAATAATAATCTCTTTCAATCAATACGATCTTCTTTGGAATACTGTCTAAAACTAGGGTGAGTGAAATTTTAACTCATTAGTTGTTTCTTGAATAAATAAATCAGTTGCTAGTACATTATGGTACATAACTTCTATGTGATGAATGATATTGCATTGAATACTGGTTGTTTGAACTGGATGCTGAATTGCTTTTTGTAAATTATTTATACCTTGTTTAATAATTTTAGCATCTGTTGTTAAGCTACTGTGAATGTATGCTTTCTTTTCTTTACATTCGTTACATGTAATGGTTATACTAGAACTAACAATTTTTAAAGATTTTATCAGGGCATTGATGTTAGTTGAACAGTCTACACGTTTAACAAAATTAGCGGATAGTTGGTGACCATATATGTCATACAAAATATCTGCTCTTAAACTGTAAGCTGTTGATATGATATTTCTCTTAGAGAGTAAAGCTGCCAATTCAAAAACTTTTGGCACATCTCCATTTGATAATATAGATTCTTTCAATTTTTTACTATCGCATATAGCTGTAGCTAGATTTGTGCTACGCTATCAAATGAACATCTGTTCGTTAGACTGATGAAACTACCCTTTGCTTTCCTTGTTTTCAGTGTTATTATACTGCAGCCATTTTTAGCACACCCACAGGAATAGCCTTAGCTAAACTGTCTCCCATTTCCATAGTTGCCCACTCTGAGCAAGGATTTAGGTACATACTTTTATTTGCTAATTTAAAATTTGGCGATGCGTACATCTTTGGCTTTCGTAGCCAAGTTTCCTTACATTACAACTCATTACTAATACCTATGATATTAGACTTTTCGGTATGATCCTTTTCTTGGTCATTTGTTTCCGTGTCCTGAATATGTATTTTTGTTTCTGTAATTATATTCGTTTATTGGATTTATTAATCAGTGGCTCGTAGCACCAGCACGAGCGTGGTTCTAACACCAGTATCAACTACAATCATGTCAACGACTTGGCACATACTTCAGGTTGTTAAGAAAATCAGTGTTGCCAATATACTGGTTAAGCCGAAAATGTACTGTCAGCCATGTTCATTGAATTCGGCTTCATTATTTTAAATTGTTTATCCTACAAACAAGTCAAGAATCAACACATTTTAAACAATTTTATAAAATGCCGCCAAATTTATTGAATATGACTGCCAGTACATTTTCGGCTTAATCAGTATATAGGCAACACTGATTTTGTTAACAACCCTAAAGTAGGTATGTGTCAAGTCGTTGACATGGTTCTAGTTGACACCGGTGTTAGAACCACGCACGTACTACCAGCCATAATGTTTAATTATAATTACCTTCAACTTTATCATTTTCTTCAACTGTTATATTTTCCGAAATGAATTGGTTCCATACCCGAAAGTAATGAATTCAAGATAATATGAAATATATATAATGCGTTTGTGTTGGGAACACGCGCGCCCGCTAAGAAAGAATCAAATTCTTGGTAAAATAGTACAACAGTAGGGTAATTTCAGATTTTGTAATTTTTATGCTACTTTATAAAACTGAAATAATTTTGAAGTTTAGCCCCAATGGAATTCGAACCTGAGCCGTCAGAATCACAACTGGTTATTTATCGCATTTGACCACAGCACACTATAATATACACTAATATAAAGCATGTATATTTTAACTTGGCAGCAAAGCAGGAAAGTGAAAATGAAAATCTGCGTAAACATATTTAAATTTAATAAATTAATGAAACATTCGGAAAAAGTATATAAACTAAACTCACTAATGTGTTCAACGCCGGTATCTTCCTTTACATTAGGTTGAAAATAATTTAGGCCTGATGCCAGTGTCATTGTACCTAAAATTAAGATTCAAATTAAACAGATCGTACTGTTGAAAACGTGTGAGAAGCCATCGTCCAAAAAGTCATAGCGTCGAAACTTATCTCCTTCATAAACAGACAACCACAATGTTCAAAGCGCCAAAAAGTAATAACATCGAAATAGCCATACGTGCAAAAAGTCGTAGCGTCGAAATGTTATGTCACCACACAGTGCGTAAATCACTATATTGTTCGTATTGCTTGATCAGCTAATTGTACAAGATTCACGTTGACGCTAACTTTTGAGTAGGGATTAGCTTTGACACTATGACTTTGCTATGATGAACATTCTGGTTGTAAAAGGGACAAGTTTCCACAGAGAGTTTTCGAACGTATGGCTTTCATACATATGGTTTTCGATAGAACGCGACATATACTCAATAAAAATATAATATACAGGATGAACAGGAGAATTCGTGAGATAGGTGTAGAGTTTTTCAAATATTACCTATCCCGTAAAACTATGTCAGATTTATTTATTTAATCGTATCTGCACTACATTACAATAAATTTTGTTCATTTTGAGCAGGCGCTGGGTGTTATAGGTCAATGCCAAATTGTCACACATGGCAAAAGTTCTTTCTGCATTTTTTGTACATGTAGCGCAGTTGATGAAAGATTTGTCCCATTAATTTGACACCCAGGTTATGTCAGATGATTTATACATAGAAATTTTAAAAATAAAATTTATTAAAATTTTCAAATTTATAATTTTCGTATCCGCATCAGCTTAATTCAAAGACATGACAAAAGTAAATTCAATATGCGTTATTTCAAGAAATAAGCTTCTATTAACTATCAAATATATATATATATATATATATATATATATATATATATATATATATATATATATATATATATATATATATATATATATATATATATTTGATAGTTAATAGAAGCTTATTTCTTGAAATAACGCATATTGAATTTACTTTTGTCATGTCTTTGAATTAAGCTGATGCGGATACGAAAATTATAAATTTGAAAATTTTAATAAATTTTATTTTTAAAATTTCTATGTATAAATCATCTGACATAACCTGGGTGTCAAATTAATGGGACAAATCTTTCATCAACTGCGCTACATGTACAAAAAATGCAGAAAGAACTTTTGCCATGTGTGACAATTTGGCATTGACCTATAACACCCAGCGCCTGCTCAAAATGAACAAAATTTATTGTAATGTAGTGCAGATACGATTAAATAAATAAATCTGACATAGTTTTACGGGATAGGTAATATTTGAAAAACTCTACACCTATCTCACGAATTCTCCTGTTCATCCTGTATATTATATTTTTATTGAGTATATGTCGCGTTCTATCGAAAACCATATGTATGAAAGCCATTTGTGTAAAAGCCATACGTTCGAAAACTCTCTGTGGAAACTTGTCCCTTTTACAACCAGAATGTTCATCATAGCAAAGTCATAGTGTCAAAGCTAATCCCTACTCAAAAGTTAGCGTCAACGTGAATCTTGTACAATTAGCTGATCAAGCAATACGAACAATATAGTGATTTACGCACTGTGTGGTGACATAACATTTCGACGCTACGACTTTTTGCACGTATGGCTATTTCGATGTTATTACTTTTTGGCGCTTTGAACATTGTGGTTGTCTGTTTATGAAGGAGATAAGTTTCGACGCTATGACTTTTTGGACGATGGCTTCTCACACGTTTTCAACAGTACGATCTGTTTAATTTGAATCTTAATTTTAGGTACAATGACACTGGCATCAGGCCTAAATTATTTTCAACCTAATGTAAAGGAAGATACCGGCGTTGAACACATTAGTGAGTTTAGTTTATATACTTTTTCCGAATGTTTCATTAATTTATTAAATTTAAATATGTTTACGCAGATTTTCATTTTCACTTTCCTGCTTTGCTGCCAAGTTAAAATATACATGCTTTATATTAGTGTATATTATAGTGTGCTGTGGTCAAATGCGATAAATAACCAGTTGTGATTCTGACGGCTCAGGTTCGAATTCCATTGGGGCTAAACTTCAAAATTATTTCAGTTTTATAAAGTAGCATAAAAATTACAAAATCTGAAATTACCCTACTGTTGTACTATTTTACCAAGAATTTGATTCTTTCTTAGCGGGCGCGCGTGTTCCCAACACAAACGCATTATATATATTTCATATTATCTTGAATTCATTACTTTCGGGTATGGAACCAATTCATTTCGGAAAATATAACAGTTGAAGAAAATGATAAAGTTGAAGGTAATTATAATTAAACATTATGGCTGGTAGTACGTGCGTGGTTCTAACACCGGTGTCAACTAGAACCATGTCAACGACTTGACACATACCTACTTTAGGGTTGTTAACAAAATCAGTGTTGCCTATATACTGATTAAGCCGAAAATGTACTGGCAGTCATATTCAATAAATTTGGCGGCATTTTATAAAATTGTTTAAAATGTGTTGATTCTTGACTTGTTTGTAGGATAAACAATTTAAAATAATGAAGCCGAATTCAATGAACATGGCTGACAGTACATTTTCGGCTTAACCAGTATATTGGCAACACTGATTTTCTTAACAACCTGAAGTATGTGCCAAGTCGTTGACATGATTGTAGTTGATACTGGTGTTAGAACCACGCTCGTGCTGGTGCTACGAGCCACTGATTAATAAATCCAATAAACGAATATAATTACAGAAACAAAAATACATATTCAGGACACGGAAACAAATGACCAAGAAAAGGATCATACCGAAAAGTCTAATATCATAGGTATTAGTAATGAGTTGTAATGTAAGGAAACTTGGCTACGAAAGCCAAAGATGTACGCATCGCCAAATTTTAAATTAGCAAATAAAAGTATGTACCTAAATCCTTGCTCAGAGTGGGCAACTATGGAAATGGGAGACAGTTTAGCTAAGGCTATTCCTGTGGGTGTGCTAAAAATGGCTGCAGTATAATAACACTGAAAACAAGGAAAGCAAAGGGTAGTTTCATCAGTCTAACGAACAGATGTTCATTTGATAGCGTAGCACAAATCTAGCTACAGCTATATGCGATAGTAAAAAATTGAAAGAATCTATATTATCAAATGGAGATGTGCCAAAAGTTTTTGAATTGGCAGCTTTACTCTCTAAGAGAAATATCATATCAACAGCTTACAGTTTAAGAGCAGATATTTTGTATGACATATATGGTCACCAACTATCCGCTAATTTTGTTAAACGTGTAGACTGTTCAACTAACATCAATGCCCTGATAAAATCTTTAAAAATTGTTAGTTCTAGTATAACCATTACATGTAACGAATGTAAAGAAAAGAAAGCATACATTCACAGTAGCTTAACAACAGATGCTAAAATTATTAAACAAGGTATAAATAATTTACAAAAAGCAATTCAGCATCCAGTTCAAACAACCAGTATTCAATGCAATATCATTCATCACATAGAAGTTATGTACCATAATGTACTAGCAACTGATTTATTTATTCAAGAAACAACTAATGAGTTAAAATTTCACTCACCCTAGTTTTAGACAGTATTCCAAAGAAGATCGTATTGATTGAAAGAGATTATTATTTAAGAGGGGTTATAGAATTTCAAGACCCTGTATCACAACAATACATTGGCCATTATACTGCTGTTTTTAAATGATCAGATTGGTCGTGGGAACAATACAATGATCAAAATGATAAAGTTGTAAAATGTTCTAAATACAGCACGTTCATGATTCCCATATTAATATGTAGTATATAATGTATTTTATTTTTGTTATGAATTATCTGCTGTTTGTCAATAAATATTGTATATCAAAACCGACAAAAATAAAAAGGAAGTTTTTATTTTTTAAATAAATTTTTCGACATTGACTATATTATTTTTATGATTGTGTGATCCAAAATCCTAATTCCAAAACCTCTTATTTATTTGGACTTTAAAAGGGGTCAAGTTGAATTTTAACCGGGCCGGTAAAGTGGTTCCAAATAAATTAATAAAAATTGTGCTGCAATGTTTCCGCTTAATATTAGTATTTGACCGTGCCTAAATGCACTTGTCACGGTTAAATATTAATATTAAGCTAAATCATTGCCTGCCCAATTTTTATTTATTTATTTGGAACCACTTTAGGGGGCGGCCTGAATAAAATTCGACTTGACCCCTTTTAACGTCCATCTAAATTGTATATTTCGTGCCACATACATTTTCCCTACTCTACAAATCTATTCCGTGAAGTTGCTGCGTATACAAAAGGTTCAAATTTCGAGCATTCTCAGAGAAGGTGGGAGAAAAGTGCGTGAAGATACCTACACAATAAATAATTTTAAAAAGCTGTATCCTTTTGTACTTCTCTTGGATTATTAAATTCAATTAATTATTATGTTTCAATTTTTTTCATTTAAACAAATTAAAAATGTATGGGTAAATCCGGATTTACGGATATTACCCAAGTTGGCCAATATTTTTTTTTTGTTTTATGCAAAAAGAAAACATTTTAAGATTTTATAGACTATTACTTACAAATTTCGGGTTATTATTCTAAATAATAGACCAGAAAAGTGTAACGGTCAAATTTAGGCGTTAAATTTAAACTCAGTTCATAACGCTGAGAACATAATTTTAATCCCCGTGTCACAGACAAATATATCCACAGCCTTACGGAAAAACGCGTGCTCAATTTTTTTGTGTAGTTGTTGCAACTGTGATAGATGTCCTCAGTGTAGAGTGCTGATCACATTGGACTAAAAAATAGACCATTTCAGAAATTTGCGCGATCACTACACTTACTTTTTGAACTAAAAAGTTAGTGCCGTTAAATGGCGGTATTTCAAATTTATACGTGACCCCGGCATATAGTTTAGATTTTAAAACTACATAGGAGTTGTTGAAATTAATTTGAATATAAAGCATGGCTTAAATTCTTATTTTACAAATAAAAACTTATTTAGTATGTGAAGAAGTGAAGTATATTCATTAATCAATTATAAAATATTGTATTACTATACTTAACCTAACTTTTTATTTTCCAAGCCAAACAAAACATTTCCAGTGGCAGTATTTTGAGGGCCAGAAGTTTAGTACTCATTATAGTTATTTGAAAAACGAAACTAACAAAACAAAAACAAAACTGTGAAACAGACAGAACTGTCATATAAACAAGGATGGGTGTACGGCAAACGGCACTTATATTTTGTCGCAATCTAACATTTGGGGCATGCGCTTTAAATTTCTAAAATGATCTATTATTGTGTATTGACAGTGTTTACCTGGCTCACTCGAATTATACACTTTTACTTTCACTTGGCTGGGGCGGGCACCCAGGGGTTTTGTTCCCAAACCAAGAACTCTGAGACTGACTATCACGCAACCAAATTTCTGACCGGATATATCAAAAAAATATCTTATTTGATTGCATTTTCCGCAATTACATTGTAATATTTCAGGAAGTATTAAAAAAATTGTTCAAATTTTACGCATTTAGAACATTAAGGCTTGATCTACATTAGCGGTACGATGACGGTATGTCAAGTATACGAGGCATTTACATTAGACGGTACCATGACGGTACCAACATAATAAAATACCATGACAACATAGTTTTGTCTTTTATGGATTATGATGGTTTGTGATGAATATGTCATGTTTCAATCAACTGTAGAAAATATTGTGCAATGTTTAAAAATTTCTCAAATACCGACTTGGCTATAACTGCCCTTACTATTGATGAAGAAAACGAAGAAAATCCAGAAATTTTTACAAAACAATACTATTTTTATGTACCCTCTGTAATAATCTGTAGTGTATATTTCACGTTTTTGTCATAAGCAGAGAATTTTTGTTCAATAATGTATATAATCATTTCTCATTTCTAACTAATTTTGACTACATTTTTTTAACTAAAAGACAAATATCAAAAAGTGAAAAACATGTCAGATGTCATGTAATCACCTACGTCAACGTAACGTGCACGTACTCTTCAAACGCAACCTTCCACTCCCCATTGCATGCAAATACTACGCTTTTACTACGATATACAATATTTTTTCAATAGAAACAAAACTGTAATGTACCGCTAATGTAAATCAGTGAATATCAATGTACCGTCATTATACCTTCATCGTACTGAGAACGTACACTGTAAAGTTTTGGCGTAGCTGGACCTACCTTTTTGGGTTGAAACTATATGCAACCCGAAGGTAGAACTATTCTTCCTTATTAAATAGTCGATGCACCAATCTCTGCTTAGGGTAGGAAAACCTACCTCACACCCAGGTAGACACGATGCGACCCTTCATATAGTGGGATGGAAATACCTACAGAGGTTTATGCAAATGCTTGGAAGTGATTTATAAATATCATAGCACAAGGTAATTGCAAATATCTATATGGTCGTTGAAAATGCTTTATAGTGATTTGTAAATAACGTAACACAAGGTACTTGGAAATATCCGTATGGTTGTTAGAAATGCTTTATAGTGATTTATATGATCCCCCACATAAGGAAGTTGCAAATTCCTTTAAAAATATTGGGATTTAGAAAAAATAATAAAATGTTTATAATAATAAAAATTATTATTAATAAAAAACATAAAAAGCATTATAAACAAAAAAGATATTAAAGCCACATATTATAAAAACCACAAATAAAATAAGTACATATTACAAAAAAACACATATTATAAATAAATAAAGTTGGTACATATTATTTTAAAAACCCCCAAACATAGAACATGTAAAATCATACTTCCGTACTTCCTGCTTTCTTTTCCTTTAGGCAAAAGAGATTTAAATAAAAGTCTGCATCTGAATCAATAAGCAAAATTAATTTTGCATATTTTGTAAGAATGTCGAAAATCGCCCCAAAAATAGCGATATATATATATATATATATATATATATATATATATATATATATATATATATATATATATATATATATATATATATAATTGAAACAAAAAATAACAAATATTAATGATTTATTGGTCAAGCTTTGTTTAGTTTATTTATATTATTACTTGTAATTTCTGTTCGAGTGAACAATTATATATTTAAATTATAGATCATTTTTCACTTAAACAGAAATTAGAAATAAGACCTAATAAAAATAAATTAACCTAGCTTGATAGATAAATTGTTAAAAATTTGTTAATTTATTTGTTTCATTTTCATGGCTAACGCTATTTTTGGGGTGATTTTCGACGTTTGTCATTAGAAGGCATGCAAAATTAATTTTGCTTATTGATTCAGATGCAGAATTTTTTAAAGGTTTTTTACTTAAAATATTTAGAGAAGCGGAAAATTACAAAAGTATGATTTTACATGTTAAAGTCCTATGTTCGGGAGTTCTTGTCACTACATCTTATATAAAAAAAAAACACATAACTGAAAAATAACTTTACATAATAAGAAAATATATACATGGTATTCATAGTCTTAATCAGATAAGGTATTAAACAATCTCTGGATTGTGATATTTTTACAAGGGTTTATTAATTTTATGATAAATTCATTTAAAAACGTAAGTGTTTTTTTAAAAGCGGGAGGATATTTTAAATTGAAAATATATATATTGCGGCCATCAAATCGATGACCGCATCAGTAATGGTTTTACTTTCGCAAATTTTCATTTTATCTGCGCAAACGTAAAACAAATTGTTTAGAAAAAGATGATTGTTGCTGGATACTGCTCCAACGATTGCAGGTCCTGGGGGAACATTATCAGTAACTAAAATGATCTTCTGCGTATCTTCTTGCAGCAGGCACGGTAAAATTATCATGGCCGTGTCTAACGAAAGATCTGTAAACAAAAAAGATTATTAGATTTCTTTTCAAAAGTAGGTATACTTAATACAAGTTTTTCATATATATATATATATATATATATATATATATATATATATATATATATTGTTAAATGAAAAATAAACATTAAATAGTCACTGTGTGCGGAAAGATAAAATTCTATAATTTCTATATTATACAATTACGAATGGAATAAATGAAAACCTATAAATAAAAAGAAAATGAAATAATATGTAGAAATATAAAATAAAGAAAAATTACCTTGAAAGTTATTATTCTTATATGTAAAACGCAGTTTCTCAAAATGTCCACGTTTTTCGGATATAGATACCATCTTCTTTATTCTTGGTTGTGAGAAATATTGTAGTAACAATTCTTTCATATTACATTTGTAATACCTCTCTAAATCAAGATGGAGCTAAAAACAGTGGAATATGTTTTTATATACTTAATTTATAAAACATATTTTACCTGATTCTCAAGTCAGGATACATTTCCAAAATTTCTTTCACAGTATTTTCACGAAACATCCCAAATCTGTGTCCTTTAGTACGCTCCATATGATCAGATATTTTGAGTAAGTCGGGTTGTTTAATTCTAATTTCATGTTATTTATATGTGTTTTAATTGTGTTTTTGTCTTCCCCAATTACGACTGGAATTTCAATATTGTTCCCTCTGTATTGTTTGGAACTGTCTTCTGTAGCGACGTATTTTTTCCTTTGTGTTGCAATTTTTTTTCTCATTTCAAAAACTTCTTCGTCATCTTGCAGTTTGCCTCTTTCTGTCTTAAATTTGGTTTTTAAGCTTGCTAACCAAGAGTCCTATAACAATATTGGTACGTGTTATATTCTATAGTTAGTACATAAATATACTTACATAATAATTAGAATTTTTTGTGTAACTGCCTAGGAATTTGTTTATCCGTCAATCCTGGATAGACATAAATTAATTTTGAACACACCAAATTGTACTCAGCTGATGTTGGATATAATACTGCACTTAAAAACATATTAGTATTGAATTTTCTAAAATATACGTTATATTATTGAAGTATTGAAAAATGAACAAATACTACGAAATCAAGCAAAATAACATTTGAAAACTTACCAGATAAATAATGCACAATACCACTATAGAACAACCGATCAGTTTCACTGTCGACAATATGATAGAATTATACGTAAAACAACAAGTTCGCATCTCCTTGACAACCCCCTACCCTTACCCAAGAAATATTCGGTTATTCCGAGCTAGCCGAAAAACCCATTCGGGTGCTTTGACCTTGCAATGCACGCGCAATGCTATCATAATTTCTGAGAAATGCTAAACATCATTTGTTTCAACCACTTTTCATTTCCAAAATGTTACAGATAACTAATATCATTTGCTATTTGTTTATATTATGTCTTACACATCGACATCCTCAATTTTGTTTCAAACAAACTTTAATCATTCATATAATTTGTTGAATACCTACGTGTGATTTATACTTAATTTCTATTGTAATTTGTTATATTCAAGTTTTCTATTTCACACATTTGTTAATGCTGTAACGTTCTATCTTGTGCAAAAGTTTATTACTATTTTTTTTTAACATGGAAAACAATGTATGCATTCCGGAATTATAAAATATGCTAGTATTAATTGGGAAATTTAATTTATTTATACTAACAATATGCAGTACGTGTGTTTTAATAAAAGTAATAAAATACAAATCTTATTTGCCACTTTTCCCTTTACTTCATTTAAAATTTTACATAATCACAACACATTAGTTTACCGTCAGTACATACTATTTCAATTTTCTTCTCAAGATATATTACATTATTGTGTTATTAATGTTAAGTTGAATTTATTCGTTATTCCAATATCAATTTTTTGATTAACAAAATATTTATTCTCATTATGGAATTATTGATAGTACGGAATCTATTCCTAATTATAGAAACTAAATACCTAAATAAAATGGCACCTAGAAAAGAAATTTATCACAAAATATTATTTTCAGTACAAAGTCAATAGCTTGCCACAAATAGCAAAAAAGCTATTGTTATTCGAAACGGTGGATTGCGTACCCATATTTTTGGTATGACTGTATTTCATATTCGCAGAATCAACTCTAAAGGTCTAAAGATGCAAAACGGGTGGAAGCGTCTACCTGACTTACAGTGCAACTCAGATACCTGTGAGGGAACTTGATCTGCCTGGCCAAAAGTTCCTACCCTTTTCTTCCCATTTTTCTACCTCTCTACCCTAAACCGACCCAAAAGAAGGTTCAGCGACTTGTTTGTAGATTCATCTTCCCTGTGTCTACCTCAAAACTTTACAGTGTTGATGTAAATGGGTCCATTAAAATACATTGAAGCAAGAAGCATCGTACCGTTAATGTACCGCTAATGTAAATCAAGCCTAAGTATGTAGTATCTCTCCGTTTTATACAAAATTGCAAAATGTTTATAATAAGTGAATTAAGCAAAATATTATTAATGGTAAAATCCCGTTTGTGAAAAAAGTAATCTGTTAGTAAATCTCATTCCGTGTTCCGTTATGATTTTGAATTTTGTAGCACATACAGGGTCCATTTTTAATTTTACGCTCTCGAGAACTATAAGAGATACAAAGTTGGTTAAATTAGCAAAGAATCTCTATTTTACATGGGTATTTCAATGATAAACGTATGTCTCAATACGCAGCCATACGCAGCATACCTTGTGTTGCACTCGTCCTATTTACGGGCGAGTGAGGGACTATTAATGACATATGGTATTTTAACTTATACGTAGCATATTAATTTCTAATAATTTTCTAACTCTACCTTCTCAGAAGTTTTAAACTATTGCAATCTCTTACTGTATAAACAAACTATCGAATTCTTAACAAAAGCAGCTTAATTTCTTTTGTAAAATATCTTTTTTTGTCAGTAAAATCACGCTTCCACAAGAAATCAAATTATGAACTCGTGCCAAAAGCAAATTCTAACCTTACTTTTCTGGTCTATTATATTTAATTGGGTAAATACATCTTTTTGTTTGGAACAAGTTTACCGTTTTGCTTCCGACATATAGTGCTCAGATTCAGAAGTTTTTGAAATGCTGCAATGTTTCGTGAAAGATTGTTGTAATCGGCGAAATATACATAAGGAAATAGTTTGTCCGATAGTCCGAAAGTGCTGCTACCTGCAATAGTTTTACTTACACGCCCCCATTATTATAAAAATAAAGACTTTCAAAATTACAAATCGCTTTCGGTTTAGATGTTTTCTTAATATATATATATATATATATATATATATATATATATATATATATATATATATATATATATATATATATATATATATATATATATATAGTGTCAATAGAAAACTTAATTTATGTAATAGTAGAAAATTTAAAAGTGGTAGCACTTACTAGCCCTCATCGAATTCTATATTTATAAATAATTAAGGAAATTGTGGGGCCCCTCAGGTAAATACGTAAAATTGAATTTACCCATGTCTCAAAAAAAAATATTTATATCAGATGAAAGCACAAAATTTGAATATGGTAGCACTTAGTAGCCCGTATCGTATTCTACATTAACAAATAGTTAAAGAAATTGAGGGACCCTTCGGGAAAATACACATAAAGTTGAATTTCCCTATTTCTTAAACAAATACTTTATTTCAGATAAAAGCCCAAAACTTGAAAGTGGCAGCACTTAGTAGCCCGTATCTTATTCTATATTTACAAATAATTAAGGAAATTGTGGGGTCCCTCGGGTAAAAACATGTAAAGTTGAATTTGCCCATTTCTTAAAAAAATATTTATATCAGATGAAAGCACAAAATTTGAAAGTGGTAGTATTTAGTAGCCCGTATCGTATTCTATATTTATAAATAATTAAGGAACCTGTGAGCCCCTTCGGGTAAATACACGTAAAGTTGTATTTATCCATTTCTTAAAAAAAATATTATTTTAGATGAAATCCCAAAATTTAAAAGTGGTAGCACTTAGTAGCTCGTATCGCATTCTACATTTACAAATAGTTAAAGAAATTGTGGAACCCTTTGGGTAAATACACGTAAAGTTGTATTTACCCATTTCTTAAAAAAATATTTATTTCAGATGAAAGCCCGAAATTTGAAATTGATAGCACTTAATAGTCTAAAATATTTGCTTTATTTCCAGACAGGGACATTTTTTTGTATTATTCAGGGTAAATATACGTGAAGCCAAATTTACCCAGACATATTTTTAAATAATTTTTTTATATTGAAATCCCAAAATATGTAAGTAGTGGCCCTCAATAGTCCACAAGAAGTCCACAAGGATGTTGTTTATTTAAATGCTCTATGACACTTGAGTATAGGTAACTTCACGCATCTTCACATTTTGACGAAAAAATGTATTCTTCGTGAACATGAATCCATTACGTCAGATGATACTCGTTTGGTTTTAAAAAGAAAATGTTTAAAATTGACGGATGACGCAATACTCACTATACTTAAAAATCAGACACCATATTAATTTATCAAAACAACAAAAGAAATAATTCCATACATAAATATTTAATACTTTATATAAATATTTCTTTGATATTGTTTTTATGTTTTTAACTATTGTTTTATCTATTTTAAAATTATTATTTTTAATTTAGGCTCGGGTAGATGTGGTTCAACCTTGAACCTTACTGTGGATGATTCGAAGAACTTCGAGAAAACTACTATGCTTTGCAGAATTAAAGTGGGTACTTTAAAAAACTGCAGCAAGCGCTGGCTAAGAAATCCCGTCAGGAAGGCGGTGCAGGAAGCCCTGCAAAATAAAAACGTTGAGCCACTTCGCGCTGAAGTAGCGAACAAGCGCATAAAATTCGTAGGAGATCCGGAGCCACCAACGCTATTATTCTGCCGCGCTATACCGCCAGGCAAAATACGAAAAAACCCGCGACAAATATGTGGACCTGAATGCTTTAAAGGCGCTGGATATTCTCGTGAGTAGCACTTATACTACGGAAATAGTAAATTTAACAATTAAACCTTTCAATATTCTTTACTGGACAACTACACATAAACAGATTTTTAAAAAATTCGTCAATATAGAGAATACTTCCTTAACGCTGGATGCTTCGGGGAAATTTTTGCACAAAATTAATAAGTTGTTTAACATGCCTTGTGGACCGATAATGCAAAACGAAGACGCAGATATGCGTGATAAAGATAAAGTAATGATATCGAATATTAATTAAAACCGTAAATCTTAATAAACTGAGATTTATTTTTTTATTATAATAGTTCCGATTCAGATTGTATTTTAACGAATGGCAGGTTGTTAATACATAATTAACACTAGAAACGCACACTGGCATATTTTTATGACACGCGTGCAAATATAAAATCCACATTTAACTTTGGAACTAGTACATTAACTGCTTTTGTTGACAATTTTTAAAAGTATATAGTTCAGGTTTTTTAAGCCAATGCAATAAGAAATTTTTAGATTAATTTCTCTTAAATACAAAAGGATTTTGAGAAGTATCAGTTTTTTGCCGAGTACTCCAGTGTTAAATTTTATTGAACAAATATTTGAAGGAAGTTTTTTCACGTGCACGTTGAAATATGTTTCAGATATTCCCTATATTACTCCTGACAAATCCACTGATTGTTCAGCATACGCTGCAGGTCAGATCGGGCTCAGACAATGTTTGAAATGTCCTGCGACGATTCATCACATGGACGAGTGTTCAATTAGCATCGGCGAAAAGGAAGGTTATGAGGAGCGTCGACTCTGTAAAGCATGCGCGAAAAAGGACAACGGAAAAAAGTTTTTTCAGAAAAAGAGGACGGTTGTGGACTGTGAGCAACAGGAAATCGGGAAAAAGAAGCTTCTTCAGAAAAAGACAGATGAGAAAGGGTGCAGCGATTGCAAGAATGGAGCTATAGGTCAATTTGAACGCTACGTATGTTATAAAAACATTCATAGCTCAAAAGCGTGTTCGTCTGAATACAAAAATGTTAATAACAAACTGGTTAGGGTTTGCCTTCCATGTAAGAGCAAGAATGCCCTGAGTGACGCGAAAGCCACACGTAGTATGGAAAATTTGGGGCGGTGGGGGGTTAGTGGAAAGGCGTCAGGCTTTGTACTTAGGCGGTAAAAAGGAGATCATGAAGGATGGAATAACACTGGAACTACACGTAAAGGTACCTGTATTAAGAAACGCGAACCACTACACAATGCAACCAGTAAAATAAGACTAAGAGCAATTATTTGTAACAAACACATGTGCTTTTGACAGTATTGCTCAAATTATATACGTAGAAGTGATGGACAGTGAAATATTAAAAGAACAGGTGAAAACTTCATTGCATAATTTCTGAATTCGTATTGCAAATGGGAAATTACCTATTAGCAATACGATTATTGCTATCGAATAATAAACCGACTTTAACTATACGATTGTCTAACGAAAACATTTGATATAAAAAAAATGTTTGGTTTCAGGTTCAGTCACACGAAGACATGTTTTGCAAATTCATAATGAAATTATGCAATAAAGATATAAACGCAAATATTTATAAGCAAAGGGCGCAGTGTTGAGTTTACTCAACCAATACCAATCGCCACCCTCTGAATAAATCTCACCCCACCTACTTTCACCCCCACCCCTTCGCTAAGCTAAGCAAAATATGTAGCATAAGCAGAGTCAGTACTCAATAAGTATTCATACAGTGAGCAACAGCTCTTGTCACATTTTGTATAAATCATCTACAAATAAATAAATCAATCAACACATATCTTTTATTTATTCAACGAACACCCACGTCGTTGTGTCTAAGAGGACATCCCTCTAGACTTAAGCAAGTGTAACGCAATAAGTTACATTTATGGTCCTTCGAGCCGAATCATCGGCATAGTGCATCATCACTCATCAACTCAGCGTCGTCAACCCCAGGAGGCCCTCTAGGTCCAGGGTACGAGAACCGTTCAATTCAAAGCATCAATGTCCAAGGAGCAAGTGCAGTCCAGTCGTCGAATACAATCAGGTTAGTGCGTAAGGTCTTGTTCCTATTCAGTATTTCCTTAATCCATAATACGTTTGTGTACACTTCAACAAAATGTCAGCCGAAAATCAAGACCATATCAAATCATTAAAAAATAAAATCGCTCAAATCGAGTCACGTATGTCCAGATTTGTTAAATTCTTTCAAAATGCTGATAATAAAAGCAAGTTAGAAGAAATAGAAAGCCGTTTTGCAAAAATTCAACCATGTCTAGACGAATATGAAAATATTTATTCTGAAATTTCCCTCTTTGATCAAAATGAAATTAACGAGAACGAAATCAGTGAATTCGAAGACAATTATTATGAAATTATTAGCGAGGTAAAAACTCATATCAAAAAATCACATCAAAATACAACAAATAAAGCTCCTAGCGTTTCTAGTAATTCGAATGATGCCGCGCATCAGGTAAAACTACCTAATATTCATTTACCAAGCTTTTCCGGCCTATTCACAGAGTGGGTAACTTTTAGAGATACATATCAATCTTTAATTCATAATAGTACCACACTGATGCCAATAGAGAAATTTCATTATCTAAAAAGTTGTTTAAAATCCACAGCATTACAAACTATTGAACATTTAACTCTTTCTGATAGTAATTATGAAGAAGCATGGCAACTATTAAAATCTCGATTCGAAAATAAACGATTAATAACTCAACATCACATTCGAGCCATTTTTGCATTACCAACATTAACAAAAGATTCAAAAACAGTAAGGCAGCTGTTGCACGGCTTGACAACAAATATGAAAACATTAGAATCAATCGGTCGACCAGTTAAACACTGGGATGATGTATTAGTTCATTTAATCACTACCAAATTTGATTATCAAACTACAATGTCTTGGGAAAATAATTTAAACCATGAACCTCCAACCGTAGTAAAACTTATTGAATTTCTAACACAACGGTGTCAAATGTTGGAATCAATAGAAATAAATAACGCAGCTAATAAACAACAATCGTCAACAAATTACACAAATCAGAAATTTAATAAACCTAACAAATCTTCTTACGGGCATTCAACATCGCATTTTAGTACGGAACAAGCATTTAATTCTTGTGTCATGTGTAAACAATCACTTAAATTATACAAATGCAAAAATTTTCTTTCGCTTCCAGTCAATCAACGATTAATACAAGTTAAAAAACACAATCTTTGTCAAAACTGCTTATGTTTTGGTCATATAGCAGATAAATGTTTCTTAGGAAGTTGCAAACATTGTAATAACAAACACAATTCGCTGCTACATCAAAATACCAACCCTACAAATAATATTTCGGTACAAAATCCCGAAATAACGCAACAACAAATTATGGACAACGACACTAATAATCCGGTAGTTACAGCCTTTTGTGAAAATCATATTCAAAACACTGTTGTACTATCTACAGCATTAATTGAAATTTTGGATCAGAATAATAAATCTCACATTTGTCGCGCCTTGATAGACAGCGGATCCCAAAGTAATTTTATTACTAAAGATCTTTGCAACAAATTAAATTTGGAACTAAATTCAATCAACATATCAATAACAGGCATAAGTCAATCTACGAACAAAGTCATTCATAAAACACAAGCAAAAATTAAATCTCGTACATCATTATTTTCGACAAATTTGGAATGTTTAGTTTTGGATAAAATCACATCAAATTTGCCCCCTACTAAATTCTCAATCTCCGCGTTAAAAATTCCCAGCAACATAAAGCTTGCCGATCCTCATTTCAATAAGCCTGGGAACATAGATGTTTTATTAGGAGCCGAAATATTTTGGGAATTATTGTCTGGCGACAAAATGGAAACAAACGTAAAACATCTGTATCTTCAAAATACAAAGTTAGGGTTTATTGTTGGCGGCAAAGTGAACACAAATAAAAACTTCAGTAATACTGCCTGTAATTTAGTTGTAAACAGTCTCGACGTTTAATTGTCAAAATTTTGGGATATTGAAAACTACGAAGATCACAAACCGTTAAGTCAAGATGAACATTTGTGCGAAAACCATTTCAACGCGACAGTGTCTAGGGAACCCAGCGGGCGGTTTATGGTTCACCTGCCGTTCCGTGAAAATCCTCCAGACTTGGGCTTAAGCAAACAAATTGCCCTGAAACGGTTTATGACTTTGGAAAACAAATTTAAAAGGGATCTATCCTTAGAATTGCAATACAAAGAATTTATATCAGAATACAAATTATTAGAACATTTAGAACCGTTAACATCAATAGAATTAAAAAAATTACATAATACAAATTCATATTACTTGCCACATCATGCAGTTTTTAAAAACAGTACCACCACTAAATTACGCGTTGTGTTTGACGGTTCATGTCCGACAAACAACGGCAAAAGTTTAAATGACAATTTATTAGTTGGACCCACGCTTCAACAAAATTTATTTGACATTCTCGCACGATTTAGAATTTATCAATTCGTAATTTCCGGCGACATTGCAAAAATATATCGCCAAGTGTCAGTTTACCATCATGACCGCAATTATCAATTAATTTTATGGCGTGACCAACCACATGAACCTATAGAAACTTACCGATTAAAAACGGTTACATATGGTTTAGCATCTTCATCGTATCTAGCAATCAAATGTTTACAAGAATTAGCGTTAGAAAATTCAGATAAATACCCGGAATCTCATAAGATTATTCTAAATGACTTCTATGTAGACGATATGCTCACGGGAGCCAATTCCATTGAAGATTTATTAAAAATAAAAGAGGAAGTTACAGCAATACTTTCTTCCGGCGGTTTTGAATTGCGCAAATTCATGTCCAATTCATTACAAGTTAGTGATCATAATTCACAATCACAAACGTCCGTATCTTTGGACATGCAGCCACAAAATAAAACATTGGGTCTCCTTTGGCATCACAGTTCAGATTCCATTAAGTATTCAATAAATACTTCAAATTTTTCTAATGCAGTCACTAAACGGCAAGTTTTGAGCATAATCTCAAGTTTGTTCGATCCACTGGGATTAGCAAGTCCAATCACTATAGTAGCTAAAATAATATTGCAAGAAATCTGGTCTTTAAAAATTAATTGGGATGAGAAAATACCAGATCAAATAGAATCAAAATGGACTGAATTTTTAAACAGTTTCATTCAACTAAATGACATTATTATTCCGCGAAAAATTATAATGAATGAATCATACATCACAATCGAAATTCACGGATTTAGTGATAGCAGCCAAAATGCATACGGTGCGTGCATATATTTACGTGCTATCTATGCAAACGGAGAAGTAACTTCTAACTTATTATGTTCGAAAGGTCGTGTCGCTCCGCTTAAAACAATAACAATACCACGTCTCGAATTATTACCAGCCGTGTTACTAACAAAATTAGTTAATACAATTAAACAAAGGTTAAATCTCAATATAGATAAAATAATTTATTGGACAGACTCCACAATAGTTTTGTCTTGGATTAAATTGCAACCAAATACTTTAAAAACCTTTGTCGCAAATCGCATTTCAACAATTCAATCACTAACATCATCAGATCAATGGAACCACGTTAGTAGTCAACAAAACCCCGCGGACATAGTATCTAGGGGCACTACGCCTGAACTTCTCAAAAACAACAAACTATGGTGGCACGGACCCGAATTTTTAACATTTAAGGATATACCGTATAACGACTCAATTTGTAATACATCCGAACTACCAGAAACAAAATCTTTTTGTTACTTAGTTGCCGCAAGTAATGACGAAAACGACTTGCAGTCACATTTTTTATTCAATTATTCAACTTGGTTAAAAAACATTAAGAGTAACGGCATATATCATTCGTTTTATTAAAAATTCGCAAAATCCAAAACATAAAAACACCGGGCCATTATTAGTTGATGAAATACAAAACGCGCATAACAATATAATTAAAATTATTCAAATGGAATCATTCTCGGAAGATATACATTTTCTTAAAAAACATGGAGAAACTTCGAAAAATAGCAAATTGAAATCATTGCATCCATATTTAGACAAAGAGGGTTTACTGCGTGTTGGAGGTCGTCTTCGACATGCATCAATTAGTTTGGACCAAAAGCATCAAATTATTTTGCCTAAGAACCATCACATTACTCATTTAATTGTTAAATACCATCATATTACACAAATGCATTCTGGTTGTCAAGCCACAATAGCAGCTTTACGGCAAAAATATTGGATCGTGTCTTGTCGTAGTGTAGTACGAAAAATAATTTTTAAATGCGTAAAATGTTTCAAACTGAAACCTATCTCCTCCGAACAGTTAATGGGAGATTTACCTGAGGCACGAATCACACCTTCGAGACCGTTTACCTACACGGCTGTAGATTACGCCGGCCCAATAATTATAAAAAATGGACATGGTCGAACAACAAAAACAATAAAATCATATATTGCACTATTTGTTTGTTTTTCAACAAAGGCAATTCATTTGGAGTTAGTGTGTGACTGTACCTCTTTAACATTTCTGAATGCATTGAAAAGGTTTATGGCTAGAAGAGGGAAAGTTCACACTTTATATTCAGACAATGGCACCAATTTTGTAGGCGCGAACCGCGAACTTAAAAATTTATTCAAATCAGACAAATTTAAAACAGACGTCGTTGAAACCTTAGCAAATGAACAAATCAACTGGCAATTTATTCCTGCGAAATCTCCACACATGAACGGACTCGCGGAAGCAGCAGTAAAATCGACTAAATTTCATCTAAAAAGAGTTCTTAATAACAATTTGCTAAATTATGAAGAAATGTACACAATCCTAACCATGATTGAAGCCTGCCTAAATTCCAGACCCTTAACAACCTTGTCCAATGACCCTTCAGACCTTATTGCACTAACCCCAGGGCATTTTCTCATCGGAGATGCTTTGACGGCGCCAGCCGAACCTGACCTCTCGCAGGTACCCCAAAATCGGCTATCCCGTTATCAGTTGTTGGAACAGCTGAGACAGCATTTCTGGACCAGGTGGTCCAGGGAATACCTCCATCAGCTACAACAAAGGTCCAAGTGGCACAAGGCCAGACAACCACCCGAGGTAGGCACGCTGGTCCTACTCCAAGACGACAACCTTCCACCTCAACATTGGATTCTAGGCGGAATCCAATCTCATCACCCTAGTGCGGACAATATAGTGCGAACGGTGACCGTAAAAACAATGCGCGGAGTGAAAAGGCGGGCAATTAATAAAATATGTCCTTTACCTTGCGAGTGACAGTGCATATAATTTAATAATTTTTTTCTTGTATATACTTTGTGCTCTTGTTATTTTTGATAAAAATTTGTATATATAGCTTTAAGTACCTATCTACGCATGAGTAATGATATAATGACAATGTATTTATTTTGCCTGTTGAAAGATAGTTCTTTCAAGGGGGGGAGTATGTTGAGTTTACTCAACCAATACCAATCGCCACCCTCTGAATAAATCTCACCCCACCTACTTTCACCCCCACCCCTTCGCTAAGCTAAGCAAAATATGTAGCATAAGCAGAGTCAGTACTCAATAAGTATTCATACAGTGAGCAACAGCTCTTGTCACATTTTGTATAAATCATCTACAAATAAATAAATCAATCAACACATATCTTTTATTTATTCAACGAACACCCACGTCGTTGTGTCTAAGAGGACATCCCTCTAGACTTAAGCAAGTGTAACGCAATAAGTTACACGCAGATTCTCAGACAATTTGCAGAATTGAAGGCTATAAGCGAAAATTGCGACATGTTTTACATGAATTGCAATTGGATTGCTCCCGACCTTCTAAAAAATGACTAAATCTCTGATAACAATAAAAGAGCAGTCAGTTTGTTCCAAGACCTGTGATCAGAAATATTTACAAGAGACCATTGGTCTTACTACAATCACAGACATAATCATATCGGATCCTGAAGCATTCGACACAACACCAAATGCATTCATATTTGCTGAAGAGTCTGTGTGTTTTGATAAAGAATGTAACGGTACAAGGAAAACCGAATTACTTGAATTTGATAAGTTATTACATATTTATCGCAATGATATACGACATTAAGTAAATGTTAAGTCATTTCAAATCTAGAGACACGGTAGTGTCTCTGACCATGTATATACGCTATAGTGAAAATGCTATGAACTAGTAATTATTCGTGACACATTTTCCAGGAGATATAACTGGTATAGATGTGATCAACGAAATTGGTACAGTTAAGACGAATTCCGCAGCGGTTCCGCAACCCCATTGAAGACATTACATCATATTTGTGAACGACGTAATCTACACTCCGAATGTCTTTTTCTTTCCTCGCTAAGTCAGTACGGAATTTGTAGCCGTGATGCGCACTAGCAATGTTTGACATTTGAGTTTTATCTGTGGTTTATTTTTTTTTATTAAGTTCCTGTTTAATTAATATTTCATATCATGCAGGCTTTTTTATAATATTTTCTGCCATTGACTTGAATTTAAAACCTTCGCTATTCTAAAGAAAGTAGACGATAATGATTATTTCTCCATGTTATATATTTCCCAAGAAATCCGAAAATAATTGAAACATAATTTTTCACTTAATGTGTAAAAAATACTACTAATAATTGTATTTTCCAAATCCATTTGGAATGACAAAAGGAGTACACGCTTTTTACAATCTGCATAGTTCTAAATGAACAAGAGAAGAAAAATCACGTGATACTACATTTACTCTACCTTTTCACTGCGTTTTAGAACGTACCCCAGGGTTTACTTATGTGGCATTTAAAATTCGAAATAATTTTGGAGTCGGTCAGGATAGAACCGGGATCCCCAAATTCGCGACCAGACACTCCAGTACACGGGCACGAGTCCCCCATCTGTCGTATAATTAAGTATTTATGTAATAGTATTTCTGTTTAACTTTAATGAAATTTTGCATTACAGGGTGTGTGGAATGGAAACAAATCATTGACACATTACGAAAAAAAGGTGATTTTATACATAATACAGATTCAATTTTTAACGAGAATAACACAATTATTACATGTCGAAGAAGTAAATTAGATGCATCTCGCAGTCCTTGTAATTTTAAAGTTTGTTCCAACTGTAAAGGATTCTATTCCAAGTTTTCACTTAGAAAACATTACAGAAAATGTCAGACTGGAAAAAAAGGTGAGAGAAATATTCTGATAAATAGCAGAAGCATACATGGTGCTATCACAAAAACGCAAGTGAAAAATTAAAAACCGAAGTATTCCCTGTGCTTCGTGAAGACGATGTAACCAAAATTCTGGGGTATGATGAACTTGCCATTTTGTACGGTAATAAAATGTGCATAAAATATCGATCACGGCATCATGATAGTATGATGCGTTCAAGATTACGCTTAATTGGTCGTTTTCTTCTGGAAATAAAAAAATTAAATCCTATTACAGACTTCGCTTCCGTATTTCAGCTAGTTAATTTTGATTTTACTATAAAAGCTATAAACATGGTTGCACGCCTAAACGAAAAAAATGGAAAATATTATTTCCCAGCAACTGCTTTTGCCTTGGGCACTGCACTGAAAGTAAATGCAAACTCTCTTATATTCGAAAGCATTAAAGCTGGTGATTGTAATAAAAAGGCTTTGGTAAAGGATTTTTTAGAGTTACTTGAAGAAGATCTAGGGCCTTCTGTTAATAAAACAGTGATTGAAAATCAACTAGAACATAAACGACAAAAAAAAATGTACTCCCAACAATCCAAGATATTAAACTGTTGAATAACTATTTAGCTACAAAAAGAAAAATAAGTTACGATCTTCTTCTCGAAACATTTAATTTCGTAGAATGGAAAGAATTGGCCAGTTTGACTTTAATTTCAATATTAGTTTTCAATAGACGCAGGCCCGGTGAACTGGAAAAAGCGTACATAACTGATTTTGATAATTGTCAAGGCACTCAAGAAGAAGATTTTGAAATTTTTAAAAATTTATCATCTAAATCCCAGTTAGCTGCAAAACGTACGTTCGTTTTCAGATACGAGGTAAACTCGCACGTGGAGTGCCAGTATTATTACATAAAGAATTAGAGGAATATGTACGATTGATTATACACTACGGAAAAGAGGCTAATGTACCTGGTAATAAATAATCCATATATTTTTGGATTGCTTGGTGATAACAAATATTTACGGGCCAGTAAACTATTGAGCAAATACTCTGTGGAATGTGGAGTAAAAAATTCATTCAGTTTAAGAGCTACGCAATTATGCAAACACGTGGCAACACAGTCAGTTCTTTTAAACCTTAAAGAAGACGAAATCCATGACTTGGCTACTTTTATGGGCCATGCTGACAAAATACATAGAGACCATTATCGCCTTCCAATTCCTACACGTGATATTGCGCAAATGTCAAGATTATTAGAAATGGCGCAAGGACATGATGATGATGATAATGATTCATCAAGTGCTTCGGAGGAAGAAAATGATGGGGTATTGTGTTTGAATACAGGTAATTTTATTAAAATATTACAATAATATTTCAAACATGGTTACGAATGGACCCATCGCACAGTAATTGCCCTATAGCGGTATATATGATTTGAGCCTTTCCCAACGTACAGCCGTTAAAACCATCATGGCGGAATTTGACAAGTTAGGATCCATTGGTCTTGGGAGAACCCATATGGTCGAATACATCATCGACACTAGTGACGCTCTGCCCATTAAACAACGGCAATACCCTCTTTCTCCGCCCATGCAGGAGCATCTTCTGGTTCCTTTCGACTATGCTTCGATGGTCGATGCCTAAACTCTGTCACAAAAAAGGACGCTTATCCACTACCGAGGGTCGACTCAATATTGAGTAAGTTAAGGGACGCCAAGTATTTATCTTCAATTGACTTAAAAAGTGCTTTTTGGCAGGTACCTTTAGAAAAGTCTTCCCGTGAAAAAACAGCTTTTGCTATTCCGGGACGCGGTCTGTATGAATTCACTCGTATGCCGTTTGGTTTATGTAATGCTCCTCAAACCCTTCAGCGGATAATGGACCAAATTTTAGGGCCCGAATCAGAGCCCAATGTATTTGTTTATCTGGATGACTGTGTCATCGTTTCTTCTTCTTTTGATGAACATTTACACCATTTGTATGAGGTTCTTAATCATCTGAAAAATGCTGGGCTTACTGTTAATGGAGAAAGGTGTGAATTTTGCCGTCCCTCTCTGATGTACCTTGGTTTTGTGGTAGACCGTCAAGGACTTCGCATTGACCCTGTTAAAATTAGTGCTATTTCAGACTCCGCGCCCCACTACTGTTACGGAAGTTAAACGCTCTATGGGTGTTTTAGAGTGGTATCGTCATTTCGTGCCTAATTTTGCGACTCTTGCTGCCCCAATAAACGACCTGACAAAAGGGAAACGTAAAAAGGCCCCAATTGATTGGAACCCTGCAGCTGAAAAATATTTCCAGCAGCTGAAAGCCGCCCTTTCTTTTGCCCCTATTCTTGCCAGCCCTGACTATACCTTACCTCTAAAACCATTTAGGATCTATACCGATGCCTCCAACTATGGTGTGGGTGCCGTGCTCACTCAAGTAGGTTCTGACGACGAGGAACACCCCATAGCTTTTACTGGTCGAACTCTAAGTAAAGCCGAACATTACTATTCAGTCACAGAACGAGAATGTTTAGCTGTAGTTTTTGCAATAGAAAAGTTTCGTCTGTACCTTGAAGGTCTTTCTTTTACAGTGATAACCGATCACTATTCCCTTTGGTTCTTGAAGATGTCTGACCCTACCGGTAAATTAGCTCGTTGGGCTGTAAAGCTACAGCAATAAAACATTGTGATAGAACATCGCCCTGGTAAACTTAATGCTGTGCCAGACGTTTTCTCTTGTTCTCCCTTGAAAATAGCAACCCTTAACACCAATGATTAAGACGATGATAAAGACCGTTGGTACTGTAATCTTTGGGCTAGTATACTGTGTCATCCAGCACAGTTTCCCGATTGGTGAGTAGAAAAACATTTGATTTACAAACTCGTTACCTCGCCCCATGACCCTCCTAGCAATTTATCGCCCTGGAAGTTGGTAGTCCCTCGACAGCATAGGAAAACTGTCCTCCGAGAATGTCACGATGACATCACAGCCGCCCATCTTGGCATTTTCAAGACTTATCGTCGTGTACATAAACTTTACTATTGGCCGCGGATGCGAGCTTCTATTTTGCACTATGTTCAGCATTGTAAAGTTTGCCTTGCCCAAAAGGTTCTCCAGTTGCCGCCCCCAGGTCCCATGGGCCAAGAAAAACTAATTAAGTTTACCTGGCAATGTATTTATCTCGATTTAATGGGCCCCTTACCCTCCTCGTCTAAAGGACATGAGTATATGTTAGGCATAACCGATTGGTTTACTAAGTTTCCTCTTTTATTTCCTAACCGTCAAGTCACGACCTCCCAGATATGTAAACTTCTCGAAGAAAATGTTTTTCTATTGTTTAGAGTCCCTCAGATTATTTTATGTGACAACGGAACGCAGTTTACTAGTGAAAAATTCACCCAGTTAGTGAAGAAATATTCTATACACAAACTTTGGTATAATGCAAAATTCCACCCTCAAGTCAACTTTGTAGAGCGCACAAACCGCACGGTAAAAACTGCCCTTCGATCGTACCTAAAAGACAATCCTCGAAAATGGGACGAAAATCTTCATGCTATAGCTCAAGCCATTCGCACTGCTGTCCATGAAGTCACCGGTTTCAGTCCTGCGTTTTTGAATTTCGGGCAACATGTCCTTGTGTCTGGTAACTTTTATCACCCCCTACCTGACAATGTTTGCGCCGATACCCGAGCTACTTACGCCAATAATTTGACTCTTACAGAATTGTTCCACACAGTACAAACTCGAATTCATGCCGCTTATGAGCGTAACGCCCGGTATTATAATTTACGCCGACATCCGCTAGAATATTTTGAAGGCGAGACCATGTGGAAAAAGCATTATGTACTCTCCGACGGCGCTCGAGGTCTTTCTTCTAAACTAGCTCCTCGTTACATAGAATGTTTAGTGACCAAGAAAATTCTCGCGGACTAATTATTTTTGGAATTTTATTTTTTTTTGAAAAAATTTTACTTGGTTAAATAAATTTTTTGAGGGAGGAAGGCTGTGTGACGTTTTGCAACGTCACAGGTTTGGTTTCGTTTAATAATTCCTTCTCTTTAAAATTAATTTAAAAAATCTGGAACTTTTTGTGAAACGAGAGAATTTTTTTGTAACGGTAGACCCCATCGCTACTGTATACGCCTCTCATTTCACCACGTAAAACCAAATTGCAATAATTTTATTTAAATAGTTTATATTGTATTCAGGTGATTCTAGTGACATTTATTCATTTATTTCAGTTACAGTTACTCCTCTTTTAAATTCTAGTTTTAAATTACCACCGTTGGTAGAAGTTTTGTTTTGAGTTCGAAAAGTGGGTGTAGGGAGAAATAAAAAGGGGTGTACCCGGCATGACGAGGCTTTTTGTTCTGGTCTTTTGACAAAATTGCCTGGTCTTTTTTCTGGGCTGAGACAGTTTTTTCGGCCGAGGCTGAGACTGGTTAGTGTGAGACATTTACCGCCTTTCAAAATTTTTTTCTGGCGATTCCGGAGTTTGGTCCTATGTTCTACAGCGCTGAGAATTGGTGAGTTACTCGATTTCATTTATTTTCTTTTTTTATTTGTTGCCATTTTGGTCATAGTTTTTTTTTTGTGTAGAATCCACGTGGCGTTGTAGCCTCATGGGTTTGCAATGTATCGAGTAGCAACCTAGATTCTGTGGCTGTAAGTGGGGCTAAATTTTGAGGTTATTGTTTTTTTCTTGTCACGTGTTTTAATTTTTCAACTTAGTTGTGTTCTATAATTTTGAGTCTTCCCGATTTCATGTTTTAGATTATCCATGCTCAACTTACTCAAAATTCTTATTAATTTATGTTTGGCTTTATTAACGTTAAATTTTATTCAAAATTCTTATTAATTTTATTTGACTTTAATAATCTTTAAATTTATTCAAAATTCTTATTAATTTTTTTTGGGTTTTAGTAAACTTAAAAATTTATTCAAAATTTTATTACATTTGTTTGGCTTTAGTAACTTTAACATCAGTTAAAAATTTTCCGATATATATATTTTTTTGGTACTTTATTTTATATTGAATTTTCTATTTAATTCTCTCCCGAACTATTCTACCTATAGTTCTAGTTTTCCCCCGGGGTCATCGAACTCCTTCAAATTTTTTGTCCATTTCGTAATATTCTGTTTAATAAATTTTTGAGCCTTTTAACCGTTGTGCTCATGGTTCCCAGTGTCAGGTTGGATATTTGCAAATTTTGCTTTTGTATTTAATTCTGCATAAATAATTTTTGCCAAACCTCCCCTATCCTGTGTGTATGTGGAGTGAATGGTTTGTACTGCAACCATCTTTGGGTAATCCTGTCGGAAACGGTTTGGACTAGTTCATATTTATAAACGGGATTTTTTTTCTCGACGCCATTTTTTGTTGTTTGCAAATCCATTTTTTTGGTATTTAATTTTTTATTGATTTGCGACTTACTCGCGTGGGAAATTACTCCGACAGGGTTTTAAATTTTTAATAGCGCTGGGTTTATTTTTTTAGGATTTCCATATTATTTAGATGGAAGTTTTTTTGCGCTTTTATAAATTTTGTTTGGAACTGCAGTAAACCTGATCCTTGATCTCGTCCTTGTTTTATCATACCGGTTTGTTTTGTAGTGTCTAATCATTCATCAATTTAAATTCAGAATTTTTATTTGTATAACTTCCGGAGAGGGCACAGGAGTCTTTCAATCTTGTAATGTTTCTTTATAAAGTACCCAGGCTCTTCAAGCCGCGTTGTGCCTCGAAGTACAAGTTACTGCGGAGAGTTTTTCTAGGGACTTAGTGGTTCTGGTAGATGGTGGCTGACCCTTGGTCCTGGATTTCGGAGCTTTTGTTTCATCTACGAGTCCAGCCAGTCAAAGGCATTAGACCCGCCGAACAACGGAGCCGTAGCCATAATTTACTTCGTGGAAAGCTGCCTATTTCTTACACCACTGCAGAATGAAACTTACACCGAACCAGCGACCGAGGGTTGTCTCCCAGTATCGCTTGTGCGGCCAAGGGCTACTCCAGTTCCGGAAAAGTTCGACTGGGTTCCCGCTCTACGTCTGGGCCAAAGGTTCGGTTCCCACCACCTTAGTGTTTCATCATTCATAGTTAGGGGACTTCCTGTGCTGTCGCCGTTTTTCTTGGTACAAATTTTAGTACAATTTTTTTTGTAGAGTCAAGTTTTGGATTTTTTATATTTTTTTTACTGCATTGATTTTTTTTATAAAAATAATTTTTCATTTTATTTGTTCTGTGTTCCTTTTCTCGAGGACTCCTCTCGAGGTTACCCTTTTCAAGGTGTTGGCGCCCGCAGAACAAATTGGTGGTATTTCAAAATTTTGCACAGGAACTGGCCTGGGTCATTTTGTTGTGTTTAGTTGGGCTACATTATACCACCAAAATATTATTCGACTTATGCTTCCGCCCTATACCCGTGAGTTACAGGCAATCAACTTATGTGCGGCACAGGTCTCTCTCGTTCCTCATTCGAATAAACATTTATTATTAAATTATCGTTTTATTAGAGAAAATTTCAAAAATTTGACAGAAATTGAATGACATTATGTTTAAACATTTGAGTTATAAGTCATGGCTATTGCTACAAATTAACAGAAATTTTAAAATTTCTTTTAAAAATTGTGAAGAAACAAAAAACATAATAATAAATGTAAATACATTTTTGTATGTAATTTTTAATTCTGAACAATTTCGTACTCTACAGTTTTTGCGGTAAAATGAACAGGAGAGCAGGAAATTGCAAAAAACTAAAATCCCATGTTAAATCCCTATGTTCACCCCTAACCGCCACCATCCTGTATATATATATATATATATATATATATATATATATATATATATATATATATATATATATATATATATATATATATATATATATATATATTGTTAGAAATAAAAAAGAAAGCACAAAAAAATTATAATAAACCACAACTTAGTAAACGCAACCATTATTAATCAAAATAATTCGGCACAAATAACCAGAGCGGTAGTAAACCTGAGTGGTCCGAGTGCTCACGTCTGACTGACGAGACATCGGTCGACCAGCAGCGGCTCTTGCTCTTTACATAAGAACACGTAACAGTAGGTGATAAACAAATTAATAAACAGCATAATTGAATAACGTAAAAATAAATTCCTAACACGGCCAGCCTGACGGAAGCATCGGTCTCGAAACTCAAAACGGTGACATGGAGGGCATACGAGACGTTCTTCGGCATGGGCATGGAATACTGCGGAGCTTTTGTCACATTGGCATCCTCACATCTCGTTGACCAACTCAACAGGAACAATACAAACGGGACCACAGCCACCGTCTCGGCTCCACCGCTCCAGGGTGAGAGACCGGAAACAGAAACTTCTGACACGTTCAACAAATTTCAATTTACAACTCACTGCATATCACAAATCAGAGACCAGTCAGCGGGCCACAGTCTCAACTGCTCCTTGACCGCCTTAGTTATAGAATTGGAACCAACCTTCTTCAATTCGTATCGCTCATTGCCAACACACATATCGCGTACGAAAACTTGCAGACGGCCCAAACTCCTTGCGGAGCACCGGCCCTCTATCAACGGATCCACAACTAGCGCAAACGTGACCCATTCTACCGCATTTGAAACATTTAATAGATTTTCCATTAGTGAAAACGCGGCGTCTCTCTTATGCGGGAGAATCCGATTTGCGCGGTCGCTCGGTCCTCATAGGTTTAGCAAACGCAGCTTCACAACTTCATAATTCTGCTACAGACCTGCAACAAGCAACGACCAACTCTTTGAAGGTCACTTAACTGAAATTCGTCGCGTATAGCCTCGACGTAACCGATCCATTTGCTTGCATAATCAGCCGCAGGATTGAAAACTGGAAGATCAATCTGGTCAGGGGTGGTTCTATTCGTGTTTATTGCCCTTGCCAGAGCAGATAAAATGGTCTCAGCAAACCGCACACACTCACGTGAAACGCGGATGAATCCCACTTCTGAATGTTAGAAATCAAAAAAGGAAGCACAAAAAAATAATAATAAACCACAACTTAGTAAACGCAACCCTTATTAATCAAAATAATTCGGCACAAATAACCAGAGCGGCAGTAAACCTGAGTGATCCTACTTACTATGATCATTGGGAAGATTACATTAATATTCATGATATTCTGATTGATTTCATTAGTGAGTTTCTTATTAATTACCGAAAACTGTACTTAATAAAATAAACATATAAAGAATGACCAACTTTGGATTTACAGACTTATTACCTTCTGCTTAGTATTGTTAATGCAGTTGAAGTACAATGCGAAAATATTGTCAATGCAGATGAAGTCCAGTGTGAACATACTGTTAATGCAGATGAACGTATTGTTAATGCACATGAAATCCAGTGTGATCGTATTACTACAGGTGAATATTGTATATCTACTGTAGTGGATGCTATGGAAAATATTGCGATCTTTGATAAGTTTTCATTCGAGGAGGAAAACATTACGAATAATGGTGAAACTAACGACATTGATTAAGAATCCATCTATGCTCCTGATTCCGACGATAATAGCACCAAATCAAAGAAAGATAATATTAATTTAGACGTACCTATATCTCTCGCGATTCCACAAAAAAGAAAAAGAAGCAAAATAGGTGAAGTTGCGCAGTGGGTGCAAGCTAAAAACAAACGAAAAAGAGAACATGATGAAAAATATTACGGAAGAAGAAAGCTGGACAACAAAAAATTGGTTTTTCATGTTGAGAAAAGTGAGAGACGCATAAAACCGTCATGTAATTTCAAAGGAAAACTGCAACGTTAAAATGTCGATCCTTCAACGAACAGTTAGATAAAAACATCAAACTTAACGAAATCCCGAGGAGAAACAAATCACTATATTTCTATATAAGATGTCCAGAAGGTGAACTGCATAGGGTATGCAAAACCATGTTTTGAAACACATTATGCATTGGTCTGTGGACAGTCTGAATGGCTTAAGGAAAATGATCAAAATTTAAATACAGGCAATCCTGAAAATACAAGTAATCATCTAACGAGTGAGAATTTTTCACAATCTCTGAATATCCCTACAAGGTCTAATAAAACAAAAGATGACTCAAAAAAATTTCCTGTGTTCCTTCTTAATAAGTCTGCCTAAGCTCGAGTCACACTATTGTACAGCATGTAATAAAAAATTATATTTGGATCCTGTATGGAGAACAAAGACGGAAGTATACAAGAAATACAAAAAAAAATGCAACGATAAATCTCTATCGGATTAAAACATTCATGAAGATATTCGAAGAGTTGAATCTTAGTATACACCAGCCCAAAAAGGATCAATGTGATCTATGTGTAGGCTTTCATGTTCAAAACGTGTCCGAGGATTTTTACAGAAAACACATGGAAAATAAAGAAAATGCTAGAGAGGAAAAAGACAAAGATAAAGAATAAGGAAAATTTGTATATACTATGGATTTACAAAGTGTTCTTCTGGCATCGAGTTTAAAAGCGTCTGCACTGTATTATAAGACGCAATTAATCGTCCACAACTTCACGATATATGACCTCAAGAACAAAGACAGATATTGTTTTGTGTGGCACGAAGGAGAAGGTGGACTGTCCGCGAATGAATTCGCTACGATTATTTCATATTTTATACGAAGTAAGATACCAAATCTTCAGAAAAATGATGTAGTCATCTTTTATAGCAATGTTTGTGGTTACCAAAACCGTAATAATATTTTATCAAACGCACTTTTGTCAGTGGCTCATAAAAAAAATTGTGGTAATGCAAAAATATCTAGAGAAGGGTCACACGCAAATGGAGTGTGACTTAGTGCACTCAACATTTGAAAGAAAGCTCAAAAATCGGGAAATTTATACACCAGGCTGTTATGTAGTCCCATTTAAAACCGCAAGACTCCTTCCTAAACCGTATGTTGACTATACGTTCTGGAAAGTCTTTTCCAATTTCAGATTTTATAACTCAATCAGACCTGGAAACCATTCTGAAGACTCAACTGTTCATGACATTAGATGTATAAAATACAATCCAGATCTAAGTATTGAATTCCAAGTGGAATAGAAGTCGCCCTGGACGTTACTTCCTAGGCGTTGCAATAAAAACAATATTAGTGTTATTCCAGTTCCTTCATACAATAGACCGTTAAAAATTAAATTGTAAAAATACAATAATTTACAGGAATTAAAAGCAGTAATCCCAAAAGACTTCCATAGCTTTTGTAATAATTTACTACATGACACCTAAAAGCTGTTACTCAACAAGTTAATTTCGTTTTAGAAGAATATTGATTACTTTAATTTTCCTTTACCTTTATTTCATTTTAGATAGTTATTTCTGAGTTACTAAATAAAATGTATTTTTTAAAACGTAGATGTGTTTTTTCTTTTGATTAAACTGATATAAATATATCTATTATTTAAGAAATTAATCGAATGCTAATTGCGTCCTAGTGCAACCTTTTAAGTCTTAATTTTTTCCCGAATTTATCAATGAAAAACTTCTAAGTCCTCTAATAATACAAAAATGATAAAATACTCATGAAATGTTTTTCTCATTATAATTGAAATTGCTTTAATGTTATTTCATAAAAATTTCGTAAAACAGAGTTCTAAAATAAAGGTTGTAAGCAGTTTTTTGCTTCTTCTGAATAGTTATGCTTTTCCGACTTAGAAGGATTTACAGGTAAGCCGACGAATATATATATATATATATATATATATATATATATATATATATATATATATATATATATATATATATATATATATATATATATATATATATAGAACGAGACGCCACTGCTCGTACCGCGAAGTGGGAAGAGAAGGGCAGCCGGAAGTTCCATGAACTGACAGTCAGCCAGTCAGTATTAGTTGAGAGTTAAAGACGCACGACGCTATTACGACGTCTAAAATACAGACATTACTTAATTACTTAATACATACTAATTGCTTTTGTGATCGCATATCAAATAATTTTACAAATATTAACTTACTTTTTTCGTTTTAAACTTATAAATTGTGTGTGAGCTGGACAATACTATGTGCAAGTGTACTGTAAAACATTGATGGAATAAGTTGTGAAATCTAAAATTTATGCATTGTAAAAACAATGAGTTTCTGACGGGCGTGGCCAGCGTAGCTTTGCAAGGTTCGTGAAAGTTCGTGGCTGTCCGCTACAGTTCGTGGCTGTCCGCTATAGTTCGTGCCGAAAAGTGCTACGCCATGCATACGCGTATAGTTTCGTAGTGGCTATATACCAGTGGCGTGCTCCAAGATGCCTACTCTAGAGGATATTCACGATTATATGTGGAGATGCTACCCGACGATTGAATCGAACTACATTGAGAGAATTCGAAGGATATCAATATGTAAAAGACTCTGACGACTATTTAACAAAGATTGTGGAAATGAAGTGCAATCTATCTTTCGCCAATTTGGTTTCGGTATGTCACGTTTTGAATTTACAATACGATGGAACTGAAGATGACGTCCGGCATAAAATCTTAACATTTTTTTGCCATATGGAGACAGAAAACGAAACAGACAACGGCGACGATGAAGATGAAGACAATGAAGATAAAGACGGTGGAAAAGATGAAACCAGTGGAAAAGTTAAAACCCAAGACGTTAAAGATGAAAAGGAAGCAAGAATAAACGACGTAAATAAAGTGCAGAAAGAAAATTATCGACACAATAATTGGGACGTACAAAATAGCATGAAAAAAGAGAAAAAAGAGTCAGCCACATTTTCCCTTTCATTCCGGGACATTGAAGACTCAATTAGATGAAGGATTGGCTCCAGGAATTAGATTAGACCCAATCAATCTGAATTCAGAAGTCCAATCGTCTTGGTGAAAAAAAAGTGGTGCAACCAGAACCTGTATAGATTACCGGCAGATCAACCAAGAGATCGTGAAAGACAAGTACCCTCTTCCATTAATCGAGGATCAACTGGACCGCCTGCAAGGTTCGAAGGTTTTCAGTACGTTGGATTTAAAGAACGGCTTTTTTCATGTGCAAATAGATGAAGAGAGTCGAAAGTATACATCTTTTATTATGCCAACTGCTCAGTACGAATTCATGAAAGTTCCTTTCGGTCTTTGTAATTATCCGTCGATATTCCAACGATTTATCAATTATATATTCAGAGACCATATCCAAAACGGCATTCTTCTAACTTATATGGACGACCTCGTTGTGCTCGCACGAAACGAAGAAGAAGCAGTGGGCAGATTAGCAAAAGTGTTAAAAACTACCGAAGATTATGGTTTAAGAATTCAGTGCAAGAAGTGCCAATTTTTGAAAACAAATATTGACTACCTTGGATATCAAATAGAAGCTGGAACGATTAAACCATCAGCAGCCAAAGTAGACGCCGTGATCAGAATGCCGAAGCCCACCACAGTGAAGCAGGTCCAAAGCTTTTTAGGCTTAACAGGCTACTTCAGGAAGTTTGTGAAGAATTACTCAATAATAGCTAAAGCCATTAGCAACTTAACAAGTCAAGATGTTCCGTTCGTTTTTGGAAACGAAGAAAATGAAGCTTTTGAGACCCTGAAGAGAATATTAGCGACGAAACCTATCTTGAGTATATACGATGTGGACGCAATAACCAAATTACATACAAATGCTTGCGCCGATGGATTTGGTGCAATTCTGTTGTAAGTGAACGAAACAGGCAATTATCATCCAATCTACTAGAGTAGAAAAACCACAAACGCTGAACGGAAATATTGCAGCTTGGAGCTACAAGTTCTCGCGATTTATGCACTACAAAAATTTCGCGTGTACCTCTTAGGTATACCGTTTAAGATTTTAACGGATTGTTCGGCCTTTACTCTTACAATGAAGAAACAGAACTTGTGTACCCGAGAAGTAAGATGGACAATGCTGGTAAGTGAATTTAATTATACCATCGACCATCGATCTGCTAATCGAATGAAACACGCTGATGCGCTATCGAGAAATAGTGCAATGCTAGTTGTCAAAAATGATTTACTAGCAGCAGTGGAATCCACGCAATCATGAGACGAACATTTGCGGGTTATCGAGGAGCTTCTATCTTCTGGTCAACCGTATAAATATTATATCCTAAAACAATGATTTGCTATATAGAACACAAGAACAAGAACACAAAATTGATGCAAAACGATCTTATAAAGAGGTTCCATGAAGAAAATGGCTACTTAAGTGTGAAGAAGACTGAAGACCTTATATTAAGAGATTACTGGTTCCCGAAGATACGCGAGAAGATCGAAGAATGTGTGAGAAACTGCATCCCCTGTATCTTATCTGAAAAGAAGACTGGCACATCCGAAGGTTTCTTAAATCCTATCAGCAAGGATGACATGCCTCTATCTACGTATCACATAGACCATCTTAGTCCAGTGTGCGCCACGAAAAAGGGCTATAAGTATCTTCTTGTCGTACTAGATGGATTTAGCAAATTCGTTTGGTTATATCCAACCAAATCTGTGACGAGTGGAGAAGTAATTTCCAAGTTAGAAAACCAAAATCACAAATTCGGCAATCCGAAACGAACCATTGTAGATCGAGGTACTGCCTTCACGTCGACGAACTTTGAAGAATACTGCAAAGCTGAAAAAATCGACGATTCACATCACCACTGGAGTAGCTCGTGCAAGTGGACAGGTGGAACGAACGAATAGGACAATAATACCTGTTCTGACGAAACTATCTCTAGAGGATGAGACAAAGTGGTATAAACACGTTGAAGATGTCTAAAGAGCGCTGAACCGAACGTACCAGAGAAGCATCAATACAATTACGTTCGAGTTACTGTTTGGGGTACAAATGCTTCATCCACACGATCTCGAATTAGAAGAAAACATACAAACTGAATTTCAAAAAACGTTCGTAGAAGACCGAGAAGAATTGCGAAGAGAGGCAAAGAAACAAATTCTGAAGGTACAGCAAGAGAACCGAAGAAACTATAATAAATGTAGAAAACCAGGCAGAATTTACCAATGCGGCGACCTTATCGCCATAAAATGAACGCAGTTCACAAATGGGTAAGATTAAACGTAAATTTTTAGGTCCGTACCGAGTGACTGCGGCCAAAGGCCGTGACCGATATGACGTAGAGCGAGTGAATAAAGGAGAAGGTCCGAAAAAGACGTCTACAGCAGTTGACTCCATAAAACCGTGGGCGCTCTGCACTAACGGCGACTCCGAGGAAGAGGGCGAAGAAGTTGACGTCGACCCGGAGGACGAGGTCGAGAGCAGGAATGGCCGAGTTGTGTAACGAGACGCCACTGCTCGTACCGCGAAGTGAGAAGAGAGTGGCAGCCGAGAGTTCCACGAACAGACAGCCAGCCAGTCAGTTGCCAGCTGAAAGTTAACGACAAACGACGATATTACGACGAAGTAGCTAAAATACGGACATTACTTAATACATAGTAATTGCTTTTTTGTGATCGCATATCCAATAATTTTGCAAATATAACTTACTTTTCCGTTTTAAACTTTAAATTGTGTTTACATAATATAACATATACAAGTTGAACCAATTCCTACATATATATATATATATATATATATATATATATATATATATATATATTAATTTAAAATATGTAATATGTCTGTATGTATGTGTGTGTGTGTGTGTGTGTGTGTGTGTGTGTGTGTGTGTGTGTATGTGTGTGTGTGTGTATGTGTGCGTAATACAAATTAATAATCGACTATTTTTGAAAATTGTATTTTCTACGTGAACGTAAAGTTCACAAAATTCAAAGAACATTTTTTAAAAAATAAAACACCTAATTTTTTATTATGTAAATGAATTCTTTGTTATAATAATAATAATAATAATAATAATAATAATAATATGATTTATTGCCCAACAGCTGAACCATTTACAGGACAATATAAATTGAACATAAATAACAAATATATTATGATAGGTACATAAAAAAATAAACATAAAAATTGCAAATTACAAATTACAAAAATTACAAAAAAATGTCTTCATATATAATGTTCGCATTTCGACATATGACAGTTACAGGGGAACGATGCAGCACATCAGACCGGGCGGGAGGAAGTTGAAAAGTCCTTGGAAACCTGGACGCCTGACGTGGAACATGGAATTGGACACGCGACAAAAGGAAAGGTGCATCAACGCCTCCACGTAGCAGAAGCCAAAGGAACTTCGCGCAACTCATCTCTCTCCGGGTAGTCAGTGATGGCATATCATGGCGTTGGAGGAGGGACAGTTGATCCGTTCCTCGAACCGGATAGACCCTATCTAATTTGTATGACAAAAATTTCAAAAATCTACGGTGAATACGATCAAGTGCCAGTTGCTGATACGCATAGTAAGGGTACCAAATTAAATTTGCGTATTCTAATTTACTAAGGACATAAGCAAAGTAAAGTGATTTAAATGCATTAACATCTTGGAAAAAATGACTGATTCTAATAATGAAGCTCAGCATTCTGTTTGCATCACGTACAACATTGTTTAAATGATCAGAAAAAATGAAAGTTGGACAGAAAGTGACGCCCAAGTCCTTAACAGACGTTACATTAGCAAGTAATGAACCACGCATTTGATAAGGATAACGGATACTACTAATTTTGCGTGTGTAAGAAATTATGCAACATTTCTCTATATTTAAACTAAGTTTATTATTTTGGCACCAAACATCCATCATGTCAATGTCCTCCTGCAACAATCCCGCATCATTAAGAGAGTTCACTGAGTTGAATAATTTTAAATCATCAGCGTATGCAAGTGCATGACATTTAAATAAGGATAGAAGTTCGTTGATATATAGAACAAATAACAGCGGACCCAAATTGGAGCCTTGGGGAACCCCAGACGTAGCTGTAAAGTTCATTGAAGAATAACCATTATAGTATACATAGCAAATTCTGTTATTCAAATAAGAATATAATAACTGAACTAAAGCTGGAGATGCCCCATAAATATTTAATTTGGATAGCAAAATACCATGATCGATTGAATCGAAGGCACGAGAAAAATCGGTATAGATAACATCTACTTGCCCCGTTTATCAATAGTTTCCGCAACATATTGAGAGAGACAAGCCAAGTTAGTAATGGTTGATCGACCTCTCATAAAACCATGCTGGTTTGTTGAAATATACAAGCTAGTGTGTCTATAAATTTTATTATATATTAATATTTCAAGTATTTTCGCAAAATTCTTTAAAATTGATATTGGTCTATAGTTGCTAATGTGAAATTTGTCACCTTTTTTAAAAACAGGTGTAATTCTTGTTTTCTTCCATCTTTCAGGAAAAGTACTTGAGCTAATTGACAAATTTATGATTACAGCAAGCGGTTTTGAGAGGACAAAACGGGCATCTTTGATTAAGAAACTAGGAATCATATCTTCTCCAGCTGTAAACTTGATTTTAAAAGTTGACATAATCGATGTTATATCTTCCTCTGAAACTAAATTCAATGTAAATGCAGGATAATAGGAATTTTCTTCGTTATTATTCTTATAAGTCGAGCTAGTTGAGAAAAATTGGACAAAAGAAGAAGCAAAAGCTTCGACTATTTTCTGAGGGCTATCAAATTCTTCAAGATCATTATGAAGTTTGCTTGGAATTCTAGTAGTTCCTTGTTTTTGATGAGCATACTTCCAGAAATCGGATGGATTTGATTTAATGTTGTTTTCTACGGAGGTAATATAAGCTTTGTAAGCCTCAGTAATTTGACATTTAATTAGCTTACGTAGTCTTTTAAATTCTTCAAGATAATGCTGCTGATTGAATTTAATGAATTTTTTCCTAAAATATGTTTTAGTTTTCATATTAAACTTAATTTCTTTAGTGAACCATGGTGGAAATCGGGATTCAGCATATTCAGTCTGTGGAACTGATTTATCAAAAGTTGTATATAACGAAGTATAAAACGCATCAAGTGCGACGTTCACATCTTGAATGTCGTTTAAGAAAGACCAGTCTATATCACACATATTTTCATAAAGCTGGTTATAATTAGCTTTACGAAAATTATAGCGAGTATTTACGGCCAATGGGAATTTATTATTGAAAGTAGGAGACATAATATTAAATTGGACAGATAATGTTGGATGGTATTTATCTTCAGGGACTAAAGAAAATTCGGATCGCTCAACCACAATGGATTCGAAAAAGTTAGTTAAAACAAGGTCTAGTTTGTTTGAATAAAAATTGAGTACATTATTGAGTTGCTTGAGATTTACAGCAGTAATAAAGTTTTTAAACATGGAAGATTTTGAACAATTGACTAAATCATTATATAAATCAGGTAGGTTAAAATCTCCTAAAATAAGTACTCGTTCATCAATTAATATCAATTCCAGTGCCTCAAGAAATGTACTGAAATTATCAACATCTATATCTGGTGGAATGTAGACGGCACAGATAATAAAGGACAAGTTATTAAAGTGGCATTTACATGCAACAATATCTATAATGGGAGTCAAATTTTTAATTTCTGACATATCAAGAATATTATAATTAATATCATTCAAAAATGCGATTAAAACTCCACCGCCTTTTGAACGGTTTGACAAAGAAAAATTTCTATCTGATCGAACGACATTATAATGTGAAGGAAATAACTCAGAATTTTGCATTGAATCATTTAACCAAGATTCGGTGATGACAATTATATTGAACGACGAAGACAAACAATTAGTGTAAAATAAATGAGACTTAGAATTTAAACCCCTAGTATTTTGATAAAGACATTCTAAAGACAAAGACACAGAGCTGTTGGGCAATTTTAGTTTTCCGATTTAGTGGACACCACACGAGGAACATTATTTACATATTTAATTGACAAATTCGTTTCGCCTTTTTCCAATCTCTCATTTAAGTCGGTTTTTACATATTTGTAAAAGGCAATCTGTTTATGCGTCCGATCTCTAGAGATTGATAAATTAGGCCATTTTTGGCAATTTTTAAATTTTTTGATGTTTCGAAACATTTTGTTAATGCCATTAGGGGACGACAATTCAATTTTTAAAGGCCGAGAGCGAGAGGATGTTGGATCATAACGTCCAAGCCTATAAGAATTAGCTATTGAACATTCAACCCCTAATTCAGACATGATGTCTTTTGCTAAAATGTTGTGAATATTAGTTTGCTGTTCCTTCGTAGATACTTCATTAGCGCCAACTTATAAAATAAGGATAGTTTGTGAAGCATGTCCTATGATTAAAATTGACAGATTTTTAGTAAAATGGAAAATATTTAAATTGCGTACATTAGTATTTGCTTATAAGTCTAATTTAGTATTTTGTATTAGCTTTATGTTATATTTTCTTTTTCTGTTTACTTCGTATTTCACATTTAATATGATAGTAATTCATAATCATTCATTAAAACTAAAAATAATAAATAGGTACTAAATACAATTTTCTTCTTCTTTTTTCACTATGGCCCACTTCAATTAAATTTAATAACTAATGTAAATAAGTGCAATTTAAATTATTTCCGTTTTACTAAAAATCTATCAACTTTAAACATAGGACATGCTACACAAACTACCCTTACTGTTTAACAAAGAATTCATTTATATAATAAAAAAGGGTGTTCCATTTATAAAAATTGAGTTTTTTGATTTTGTGAACTGAAACGTTACGCCGGAAGTGGTTGAGCATGAGTAATTTTTTTTTCTGATTTCATATGTAAAATTTATGCTACTGCTTTGAAAATTTTTTATACCAAATGTAGAATAATATTGAATAGTTTTTAAAATAACTAGCGTAAGCTCGTCGCATAATCATTTCCGGCGTTCATACTTCGTTCTCTTATATATATATATATATATATATATATATATATATATACAGGGTGGTGGCGGTTAGGGGTGAACATAGGGATTTAACATGGGATTTTAGTTTTTTGCAATTTCCTGCTCTCCTGTTCATTTTACGACAACAACTGTAGAGAACAAAATTGTTCAGAATTAAAAATTGCACACAAAATTGTATTTACATTTATTATTATGTTTTTGGTTTCTTCACAACTTTAAAAAGAAAATTTAAAATTTCTGTTAATTTGTAGCAATAGCCATGACTTATAACTCAAATGTTTAAACATAATAATGACATTAAATTTCTGGCAAATTTTCGAAATTCTCTCTAATAAAAAGTTAATTTAATAATGAATGTTTATTCGAATAAGGAACGAGTTTTCGTTATAAAAAATTATTATGGTGGAAATAGTTTTAGAAGAATACGTGATATGTTTTCCATAAAGTACGAAAATACATCAATTCCTATTATAGCAACAATTTGTAAACTTGTTAAAAAATTTGAGAACACTCTAATATAGCTGTGAACGAAGGTAATGAAGGAAATAATAATAATTATAATAATAATAATAATATTAGTAATAATAATAATAATAATGATAATAATAATAGAAGACGTCATAAAGAAGTGAATGAAGAAATGGTATTGGCTATGATAAATCAAAATTCTACGTAGTTGATACATTTGGAATTGGTTTATTCTTAAATGGTATACCTAATAAAAAATGCGTATTAAAATTAAAAGTTGTTTGTTTTTATTTGACAACCAGAAAAAAATAAGTTCCATGGCTATTGCTACAAAATAACAGAAATTTTGAAATTTCTTTTTAAAATTGTATAGAAACCAAAAACATAATTATAAATGTAAATACATTTTTGAACACAAGTGTAAAAGTCAAAATTGAAAAACAGCCATAATTGTTTTTGAAAAAATACGTCAAGGTGGAACGAACAGGATGGTGGTGATGGTCTTATTGAAGTGAAGTGTCCACATACATCGCTATGCAAAACATGAAGAGGTACTAACCAAAAAGGTATAATCTTTTTTAAAAATGGTCAGTGGAATTTAAATATGGAACATGCATATTATCATCAAATTCAAGAACATATATATCTGACCAGACGTAATTACTACAAACTGATTCTTTACAGTTCTGAAAGTCTGGTTATTTATGAAATTGAGAAATCCGCTCTGGGAATCAAAACTGAATATATGTTAAAAATATATTTTGATTATTATATACCATATATCAGCCAAAATTGATATGAATTATCAAGCTTGTTTTTCGCGACGATGTCTGTGCGTGAGATCTTAAATAAAATCGAACTGAAAATTTTATAGTTTTCCTTTGTACGCTTTAAGAAAGAACTCATTAGATTTTCCAAATAATAAACCAGATGTGGAATAATGGCATTTTTTCCTTCTATTTTTAATATATTATGGTAACATTTGTTATAAATAATAAGTCACGTCAAAAATTAGGTAAATATGTCAATAACTTTCATTGTACAGTAAGGATATTTGGATGGGAGGTAAAGTGCTAGACACATCAATTTTTAAAAATATTATATAACACTCAAAATATAAATGTACCTTAAACAGTGATTAAAGGCATTGCTTTGGTTGTAGTATAATATATAATAAAATAATCACAAATATAAGGCACAAAATAAAAAATAATTCTCTAGTAAATGAATTTGAATAGATTCCGTAATCGGAATTAGAGACATGTATGTATATATAATATACATAAGTGTAAAGATTGCACAAACAAATATCTAAAGATACGTTTAGTCTTCTGAATCCAAAAGGCTCTCAATTTATTTTATTGATGGGTTTTGCAAATTAACTAGATTGCAACAGATTTGAAACACTACTGTTGCGTGAGTTATATATATATATATATATATATATATATATATATATATATATATATATATATATATATATATATAAAAGTTTTATTATTTTACTTATACTATTTGATGGCAGATGTAGATATTTTTTATAAAGTCAGGTTTACAAGATACGACTATCAACATTTATTTTTCAAATGTCAACCTATAATTACTTTAATGAAATAGAAACCGCAATTTTTTTTTCTTTTCAACGATGTATTATTTTTTATTAATGAATTTGAAAAATTTCGAGAAAAATGATATAATTTAGAAATATTAGAAATAATTTTTAAACAAATATTAGAGGTGGCTATGTGAAAATAAACAAAACGTAACAATGTAAAACAATTAAATTAATGTCAAAAAAGTATACATTTGTTTGTTCCTTAATTTAACTTATTTTGTAAAAAAAAACATTTTAAAATGTTTACGAAGAACGAATTAATTGATATGATTCTAATAATTGGTGAATCGACTGAAATCATAAGAGCAAAAAGAATTTACCGGGAGCGATTTCCTAGACGTCGGCAACCGAGTTTAAGAACACTGAGAAGGATTTTTACCCGATTTCGAGAAACAGGTTCAGTTGTTTTTGTTACTAAATTTGTTGTTTTAGTTTGCTAAGTTGTATAGCACTGTTACGTTTTGTTTATTTTCACATAGCCACCTATAATATTTGTTTAAAAATTATTTATAATATTTCTAAATTATCTCATTTTTCTCGATATTTTTCAAATACATTAATAAAAAATAATACATCGTTGAAAAGAGAAAAAAATGGCGGTTTCTATTTTATTAAAATAATTATAGGTTGCCATTTGAAAAATAAAAGTTGATAGTCATATCTTGTAAACCTGACTCTATAAAAAATATCTACATCTGCCATCAAATAATATATGTAAAATAATAAAACTTTTATATAAGTCATTTTTTTCTATTACTTATAATAAAAAAGTTAAGGGGGGGGGCGTCTTTTTAGACTCACTATATATATTTATATTAGCAGTTCCCGGCATCCGCCATGTCCCCGCGAGCAGTAGGAAGATCACATTTCACCTTATCTCTGTACTGTACTTTTTCCACAATTTTATAAACTTTTAGTTAGTCTTGATCTAGAATTCAAACAATAAACTTGATAATATTATATTGTAGAAAGCAATAGTTTTTAAAAACCAATATCCAGAAATCTATCAATTAATTAGCGCAGTCGGTAGGATTCTGAGTAAAAATTCATCACGAATAATCCATCAGTGTCAACTGTTTACTCTGAAGAACCCAGGTCCGAAAAGTGTTCATCGCGAATCAACCCATCGGCGAACTCATCTTAGAAAACTTCCATCGCGGACAATCTACCTAGGATGAAGAACGGTCTCTACAAAGCTGTATTGGTTATGTAAGTTGCTTTCCTTTCTATGTCAGACTCCTCCCGTTCGTCCATTATTTGCAGAGAGAATAATATTAGTGAAAACGAGTTAGAATTAAATTATTCAAATCCGAATAGTATTATAGATCTTAGTGAAATTTTGTCAAATTTAAATATTAACGAAAGTGCCAACACAACAAATTTAGTAATGGCGCTACCACAAATACCAGAATTCGATGGAAATCCATCAGAATTATCAGGATTTCTAGAAATAGCAAGTGCTCTTGTTAAAACTTATTGGGATCCAACTCCCGAAAATATTAATTGTGTACAAAATATTATTGTAGTTTACGGAATATATGCAAAATTATGCGGCTCAGCACGCGAAGTTTATTCTACGTGCACTTCAAAAGACTGAAAAACTGTGAAAGATGCACTCATTGCGCATTTTGGCGGCCAACACGATGAGAATGGTTTATTGTTCGATTTAGATCAACTGCGTCAAAAAGACATTGAATCTTCCTTACAATTTTATACTAAAGTAATGTCTAACTTAAGAGCTTTACACAATTACGTAGAAATTCCCGAAACTGACGAAAATATCAAAAGCGTAAAAAATAATTTTTATAACACCCATGCCTTAAAAATGTTCCTAGCAGGCTTAAAAGAACCATTAGGCTCTATAATCCGAGCTATGAAACCTAAAGATTTAGCAGAAAGTAGACAATCATAATCTTTGAAAATAATATCAGACACTTACAAAAATTCTCGTACGAAATAATTAAAACATCTACACAAAAACAACATCCAAACACATATAACCACGAAATAATTAAAACATCTACACAAAAACAACATCCAAACACATATAACCAAAGACAAATACAATTTCCTCGACTTCCACCAGCATTACCTTACAATTATAATTAACCACAATTACAATTTTTTTAAAGAAATCAATTTCCTAGCAACCCCTTCCAGCGACAACCCTGACAATTACAAGCACCACAAAGATTCTTTAGCAATCAGTAAGTATTTGGGAATAATATTCCAAAAACAAATACTATAAATGTTTGGAAACCCCAGGGCTCAGCAAATCGCCCCATCCAACCTAAACCAACACCTATGAGTGGAATATCCCATGAAACTTTCCCAAGATAAGATACCAGGTTACAAAGACCTCAAAATCAAAGACCACAAAATTTTATTTCTGAAGAGTTACATAACTTAGAACAACCTATACATACTACACATTTTGATGACTCGACGAAGTTTGACTACTACAACTACGAGACTGATAATGCAGTGCCGTACTTACAGGAAAACGATTTTAATGTAGCTGACGACTCTGAAAATTATTCTTTCGAACCAGAGTCAGCTGGAAGTAGTCACAATTTTCCCGAAACGAGCCAGTCAAAGAACCAACGTATAATTACATTCAATATACGATAAGAAAGATCTACCATTCATAAAAATCTCGAACCCACCATTAAAACTATTGATCGATACAGGAGCGACAAAATCATTTTTAAATCGGGAATTAGCTGAAAAATATTTTAAAATAATATAAAGGAAGAATTTTTTTTCTATATTTCAAACAGCAAAAAGAAATTCTTGTAATGATATTCCAGCATTCCCAGAATTTAACGTGGGCAAAACTATTAAGTTTTATTTGTTTAAATTTCATCATTTTTTCGACGGTTTAATTGGTTACGACACTCTAAAAAGACGCGGTTCAAGTTTCAACTGGTTCACTCGTTCGCCGATTGTCTTTTGTCTTCAACTTTTGTTGCGTATTGCGTACAATGGCATCTTCGAGTAAAAAACGCAGTAAATTCACTCATATACTAAGAGCAAAATATGCGTCGTTTATAGAAGGACGAAATGAACAAGAAATTAACTGTGCTATTTGTGATTCTTTTGTATCGATTGGGTACAAAGGTGCTGCTGACATAGAAAAACATAAATACCGAAAAGCATGAAAAACAAAACAGAGTGTGTGCATCGACAAGTAAGTTGGATTGTTTTGTTTCTAAGCAAGTTAATAATAAAAGTAGCGCAGTTGATGCCACTCTTGCGTTTCACGTGGTAAAACACCATCAATCATATAAAAGCATAGACTGCACTTCGCCGTTATTGGAAAAACTGTTTTCTGATTCCGAATTAGCCGGAAACTTAGCTTGTGCGAGGACGAAATCTGAAGCAATTATCAATAATGTTATCGCACCGTGTACTATTGAAATGCTACTACAGAATCTACAAGATGTTGTAATTTTGGGGTTGTCGACAGCAATCACAACGCTGACAAAGTATATCCCATAATTATTCAATATTTTGATTGGAAAACTGGAATGCAGAGTAAATTGCTGGAGTTGTCAGCTTTAGAAAACGAAACTTCGATAACCATTGCCAATCGTTTACTGAAGACTCTTGAAAAGTACAATTTAAAAGAAAAATGCGTCTCTTTCACCGGTGATAACGCAAATGTGAATTTCGGAGGTGTAGGACGAAATATGGGTAACAATGTAATCTCACATCTAAATCAAAGCTTGGATCAAGAGATTGTGGGTGTCGGTTGTCCAGCTCATATTCTTCATAATGCAATACGTCGTGCTACTGATTTGTTGGAGTTCGACGTAGAATATTTAGTGATGAAAATTTTCAATCATTTTTCAGTTTATAATGTACGAACTGAAAATTTGAAAGAATTGTGCAATTATGTTGAAATTGACTATGAAAAATTACTGTATCATAGTAAGACGTGGTGGCTTAGCCTTTTTCCAGCTATCGAAAGAATCCTAAAATTATACATGGCTTTAAAAGAATTCTTTTTAACAACAGATAAATCTCCAGTTCTCATCAAAAAGTTTTTTGAGAGCGATACCAGCGAAATATATTTGTTCTATCTTCATTCATTAATGGCTATATTTCATTCAAGAATAGCTTCTCAGGAAAAGGAGAAAAATTCAATCGTCGAAGTGCTTTGTTCTTTGAAAGGAACGATAGAGTCACTAAGTCAAAGAATCGAACATAACTTCGTTCTTTTAAAAGTGCGAGATCTCTTTGAAAAATATAAAATTAACGAAGACGAACGCAGCAAGATAAATACTGAAATAAAACGCATGTATCAAGAATGCATAGACTACATAAATATTTGGATAAAACCTTAACACTCGTTTAAATGCTTTGAATGGTTGGTATTAAAGCAAAATCTGGAGCTACAATTTGACAATATCACAGACTGTATTGTAATTCTGAAAAACAAAGGAATCATTATTGACGATGATAAACTATTTGAAGAATGTTGCCTTTTAAAATTTTTTCTTAACACAAAACAAAGTGATTTTTATGACGAGCTAGCCGAAAAAAAATGTGTGTAATTTTCTTCAATACGTGCAATGATACCACTCGTTTTACCGAATTACTGAAGATTTGTCATTATTTTTTTTTGTATTATGCCACGCAATGCAAATGTGGAACGAATTTTTTCACTTATGAATTCGCAGTGGACGAAGGAAAAGAACAGATTGACAGTTGAGTCATTTAGAGCAATATTACTCGCACAATACAACTTCACACATGTAACATGTGCCGAATTTCATAGTGAAATTTCTTTAAAAACAAAATTTTTGAAAGCTGTTGCCAGTGGACAAAAATATATTGTCCAAAAAATGCAATTAAAGTTAATAAAACATAATTATAATCTACTGAGTTTTATTTTGAGCAAAAGACCGGACTTTTTTACAGAAATCAGGATTTTTTACTGCTTGTAACCGGCTTTTCGATTTCAAGCCCTGGTAACCCTAGGTGTATCATATTGTCAGAATGGCTATGCCCCTATTGATATTTATAACAGCACGTATGAACCCCAAGAAATTTATATATATGATCCAATCAATACTAACCCTTTTAATAATACTGAATTTGAATTATTTAATATCTCAAATCATAATAATTATAAAGATAGTAGCACGCCTGATAAATCTGAAATATTAAACTCATTGCGCACTGAGCATATGAATGCGGAAGAAGAACATCAAATCGAAAAACTTGTAAAATCATTTACGGTCATATTTTACCGCGAAGGTACACCATTAACTTACGAATAAAATAAAACACAGAATTATTACAACTGATGAAATTCCTGTACACACTAAATCTTACCCATTCATACAACAAGGATTTATTAGACCAAGCGATTCTCCATGGTTATCGCCTATTTGGATTGTGCCAAAAAAGGCTGATGAATCAGGTCGATAAAAATGGCGCATAGTTGTCGATTATCGAAAGATAAACGAAAAACCTATAGACGACCGTTATCCAAATCCCAATATATCTGACATTTTAGACAGACTTGGACGATCACAATATTTTTCCACACTAGACCTCGCGAGTGGATTTCACCAAATTGAAATGCACCCTGACGACATACAGAAAACAGCATTTAATGTCGAACACGGACACTAGGAGTTCTTGCGAACTCTATTTGGCTGGAAAAATGCTCCATCAACTTTTCAGAGAGTTATGGACAATGTTTTAAGAGAATTTCTTAATAAAATCTGTTTTGTTTTCATGGCCGACATAATAGTATTTCTGCATCTCTTCAAGACCACATCGTAAATTTAAAACAAATATTTAAAAAATTACGCGAAAGTAATCTTAAAGTTCAGCTCGATAAGTCCGAATTTTTGAAAAAGGAAGTTGCCTTCTTTGGCCATTTAGTTACATCAGAAGGAATCAAACCCACTCCAGAAAAATTTAAGTTATTCATAATTACCCCCTACCAAAAACGAGTAGAGAAATAAAAGCATTTTTAGGACTAGTTGGTTACTACCAAAAATTCATTAATAATTTTGCGAATTTAACAAAGCAAATGACCTCACTCTTAAAGAAAAATGCCATTATCGACATACAAAATCCTGACTACATTAATTGCTTCTACACTTGCAAAAATCTGCTATCAAACGAACCAGTTTTGCAACACCCTGACTTTGAGAAACCATTCATTTTGACAACAGACGCGAGCAATTACGCGATAGGCGCAATATTATCTCAAGGAAGAGTCGGATCCGATTTACCGTTATCTTATGCAAGTCGTACTACCAAATTATTTATAAAAAAGGTTCACTTAATAAAAACGCGGATGCATTGTCCCGTATACAAATTAACAAAAACGAAATAGTCGAAAATTCCGGAATCCTCCCATTTAAACTAGGACATGCCAAAATTAAAACCGCTTCCCATACTTTCCTACATTACATTGACCTTAAAGACATTAAAAGCAGAGTTGATTTATTAAATGATGACTTCCCAGAATTGAAAACAATTGTATACTCTGCTGCCCCTGAATTTCGTCACATATTAAATAATTGCTACGGACATTTAAAATACCAATTAAATATTGTAAATAGGAAATTAAACACTTTCTATCCCGAAAAACGCCAAAAACGAGGTCTGATTAATCCCTTGGGATCGCTTGTCAAATTTGTTAGTGGTAACATGGACAACGACAATGCTCAAGAAATTCATAACAACATTTTAAAATTAGAAACAGATTAAAATAAAATTGTTACTAAATTAAACAATCATATTTCACTTTCAAAAAACATAATGTCAAACATAAACGATTCACTGACCCTAATCGTTAAAAATCAAATCAATGTCGAAAATAAGACGAATGAGCTATTTCGATTAATAAACAAAGGAGATTTTGATATTTCTCATTTTTATGACGCACAAAAAATTTTAGAACAAATAAAATACAATCTCGATTCATTGTTAAATTACTTAGAAGATATCGAAAACGCTGTGACATTTGCTAATCTAGAAGTTGTATATTCATAAACAATTACTAATATCAAATATAAATGATATATCAAAGTATTATAACGTTATCAAAATTAAAGTTCATATCATAAACGAAAAAATAATGTTTTCACTAGACTTTCCTCTGATACACACTGAAACTTTCGATCACTATCACCTATATCCAATCGCAAACTCAAATAAATCAACAATCATCCCACCTGCCACTTACCTATCAGTAAGCAACAACGTATACCAATATAGTAACGAAGAATGCATCGATCTGCATTCAGAATTCCTGTGTAAACGTACAAATCTTCTACCACTACAGAAGGAGGAAGAATGTTTAACATCAATTTTGTTAACCGACACTACAGCAACGAATTGTCAACAAATACTAATCAAGATAATCTAACAAATGATAGTGGAAATCAACGAAGCCCATTATATTGAAATCTTTCCAAAACAACGAAAGATACAAACTTCGTGCAAACAAAATACCATCGCGTCTCTTCAAGGAACCTATCTAATATTCGTACCACCAAATTGTTCAATAAAAATTTCATCGCATGTCTACGCGAATAAATTGAAAACAATACCAGGGCATCCCATGACTTTAGACAAAATCAACATGCGAAATACAACCATAACACAAGTGGAAAAACTCCAACTAGACAAAGTGTCACTTGATAAACTCCATCAACTCCAACTTCAAGAACTAGAAGAACTTCCCATCGAATCAATCAGCCTTCATGAAAAATATTCGAAAGGCTCTATCATCGGTGTCATCTTACTCCCATTGGTGCTATTACTATACTTTGCTTTAAAAACTATATACATATATACTATACTATAACTTTTGCAGAAACAGGAAGTTCAACAAAGTCCAAGTCCAAGGGCATTCCACCCTAGAGTTTCTTCTTGAGGAGGGAGGTGTTGCCTAGCCGTATCCTGCGGACATCAGCAGTTCCCGGCATCCGCCATGTCCACGCGAGCAGTAGGAAGATCACATTCCACTTTATCTTTGTACTGTACTTTTTCCACAATGTTGTAAACTTTTAGTTAGTCTTGATGTAGAATTCAAAGAATACACTTGATAATATTTATAGTAGAAAGCAATAGTTTTTAAAAACCAATATCCAGAAATCTATCAATTAATTTATATATATATATATATATATATATATATATATATATATATATATATATATATATATAATATCAATAATTAATAGATAAGATAGATGATTTCACTATAATAAATATTATCTGGTGATGCTTCTGTTCCTTTGTTCTCGTATGAATCAAAGATGGAAATATAAACAAAACATACATAGTATAAAAACGTAAGTTTAGTGAATAAAGACTCAGTTCTATTAGTTCTGTTCTAACAATTGTAAACTTGTGGCTGATAATAAATAAATCTTTTTAAAAGTAATAGTTTTGAATCCTATTATTTAATTGGCGCAGTCGGTAGGATCCGTAAACAGTGCCCTTTTGGTCGAAAACTCATGCAAAGAATTTAATTCGTTTAAACCAAGTCTGGTTTGTTTCTACAATTTATTACGGTCCGCACAACACCAAGAGAACCTACACGGCCGCTAAACGCAGTGTCCCGGTCCTTACGACATCAGCAAACAATAAGAAGTATCTACAGAAGTCGTTATACGCAGTGCCCAGATCTTCACATCACAAGCGAGAACGAGAACTCTGTGCCGCAGAGCCCACAGAGCGAATGCCCGGTACGTTAACTCGTCAAACCGTCAACCAGTGTTGTCAGAAACCCAGATTTTTCTGGATTTCTCCAGTTTTCAATAAAATAATCCAGCAGTCCAGCACTTTTGTAAAAATTATCGATTGCTCCAGGTTTTTAAAATTTCTCAATATTTTTTAATTTTTTTTTACTGACAGTGGCAGATCCGCTTTTATTTCGTTCGTATCGTAGTTCGTATTTCGCACTATTCTATGGTTCGCAAGGCTTCAGCCCAAATACCTTTTATAATATGCACTGCTGATTCTCTAATTTTCGGAACCAGGAAGAAGGGGGACGAAAGTATATTTCTGTCTCTCTTCCTTCTGGCCTGAACACGATTAGCTCATGCTCCAAAGTGATTGGCTAAAGGCAACTGTCACTTTTGAAATGAAATTTTCTTCGTAGCACGTGCAAAGTTTGGAACTCATTATTTACCGTTGTTCATTGTAAAAAGTAATAAATTGTCGTTGTGCCTTCAAGGAAGTTGTTGTTTGTGTAGTGCAAAGACTCCTTCAGTAAAGAATACGACGAATAGATTAATATTATTTAAAAACCAATAAATATGTGTAATTAATTCAGAAATTTTTATTTTTTATTTCCATTTGTTATTATATATTAATAATTTCCTGGTTTATCTAGTAAATACCTTTATCCTTTTTGTATATTATCATTCCTTTCTATAGCAGTTTATGTACATTTCATAGATTATGCTACAAGAGATGAAAGTGGTACATCTCTTCCGAGTGAAAAATTTGTAATTATAATTTTACGAGGGCAGAAAGGACACTTTTTCCTCGGGTGTTGTATGTTATAACATTTTTTTTTATCTTGGCCTATTGATTATCGTGTGTTTCAAGATATTTGCAAATTCAACATCCTTCATAATAACGCGATTCACCGCAAAACAGCATGGTATGTACGATCCTATGCGTCTGGGGAGGATTAGCAAAATTTTAGAAAACGATGTAGAGGTACTTTCTCAAAATCCCACTAATTAATATACCTGCTTTCATTTATAATTTGTGAAAATTAGTGTAATGTCATATTTTTTGTTCTGTATATCTTAAAATTCATGTGAAACATTAAATTCCACACAAATATTTCATGTGCTGGATTTCAAATATTCCCATCAAGCCCTTTTAAGAAGCCACCCGCTCCGTAAGTCGAGGAAGGTACATTTGCAAATATCTTGAAACAAACTATAATTGTATGGTAAATTTATGGTCTACCTTAAAATTACGAGGAATCTCTATATACCTGTAGTGCTAAAGAAAATATTAATTGGTGTGTCTATAGACACAAACGAATATGCAAATAAAAAACTTAAGAATCTATGGTAATAGCCCGCTTACAAATAAGACAACAGAAAAATTTATTTTTCTTATGTTGCTATGGTACTCATAACTCTGTAATTTATTTACTTCACTTCTAATACTTAAAATATATAATCAATAAAGAAAAATTTATTCATTTTTTGGTTTCCTAAAACACAAATTGATCGTATTAACATCATCGGAATCTTTTACATAAATATGTAAAATTAATAAATTTTTAAAAATTATGTCGTGTTTTCCTTCTTTAAACAATGGCATACACTTCAATAAGAATTTATTATACGAAAGTAGCAAAAGTAATTCATATTTAATAGTCTTTTTAAATATAATTCACGTACGCCCTTGTATGTCTAAAGCCCCTTCACAACTTATTTTTGTTCCGCTTATGCATAAAACATTGCTATGCGTTGCGCTTCAAATAACTCTTGCGAGAAGGGAGAGAGATAGATATATCTTCTCACTCCCTTCGTCGTGGTCGCTGACTTCTGTTGTTAACTGGGAGAATCAGCAGCATATATTATAGAAGGTATTTGCTTCAGCCATGGCAAATTTGTGTTTGTTTTATGTTGGTTTTTTATTACGTCAATCTTCTTGTGTACATGGTAAACTAAATACTATTTTATTCTACACAACCGTTTGATAACTAGGATGATTGTAATTAGGTTAAGGGCACATTATAAAAAGTAATCAAATCACGGATTTAAAAGCAGTACAGCAGAAGATACTACAACATAATACATTAATCTTGTTGTATACAGGTGGTAAGATCTATTATATTATTCAATAATTACTATTTGTTGATATGTTGATTTTAATTAGGTCACGTTACATCATGGCAAGTAACACAGGCGTAAAATCACTAGGCCAAGGCGTTAAAAGGAAAAAAGCTAAACTTCATTACAGCCAAAAATTTGATGTTTTATGGAAAATGGAAGATATTTTTGCAAAGTGGTTGGAAGAAGGCAAATCTGAGAACGTTGCATATTGCAAAATATGTGCTAAAAACATAGACATAAAGTCCGGTCGGCAAGCATAATTGCGACATGCGGATACAAAACTGCATGCTTAAAAGTCAAGTGCAATATCGCTTCAACCAAGTATACGTAATATAGCAGCTGTATAATCCGAACAAAATTTAAATGACCAAATAAAAAATTCAGAACTTTGTTTAGCTGGTTTTACAGCGGAATATAAACTCCCTATTCGTCTTTTACAACATTTACCAAACTTAATCAGATCTGTATGTCCCGATTCTAATATTGCAAAAAATATTAAATGTTCACGAACTAAAGGTAGTGCAGTAATAAAAAATGTCACCAGAAAATATCAAAGTGAGAATTGTTCAAGTTTTTACGTACAAATAAATTTAGCCTTATAATAGACGAATCTAGTGACAAATCCTGTATGAAACATTTATGTTTAATCGTTAAATTTTTTGATAATATCAAAGTCGTTGACTTCTTTATAAAATTGCTGCCAGCTGAGAATTGTACAGCTATTTTAAAAATAATAATTTCCTTATACTCAAAATTTAATAGGATATGCTGCCGATGGCGCTAACAATATGATGGGTCCAAGATATTCTGTTTCATCACGATTGAAAGAAGAGATTCCTCAATTATTCATTATGAAATGTATTTGTCATACCTTCCATTTGTGTGCATCATACGCCTGTGCTGAACTTCCAAATGATGAAGATTTAGTACGAGATATTTTCAACTACTTTAATAATAGTCCTAAAAGAGTATGCGAATTCAAAATTTTGTAAAAGTGAAAGCTCATAAATTGCTGCACCCTTGCCAAACCAGATGGCTGTCGTTGTTAGCAGTTGTTATTAGAGTTTTGAACCAATAAAATGCATTAATACTGTACTTTACAGATATGGTAAGTAGTTCTAATTGTTACCATGTTGGTGATATACTTTCAAAATTAAAATGTCCAATTGTAAAATTATATTTGAAATTTTTATCATATATTCTACCTTTATTTTTTAAATCTAAATGTACAAATGCAATCGGAAGAACCACAAATTCATAATGTACACCAAAGAATATTAACTGTTTTGAAAACTATATTTGAATGCTATATAAAACGTACACATTTAGAACTGGTATCTATTGATAAAGTTCAATATCAGGATCCCACATATTTTTTAGATATTGATGACATGTACTTTGGAGCACATGTTAGTGCATTTCAAACTAGTAACAAAAACAAATTTCTTGAATTTCGTAAACGATGTCTGCGCTTCTATATTGAAGGTGCTAAACAAATTATGAAACGATTTCCGTTAAAAGATTCATTTTTACAAAACATGGATTTTCTTACTCCATATGCGGTTCTGTCCAAAAAATATTCTACTATTGCAAACATTGCAATTTTTTCCCCAATTTAATATCCTATTCTGAACTGCAACAACTAGATACCGAATGGAGATTACTGGGAAATACTGCTGAAATTGAACAATATAAAGACTGCAAACCTGTGCAGTTTTGGGTTCATGTAAAACAAATTAAACAAAGTAATGACGATTTTGTTTTTCTTTTATTATTAAAATTTGCCTTTTACATGTTAAGTATACCGCACACCAGTACGAATGTAGAAAGAATATTTTCGAGAATTAACTTAAAAATAAACAAAGAAATAGACTAAACCCAGCAACCCTTGAAGGGCTGTTACATACAAAATCGCTTGTTGGTCAAGATAACTGCTATAATTTCAGTATCAATAAAAGACTGAAAAATCATTTTAAAGGTGATATTTACCAATCAGATTCAGAGTCAAATGTGTACAGTGAATCTGATTAATATATTAGCAATAGTTTTATTTGCAATGTATTTATTCATAACATTAGTAAATACTTATAGTACGATTCACGTAAGAAAATAGCGTTGGTTAAGAAAGTAAAATAAAAGCTACCTTTTGATTGGTTTAAATAGAAACCGATCGATATCACAAAAAGAAATAACCCTAAATTTCGTCATTCTGAAGATTAATTGCTTACAACGATAACAAAGTTTATTATACTGTAATTAGTTAAGATATGTTTTTGATGATTTTGTCAATAATATTAATTAGTTTTTTTATATGTTTCATAAACTGAACTGAATTGTTATTTCGTTTTAATAAAAGTAATTTCTAATATATTTATAAAAACTTTTTTATTTGAAAATACATTTTAATAAATCCAGCTTTTTGTTGAAATATCCATCAATTTTGTCAGAAAATATCCAGCATTCCCATATTTCTCTGGCAACACTGCCGTCAATTCACAGTGCCCGTACATCGAGAGCCAGAGTCAACCCATCGTCAAATCACAGTGCCCGTACATCGAGAGCCAGAGTCAACACTTCCACAGTGCCCGTAAACAAGAGCCTGGAACCAGCAAGAGAAATGAAGATTGCAACAATATTAATAAGCATAATTGTATTGTAAGTTAAAAATTAATATACCAACGAACAATAAACACAGGGATTTCTAGAACGGCTAACGTTGTTAAGAAAGATATCGAGCTCCGGCACAGAGCTACACATAACAAATACACAATATACTAATTTATTAACATAATTAGTCAATAAAATTTTAAATAAAATAAATATTCAATCTAAATAATAAATTCATATCACAATGGCTGATAGAATTCAAAAAATAAACTTTGCTTTAACTCGGACCCAACTTGCAATGGAGACCCTAATAAACCCAGTTCTTTTATAAACGCAGTGAACACAGTTCAAAACCTACTTGGTGCATTGGACGATTTCGATAAATCTGTAGCATTTTTACACATAAATAGTAAAGTAATTAATAAAGCCCTAGATAGTATCAAGGATACAGAATTCCAAAGCTGGAATGAATTGAAAGATCACTTGACAAACAATTTTAAAGACAAAACAAATTCCTTCACAATAATTAACGAAATACCTAAAATTAAAAATATTAAAAATCCATACAAATTATTAAAAATAACAAAAGATAAATTCTTTTCATTCAAATCTCGTATATGTATTGAAAAAATAATCTTGAAGAGAAAACGACAATAAACCAATTCACTGAAAAATTAATTGTCAATAATTTTATTGCAACAATCGGCGACCCATATAGAAATAATCTAGCTACTAGAAACCCCACTAGTATTGCTGAAATATAAAGATTATTATAAAATGATTTCCAAAAATAATAATTCGCAACCTACAAAGCAATTACCCAACATCCCACCATAAAGATTTCCTGAAATAAATTTTCCTACTGGACCAGTAAATCTTAACAAAGGCCCAAATAATCAAAGATTTGCTCGAAGCTAAATTAAAAACGCGCAATTGCTATTTGTGTATTAAGAATGCAAAATGGGACATTGTCGATTGAGAGAATGTCCATTTGCGCTCGAAACACACACAAGATTTTTTCTACAGTCGCCACAGTTGGGTCTTCCACCATAACAAAAAATAATAAAATGTACACTTTGTACTTAAAGTACTACTCAATAGTTTAGCAGTGAAGATAGGAACGTATTCATATATGACTTCCAGATATTGCTTTGGCTTTCGTTTTTTCAAAAAATTAATGCCAGTTTTGTAATAAACATTATAAGTTTTTGTTGTATGATTTATTTATTTCAAGTACATTAAACTAGTGCAGTGAAAAAGTGGATGTCCATTGGGAGCGTTTACGCCAAACTTTTGCAGGTAGCAGCATAACTGTTCACACAATTTATTTTATATTTAATTTTAATTTATCGTTATTTTCCATTCTTCTTGAACTATTGCTTCAATCTAATCTAAGCATTTTATACTTTCGTTTTTGTAAATAAATGCCATATTTTATTTTCACAGCAGTGCAATTTTTGCTTGGTTATGTAATATACCGACAGAGTATTATGTCAGACTGACTTGTGAAGATAGTACATGTGTAACTACAGTGCCATTAGTTCCTAACTAAACGTTTCTATTAAGAATGTAGAAAAGTGACATTTCTCAACATTGTAGTTAGAGCGTTTTTTCTACTTTGTTGCGCATGAGCAGTAGTGACATTTTGCGTTGACAAAAGAGGGCGAAAATAGCAACTTTGTATATAGACTGTAGAAAAAGTATTAAACCTACTTCTATGATTATACAAACAAAACAGACGTTTCAAACAAAACAAACATCTTCAAGACCCAATAATTATTTCGCACAACAAAATAAACAATTTGGAACACACACACCAAATTATATAGCTGAAGAAATTCATAACACTGAAACTCTTGACAAAAATGAGTATTCTGGAACTTAATATTCCAATGACGAAGTAAATTACATTTTTCGTTTTAATGAAACTTTTTAAAATGACGACATACTTGACCAGAATTCTTTTTTTAGAAATTCCGCCGGATATCCACGAGAAATCTTAAATATATTTCAGAATTCTCATCTTCCATTTTTGAAAATTATAGATTACTATATGTTAATTGATACCGGATCTAGTATACATTTAATAAGTAAAACATATGTTTCTAATAAATTCAATTTTAAAACAGCAAGTAGAGAACATAACGGCAACGAATATGTAATCCAATTTGAAGGTAAAGATTTGAAATTGTATTTACATAATTTTCATACCCAATTTAATTTGTTATTACGCCTACCAACAATGATTGACATGCAAGTAAAAATTTATTTTAATAAAAATATAATTACTATTCAAAATAAAAATTATAAAATACAATATCTCAATTATCAAAATTCTGTCAATAATGTAGAAGAAATTAAAATAAGAGGCAAACATTTATATTCTGAAGAAAAAAGAAATTATATGAATTAATAAAAGAATACGAAAGTATATGCCCAAAGGAAAAAGATTATTTATCACATACAGACGTAATACAACACAAAATAATTATTAAGGACGAAACTCCGGGGTTTCACCGATATACTCGTATATCGCTTATAAATATATTTATTACGATATATATCGACATTTATAAGCAGTGATATATTTATGAATTTAGTAATTTCTTTCATATAACATGATTTATACAGCAACATGTAAGCTACTTGATAACGGATGTACATTCCTCATGCACCTTCCGGTTTATTAGTAATTAATATCTACTTTGAAATTTCCAATGGAACATACTAATTTTTTTACAAATTTGACAATTACATCAATTTGCTTTCCAATCATGTAAAATAATCCATATGTTACGTTATTAAAACGTAAATTGGCGGGCCCTAAATAAAATAGCAAAAATCTCAAAAAAGTTTTTTAAAAAAATATCTTCGCAAGTCTGAAACTAACTAAGGGAGTATCTCGTTTTCCCGAAGGAGTATAACCCCAACGTTGCACAACCAAGAATTGCCACAAGTCCTACGCATGTTCGCGCGCTCGGCAAAGTTCGATTTATACTGGGAAATTTATTTATTGAGCTGCCAGATGTTTAAATAATTATTAAACACTTTTGGAATTAAATATAGATACATGTAATATAATATAGATATAAGAACACACAGAATTTTGGTCTAACATTAAATTCAAGCCAGGTAACCCAGGTATATTAGATCTATAATAATATTCATTAGGTATTGTTACAGGTTATTTTATTTATATAAATAAATATTCATTATTTGAAACATATTAAATATGTATGTTTTAATTTATTTATAAGATAATTTTTTATTTGATGTTCAACAAGTCACTTGTCACAAAATTTTAGTTGCGTAATATGGATTTCAAAAGTTTCTTAGATAGAAAACGAAGCGTGTTCGGTTGTCGCCGTTATCGGATATCTGGAAAATTGTAAAGGCCGTTTGACACGATGCAATTATATGTTCAGAATAATGTACACAATTTTGCACAAAATTTTAATCATATTCAATTATATTTTTTTTGTACATTATTCTCCAGATACGAATTCATTTGACAAAGATAATATTAACATACCAAAGGAAATTCGGTTAGCTGACCCGGAATTTAATGTGCCAAAGGGAGTGGACATTTTGTTAAGTTGTACAGTATTCTGGTCAATTTTGTGCCCCGGGTTAAAGAGGTTAGGGAATAAACTACCAGTTTTTCAAAATACTTATCTGGGTTGAATAATTGGTGGAGAAATATGTGGGTACAAAAATGATACTGCTTGTTATCATTCGTGCACAAATAAAGGTGATAATTCATTAGAGAATTTATTAGTTAAATTTTGGAAATTGGAGGAAGTCAGTAGTAGTAAGCAATATTTTACGAAAGAGGAAGATTATTGCGAAATATATTTTAAAGAAACTACTAAAAGAAATACATTTGGGGGGTTTGTCGTAAAAATACCATTTCATAGATTTGAATTACTTGAACGTAGGTTGGAGAAAAGTCCTTAAATAAAAGAGCAGTATCGGTCATTTATGAATGAATACGAAAAACTTGGTCACATGGTTGAGATAAAAAATAATCCAGACATTTTTACAGACAGTTATTCTATGCCGCACCATGCCGTGTTCAAAAATAGTCTTACTACAAAATATCGCGTAGTTTTTGATTGTTCCGCAAAGACTAGTACGGGTATTTCTTTAAATGAGGTTATGTGTATTGGTCCGAAATTTCAGCAAGACCTTTTCAATATTTTAGTACAATTTAGAAAGCATAGTATAGTAATGACCGCGGATATTTCTAAAATGTACAGACAGGTTCTGGTAAGTGAGGAACACACAAAATACCAGCGTATTATTTGGCGAAATGAGGCAAAGGATGAATTACACTTTTATGAGTTAAAAACAGTAACTTATGGTAAGCTGCGGCGCCATATTTAGCTGTTAGATGTTTAATTGAATTAGCTAATTAAAGGAAAGATATATAGCCTAAGGCGTGTAAAATAATTAAAGAAAACTTTTACATGGATGATCTAACAGGGACTGATGATGTGTCAGATGCTATTAAAATTCACAAAGAAGTGTCTGAGATATTATCAAGTGCAGTTCCGTAAGTGGTTATGTAATAATGAAACTGTGTTATAAAAATTTGATTTAAATGATAACCTGGAAGTAAGTGTGCTTCAAATTGGTGAATCGGAGCAAAATAAAACTCTGTTTATTGGAACGCGCGAGATGATACTATAAGATACGTAATGAATTCGAATGCGGTGTTAGATAAAGTAACAAAGCGAAATGTTCTTTCAGTTTGTCAAATTTTCGACCCCCTGGGATTAGTAGGTCCCATAATAATAGTAGCCAAATTAATAATACAGAAACTGAGGGAATTAAAGTTTGACTGGAATACGCCCATTCCGGAAGAATTAAAAACAAAATAGTTATTGTTCCTAGAAGACCTACAGTTTATTAATAATTTTAAAATACCAAGATACTTGTTAAATCCTAATTGCAACAGATTTGAATCACATGGCTTTTCAGATAGTTCGGAGAGTTCTTACGGTGCATGCGTTTATATAAAATGGATAAGCAAAAACGGAGTAGTAAATTGATATTTATTTGGAAGTAAATCTAGGGTTGCATCATTAAATAAGAGTAGTTTACCGCGATTAGAATTATGCGGCGCGTTATTATTGGCAAATTTAGTTACAAAAATAGTCGAGTCTTTAGATATTTCACTGGACAGGAAGTACTATTGGACAGACTCAACAGTGCTATCATGGATAAGAAGAGAACCTGCAAGGTGGCAAACCTTTGTGGCTAATCGTGTGAGTGAAATTCAAGGTCTACCTGAAATAGGTGATTGGAATCATGTGAGCTCAGTAGAAAACCCTGCGGATTTATTATCGCGAGGAACGTCACCTAAAAAATATTGAGCATAATGAACTTTGGTGGCATAGTCCTAGTTTCTTGTTAAATGAAATTGTTTTTTGTGATCAAAACTCTCAAGGCCTGTGAGAGGTAGATATACCAGAAACGAAAATCACTGCATTGACAGTAAATGGGGAGACAAACATTTTCCTTAATTTACTAAACAAATATTTTGATATAAATAAAATAATTAGAATACTAGCTTATGTACTTAGGTTCGTAAATAATAGCAGAGAAAAGGGGAAACAAAATGTACAAAATACTTTGATACCGGAAGAGTTAGATATGGCACTATTCTTGCTGATAAAATTAGTACAAAAGGATTGTATATAATTGTTTTCAACTTTACCTCTTAAATTTTAACGCATGAAAGCGTTATAGGACTAATACTAATACAAGACCATAATCGAGGCATATATTTTGTAAAATTCAGTGAGGAATTGTTTCACTTTTTCTCACTCATTTGAATGTGAAAAGTTAGCTCCTCTATAAAATAATACATCGAATTTAAAAAATTAAATTTAAGTGACCATAATCAGAATCTCTTTAAGCTTAAATTCTATAATTCTTAAAGATAAGACTATAATCGGGGCAATAGTCGATTCTGTAGAATTAATTTAAATTATAAAAGAAAAGATTGTACGATTTACTTGAAAGAAAGTCCTTTAATAACCATTTGAAAACTATTACGAAAAATCTGAAAAAATTAACAATGTTTTTATATATATATATATGGTGTAGCCTGTAACAAATATACCAAGTTTCATACTTCTATTTATAACAGTTGTCAAATTAAAGTCTAAAATATACGGGTTGGTATTCCTGTAAACGCAATCGCGCATACTTTTATTAGAACTTTTTGTTTAAAATGACCCCTAGAATCTGTGGTCAACCTATGTCCACGAATTTTAGAGCTATCTGCATGAACTGTAAAATTGAAAAAAATTTAGTTAACAAAATCCATATATTTTAGATTGTACCGTCAAACGGGGTAATATGAGACGTAAGGGGTTTTATGGGACATTTACGTTTTTATTCATATTTTCGCGCTAAACTCTGTAATGCTGCTAACTTTATGTTCCAAACATAATCCAGTGGGTTGGCAACACTGCAAACCAAAATATAGGAATCGGCTGTTTACATGAACGTAAGTAACTTTTGTAAAAAAAAAACATTGAATACAGATTTTGATTTTACTCAGATTTCATGTACTGAATAGTCTCCTCTATATCTCATGAGATATAAGCAATTTTGTACAAATTTATTTTATTATGTATAAAACATAACCTTTACATGCAACTAATTCAAAAATTTTTATATTATACTTGTATTTGTTAATGTTATGAATAAATAAACAAAAAGTGAACTTTTGTAGGCCAATGTGGGACAGTCATGCCAAGGAATTATAAGCGAAAATTGGGTTCTGCCATTCGCAGAGATTATGAAAATGATTCGATGGAGAAGGCTTTGGAGGCCGTAGTAGTGCATGGACTATCGTTCCGTGAGGCAGCAAGAAGGTATCAAGTGCCTAAATCCACTATTTATCGGAAATACCATGGATTAAATGGGGATAAATTAGGAAGACGTGCAACTTTAAACGATTTCGAAGAAGCTCGTGTGGTGAAAGCCATTACTTTCGCAGCCACATGCGGAATACCCTTTACCCATTTGAAATTGCGAAAGTTTGTACAAGATTACTTGAATCGAAAGGGAATTAATGTAAAATATTTTATTGATAATATGCCGGGTACTGATTGGGTGAAGCATTTTCTATTACGCCATAAAGAACTTTCTACACGCCTCTCAGAAAATGTTAAAAGATGTCGTAAAGAATTAAGTCGCGATTCTGTAAATTCTTATTTTGATGAATTGGAAAAAACACTAGAAGATATTCCTCCAGAAAATATCATCAACTACGATGAGACTAATCTGCCTGATGATCCCGGACGAGAAAATGTTATTACAAAAAGAGGAACGAAACATGCAAACAGAACTATTGACAGTTCTAAAAGTTCTGTTTCCGTTATGTTTGCAGGATCAGCATCAGGAGATTTATTACCGGTATACGTAGTATATAAAGCTAAAAATCTATATCCCGAGTGGATACAGAATGGACCACCAGGATGCCATTATAACCGATCAAAAAGTGGTTGGTTTGATTCCGCCATATTTGAGGACTGGTTTATAAAAATTGCTTTACCATATTTACGTAACAAAAATGGGCCAAAACTTATAATAGGAGATAATTTAGCATCACATTTATCGGAAGTTGTAATACGAAAATGTGAAGAGAACAATATTAAATTTACATTTTTGCTTCCAAATAGCACACATATCTGTCAACCTCTAGACATTTCATTCTTCAGACCCTTGAAAATAGGTTGGAGAAAAGTAATTACGATGTGGAAATTGAAGCATAGAGGATGCATACCAAAAACTTCTTTTCCTAGTCTACTAAATAAAACTATAGAAGAAATTAAAAATCCTAGCCAAATAATAAAATCTGGATTTAGACGAGCAGGAATTTATCCATGTAATAGGAAAGAAGTTTTGAATCATTTACCTGCACAAAAGGTTACAGATCAAACTGAAGAAGATGCTTTGATAGCCAGTTTCAATGAAATAGTGCAAGAAACTTCATTAGTCACATCTACAGAACCAACAAAAAGAAGGAAAAAATTGCTAGTTCCAGCAGGTAAATCTGTAACATTGGCGGATTTAAAAGGCAATGAAGAATCCCACATTTCTTCATCTGACGAATCTGAAGAATCAGGTGAACTGAACAACAATGATGATTCTGAATATACAGGGGATAAAAATGAACAAGAAAATTCATTCGTGCTGGCAGAAATTATTTATAACGAAAAATCAAAAAAAAAAGCAAAGAGATTTATTGCACAAGTGTTAAATACATATGAAGACTCATACGAGTTATCATTTTTAAGAAAATATTTAGAAAAAGTCGATGTTTTCACTTTTCCCATGGTGGAAGATATCATGAAAGTGAAAAAAGAAAACATAGTTAAATTTCTACCCTCACCAAAAGTATGTAGAGGACGATACACATTTTCCATTAAAGATATTGCAACCTAAAATGCAATAATTTAGCACCAATTAATACCAGAGTATAAATTTTCTTCAATACAAGACTGAATATGCGATATTTACACGTAGAATAGCGTTTTATATATATATATATATATATATATATATATATATATATATATATATATATATATATATATATAAATATATATATATATATATATATATATGTTTTTTATGAAAAAATGTATATTTTTTTATGTCAGTGTTCAATAAAAGTATTGTATAATTAATATAAGCAATAAATTACCAAAGTTATATATTTAGGTTGTTTTCATTGCCCATTATCTCGGATTGTATGAGATTATTTTTCCCGCGTTTTTTTTATTTTTATTTATGGGTGTCCCATAAAGACTATACTATCGAGTAATATAGGATATTCTAGCTATAAATAAGGTTTTCTGTGTAAAAACCAAAAATGTACCATATTACCCCCTACACAGTTTAATATGGGACAGCAAGTTTTTTTTAAAAAAATACATGTTAATAGTTTTTTTCTTAAACAATATTAATCTAATCTGATGTGTCTTTTATTTGTGAACCCTAATCAATTAAAAAAACTATTAAAAATTATTTGTGTAACGAATAACACAGAAAAATTCGAGAAAATTGTCCCATATTAGAGATGAATCTTTGTTGAATTATTCATCAACAAATTCATTCCAAAGCAATACAAATTCAAAATTAAGTAATAATGATGAAGATTGTACTTCTACAGCAACCAATTCTTCTCAAAGTACAAATTCAATAAAAATAAGTACAGATAAGTCCCATACTGTTGTAAAACCCGTTGTAGATAAATAGAGTAAACGGACCTGTTGTTATTATTGTAAGGAATTAGTCCTAAAACTTGCGCGACATTTAATTTGCAAACATGCTGATAAGGCTGAAGTTAAACTTTACAATAGTTTACCCAAAAAATCCATTGAAAGGGTAAAAATTATTTCCGAACTCAGAAAACAGGGGAATTTTTTTTCTTTAATAATGAATGTCTCGAAAAAATAGTGGAGAACTCATCGTTAAACGCAGGCCCACAAATAATACAAAAGATACATCAAATTACGTGCCATATTGTTTAGGATTTTATTCAAGAAAAACATTATTTCTTCACGTCAAAACGTGTTGTAAAAATTACAAAAGGGCACTAAAATACAAGGACTAGCGAAATTATTATTACCACAAGATTCAAGTGCATTAGTGATACTGAAAACAAAAGTTTTGCCAGAATTAAAAATGGATGAAATTGGAAAAATGATTATATCAGATCAGCTAATATTACGATTTGGTTCTGAATTTGCCTTGAAATTTTATGGTGAAAATCATTTATCAGGACACGTCAGGCAACGAATGCGTAAACAGAAACAGGCGATTATGGCAAACCGTCCATGATTATGAAAATTCGCACTTCAATTAAATTATATGCAGAAATTTTAAGATCTTTAGACATTGAAAATGGAGATAATGATTAAAAATCAAACTTAGAAAATTTTGTTTCAGTAATCAATATAAAATTCAAGAGTATATGTGCCTTGGTAAAACAAACGTTAGATTCAAATAAATGGAATAAACCGGTTGAGTTACCATCATCATCATCCGAAGTTTCAAAATTTTCAATGTTCTTGAATGAACAAGAAAACATTTTATATAAAGAAATATTGAGCAATTTTTCTTATCAATTTTGGAATAAATTGCCAAAGTAATTCTTGTGAAAATAATAGTATTTAATCGTAGAAGGGTTGGAGAAGCACAAATGATGAAGATAAGTGAATATAATAAAAGACATACAGTTTCTAAAGATTCTGATATATTTCAAACGTTATCAGACCTAGAAAAATGTGGAGCTGCTGAAAATAATCCATACGTCTTTGGACGGAAAGATCGTTGTTTTACAAAAGCCGTGGATGCTATGAGAATTTTAAGTTCTGGAGCAGAAATTCCAAATTCCGACAGGATGAGATCTACTAAACTCAAGAAACAAATAGCCACCCAATGATTTGGCAAACACTATGGGACACAATATACGAGTCCATAGAAATTACTACAGATTACCGGATCATGCAGTTCAAATGGCTAAAACTGGTAAAATTTTATTAGCTACGGAACAGGTAAAAATAATAGAAAATCAAGGGAAAGGACTATAATAATAATAATAATATCTTTATTTTCTGTTGATACAAATGTATTGTATATAGAAAACGTCAAAGAATACAATCAAATTAAGAGTTTAGATACTCGTTTATAGAATAAAATGTATTTTGTAGGAGGAACAATTTTATTTCCTTCTTGAATGAACTAACAGTTGTTTTGGATCTAATATGCTCCGGTAGTTTATTATACAATATTAAACCAATTCTATCAGGAGAACCCTTAGTAATATTTAGTTTAGAACTTGGTATATAGTACTGATTTTTAATTCTGGTATTGTAGTTATGTTTATCTTCGTTTAATAGAAAATTTTCTTTACTTTTATGAATATACATACAGGTTTCAAGAATATAAATATCATAAATGGTCAATAATTTACATTTCTTAAAAAGTTCTCTGCATGGTGTATTGTATTTGACTCCACATAGACATCTTATAATTCTCTTTTGAGAAACAAAAACATTTGATGCAGAGCATGAATATCCCCAAAAGCATATACCGTACCGTAGTATGGATTCAACACAAGCATAGTAAAAAATCAAAAGTTGATTTAAGTTTAAAAATTGTTTTAAATGTGGGATTTGGTAACATATGCTGTTGAGTTTATGAACAAGTTGTTCGCACTGTGGCCCCCAATTTAAGTTTTCATTTACCATCATTCCTAGAATTTTGGTGTTAGTATCATTACTTTTTATTTTATCGATAAACTGTATTTCAATTTGTCGATTATTATAATTCTGATGGGTATGAAAATAAAGTATTTTTGTCTTACCCTCATTTAAAAATAATTTGTTTTCATTAAGCCAAGAAATTAATGTACTAACGTTGATGTTACATACATTCACTAAGGTATCCTTATTTTTATTAGAGATGACTAAAGTGGTGTCATCCGCGTATAAAATAGGTGTACAATCTTCACTAAGAATGGTGACCAAATCATTTATATAAATCGTGAACAACATCGGTGCGAGAATTGTACCTTGGGGTAAACCAACATTTATATCAATTAAATCAGAATTGATTGTATCATATGCTGAGGAGTTGTTTAAATAGTTGAGGGATACATACTGTTGTCTATTATTTAGAAAGCTAAAAATCCAGTTAAGAGCGGGCCCACGGACGCCTATATGTTCTAATTTGACTAACAATTTGGAGTGACCAACGCAATCAAAAGCTTTACTGAAGTCACAGAAAATACCTACAGGACATTCTCCTTTATTAAGATACTCCGTGATTTTACAATAAAATTTATGCAGTGCATTGCTAGTTGAACTGTTGCTTCTAAAACCAAATTGTTTATCAGATATGATGTCATTTTTATTTAAAAAATGTTGAAGTCTGTTTAAGAAGCAGTATTCCAATATTTTAGAGAAACCTGAGGTTAAGGCCACAGGTCTGTAATTATCCATTATTGACTTTTCCCCTTTTTTGTGTACTGGGATAACTTTATTTAATTTTAATTTCTCTAGAAAAGTTCCACTAACAAAGGAAACATTTATGATGTAAGTTAAGGGAATTACTATTAAATGGGATACCTTTTTTATAATAAAACTAGGTATATCATCTGCTCCACTAGATTTTTTGTTTTTCAATTTGTTATGAATAATATCAAATACTTCCTCTTCACAAAACGGGAAAAGAAAGAGATTATTAGGACAGTTGGTAATATTTCTGTGACCATCACCATCTGTTATCGGAATGCGTTGCAAAATCTCTAAAGGGGCGTTCTTGAAAAAATTATTAAAAAGGTTAGAAATAGTATGCGGATTTTCTGTTACAACATTTTTGATTTTAATTTTATAGTTTTCATCTACTTTGCTTTTAGTTTTTGAGTTAATAATACTCCATGCACTTTTCGCCATGTTATCTGATGATATGATCTTATTTTCGTAGTAACTATTTTTGACTTTAGCTAACAGATAAGAATGTTCACGCTTTGCCTTCTTATAAGTTTCCTCTAAAACAGGATATCTACATTTCAAGATAAACAGTGACTTTAACTTTTTACTAGAGATCCTAATATCCTCATTTACCCACTTATGATCGGAGTTCTTGAAACTTGTTTTTTGGAAAAAGAAATGTTTATTGAAATAATAAAGGAAAATATCTAAAAAACAATTAAAAGCTTCGTCAGTAGAGGATTTTGTCATGACCTCCGACCAAGATTCTTTAGCTAAGTCACATGAAAAATTGTATAAATTATTATCACTAAAATTTCTCCTGTAAAAAATAGAGTTTGAATTATGAGAATAGTTTATAAAGGTATTTACTAAAACGCTTCTATGATCGGAAATAAAATTCTCCCTCACTACAGATGTACAATTTTGAATATTGGTATAACAATGATCCAGTATAAAATTACCTCTTGTAGGAACTGTAACAATATTATTAGCATTATAGCTAGCCATGATATTTAAACAGTTTTTATATTCATTATAATCACGTGTTGGATCAAGATTAAAATCTCCACAAATTATTAATTTATAAGTAGGTTTATAAAAATTATCAAGAATTGAAGCTAATTTATCGCATAGAATTCTAGAATAGGAAGAAGGAGACCTATAAATAGAAATTATAAAGACAGGATTATAGTTATCTGGTGTCCAAAGAACTGCACAAGTTTCAAAGTTTTTCTCAGTACAATACTCTGAAATGTCTATTTGTTTTACATTTGATAATATGCTGTTGTGACACCAAATATTTACACCACATCCTTTGTACTGAGATCTACAAAAATAAGAAATACATTTAAAGTTATTAAAATGAGTCAAGTTGACGGTGAAATTATTAAACCAAATTTCATTAAAACATAAAAATTTAAGATTATTTATCTGCATAATATATTCAGTAAAAATGTAATTTACTGTTTCTTGTGTCAGTGATTGACAATTAACAATTAAAATATCACAATTATCCTCTGAGCGTGATGAACATGACTCATTATTAGTTATTTTACACTTTTCTTCGGACCTTTTATGTAAAAAAACTTATTTATATGAGTTCCACTTGGCCATAGAGATGGATCCATAGCTTTTACTTTATTTGCTTCATTTATAGTTACTTTGAAAGAGGTTAAGTCCTCCTCGGTGGTATCTGGGTGTAATTTATACACATGAAGTAGAGCGGGTTGGGATTCAGCTGCTTTTATGACTGATGAGTCCTTGGAATTAAGGTTACCAATAATTGGAGGAGTAGTACGTTTTCTCCTTTTGTTGTTATTATCAACCTTTCCTGTATTTGTATTATGAGGATGAGGACTAGGACCATTTCCTCTGTTGGAATCAGTTGCACTTTTACCTGATTCACGATTTGTTTCCTTAAAAGCAGTTACTGAGGTTTGTGTGGTCGTTTGTCCGATTCCGATTTGTTTATGATTTTTGACAGAAATTTGACCCTGAGGACGTTTGCCTTTGCCCGGTTTGTCCGCCGGTAAATCAGGTGCAATATTGTTTATAGAGGATGTACACTGTTCATTATTAATATTATTATTGTTAGATGGCGGTGGCATGTTAAAATTTATATTTATTAAATTTATTTGATTTTTTAAAGAGATAACTAGATCGTTTTGATTTTTAATTACTTCATTTTTACTTACAAGAAGTTCTTGTAGGTATTTTATTCCCATTTTAAGAGCATTATACTCGTAATTATCAGAGGCACTTGTGAAAGTCGTGTCAAAGTCCTCATTGTCAGTTATTAAACAACAATTTATGCTGTTTTCGTCAATAAACTTAACGTCTTTTAGTAATTTTGCACAACTTTTATGTGTTACAATTCCACAGTTCACACATTTTACTCCACTAACCGCGGTTTGTTTACACTTCTTACATTTATTGTTGGAGCAATTATTTTGCAAATCACCATTTTTATGTTTGCATCTGATCCACTAACAGAAAACAGCGATGATAGCATAAAGGATCCAGGTAACTGCAATTTTTATTATAAATAGTATTATAAACATTTAATCTTTCGATCTATTTTAGATTATCATGTTTCACTGAAGAAGCATGGAGACATAATAACAGCCACAGATACAATGCCGATTAAGTTTGTTTATAAACAGGGCGTTTTGGGACAAGTGTAGCAAAATTTAACAATGTGTTGGGGGCATTATTTTGAGTATAAAATATCAAATTATGAACATAGGCCCGATCTCGTCTCCAACAAGATTTCCAATCTGTGGAATATTTCGAAAAATTAGAAAAAGTTCTTACATGATTTAACAAATATTTTTACCAATATAATACCTCTAGGGTCATTTTTAAAAGGTTGGTACTCTTGTTGGAGACAAGATCGAGCCTATGTTTATATGACATTTTTTACTCAAATTAATATTAATGAGCAATTATTTTTTTACACTATATGCCATTCGCGATAGCGCCCATATTTTGAACTAACTAGCGGGCAGAAGCCAAGCCGTTCTGTATCCCATTCCGACCAATAGAAAGACTTGTCTCTGTTCGCGAGTTAGTTCAAAATTTTCTAGCTATCGTGTGTGGCATATAGTTCTGAAATATCCTGTATTATGTATAACATAATTAGGGGTTGTGACGTCAGATATATCGATTTTAATTTGTTTAACATATTGTTAATTTTGTTATTATAAAATATCAAATTATGAACATAGGCCCGATCTCGTCTCCAACAAGATTTCCAATAAAATAAGCAAAAAGACGAGAATATTTTCAACATAGGTTCCCATTTAAAAAATCATAAGTTTGTGTTATATCTCGAGAATTATTAAGTTTTCAAAAAATTTAATTACGCCATTTTATTCTATTTAAAAAACGGTAAATTTTTTATAAAAACATCTTTTCTCTAACTATCATAATGAATAAGATATGAGATATTTTCAAAATGAGCGAAAAACGAGTTTTTGCCTGTAGCTCAGAAACAAAAGAAGATCGAAAATTCCTGTGGTGACTAATAAACTTTTCTCGAAAAGTTGACCCTGCAATGTGCAAACGGTTTCGCTCTAGCATAAATATTACCCGAGATACCTTAAAAAACATCGAAAATGAGACATCCTGTACACCAAAAAGAAAAATGTCAACTTCGAGCTCGCATAGTGAAAGTGGTAATAAAATTTTCTTTCATACAATTATTATACAACGTCCGATAACAAAGAGCTGAAATTTAATTTTACAATTGTTGTGGCAACCGTGCGACCTGCTACCTTAGTTCGTGTTCGTCCTTCTTCTTCTGTAACTCCCAATAGTACGGTCCTGTGATCTTTCAATCAGATTGACAACTGAAGACGTGTGTATGCTTCCCCGCTTTCCACCTCGAAAGTGAAACATTTCATTCTCCATCACGATAATGGATCGTCCTTTTACTGCTTTACCCGAACCTGTAGAACAGTTCTTGATGACCAGCGATAATCGCATTCTCTTTATTTACCCAATATCGTTTCGTGCGTCTATTTTTTTATTACTAAAAATCAGTAGTGAAAAGATAAAGCTGTGCAATATATTACTTTTTCGGTGAGAAGCATATATGCATACATACGTCTTCAATTGTCAAGTTGCTACTCCAGATATAGAGATTACAGGACCGTGCCATTTGGATTTATAGCAGAGAAAGGATCAAATAATAACATAATCTGTGGTATGTAAGACGCAGGATGCCACAACAAATGTAAAAAAAACAGACTTTGCAAGGGTAATTTGAATTTGTTTGAATTAGAGAGACTAAAAAAAATTAAATGAACATTTGTATAAATTATAAAGTAAAGAGTATGTATATGAAATAGAAAAAATCTGATGTGGCCAGCACATTACCTTCCGTCAGTTCTATGTATTTTGTACAAATTTCATACGGAAAGTTCCTTGCTAAAGATTCTATTTCTTGTACATTACCTCCCGGCAGTTGCATTTATTTTATGCAAATTACATACAGAAAATTTATAGCAAAAGATCCCATATTTCCAGTAAAATTATAAGACAAACACACTTTGTCAATTTCACTTGACACTGACATCTTTCAATCAGAATTTTCTTAATATAGTAGCTGTTTTCATAGCTATGGCTACTTTATGAAATTTAATTTCTTTACAATATTTTAACTCTATATCCATTTAATATTAAGTATAAAATGCAGTCAAATCGTATGTAGAATAAAATATTCTTTAATATTTATAATAACATTAAATGTGAAAAAATGATATTTAACATAGTTTTTTTCAAGAAAAACTTAAAATCTTCAAATGATGGTACTTCCGGGTGACCAATTGTAACCAAAATCTAATCAGCTCTTCATATGGATGTAACGAAAAAAAATACGAAAAAATTATAATTTTTGAAATTGAAGTATTAGAATTATCGTAGACATTAGAGTTACACACACACACGCACACGCATGCGCACACACACACACACACACACACACACACACACACGCACTCACACAGTTTCCACGGCGTTGCCAAATTATTCCGTTTTTTCTCTAAAAAAGACCGAATACACACATTGCTTTATAAAGGCGTACTTTAGTTATTTTAATGGTAAAAATTAAGAATTTTTTTTCTGTACAACTGTAACTATACTCTCTGACATATTTTTTTAAATGTAATTATACAGGCTATTCAATAAAGCGGTTCAAATGTGCTCAATTTCAAATGACTATAAATCGTCAATTTCAAATGGAACACTCTGTATTTCATTATTCAGTTGTGTGTCTTTTTGTATTATCTTCATATGTTATTAAGGGTATCCTATGCCCAAAACCAATAATTTCGGAGTTTTTCACCATTTTTCTCTAAATTTGTTTAAATTTAATCTAGTATACTATGGAAATGGCGTTTTTAATAAAAAACAATTGCAATAATCGACAGTAGTTTGCATTACCCAATAAATAAAATAGTTTATTATTAATATTAGAGCGATTAGGTATTAATAGTTTTTCTTGCGAAAGATTCATATGAATAAATTATTATTAATTTTCGTATCAGTAACTAAATTTTTATTTCAGATTATTGTATTCGGATATCAAATAAAGATAGATGAAAGACAAGATGGTTAACTCCAAAAAAAGTAGCAATAAAAAACATTTTGCTGATTATTTATAAGATTAGAAGTTCCTGGTAAAGCAAAATGCCTCAAAGTTATCTCAATGGAACCAGTACTGAAATCACGTCGATGGAACTCCGTAAAACATGGATTCATAACAAATAGAACTATGAAGAATAGAATTTTGAAAAAATCACAAGTTTCTAAGAAGTTAGATATGTAATTAAATATGTTCTCTATTCACCTCCAACCAAATATCATTATTACGAGCCGGAATATTATATAATTTTCATTTATATTACAATTTATAATTTTATAATAAATCAAGTTTAATTCTAATGATGGCTGATAATGTTTTATTATGTAGTTAAAAAACCACGAAAATGAGACTGCATATATTTTCTACTGACAAAAAAATAATTTTATTTTGTAATAATTACAATTATTTATATTGATTATTTTTTGACGTTTCTCAAAACCAATGCTTTATTTTATGTCACGTGTCTGCGTTTTAACCAATCCTGTCGTTATTATACTGAGAATAAAGCTCCAGAGATTATTCCCGGGAATAATCTCTGTAGATTTTGTTTTTATTGACATATGTCCGATAGTTATCAACACATGAGAGAATAAGACTGATTTTGTGCCGCTTCTGATCATGAAATAATCCAAAAAATATACAAACCACTTCTAGATGTACCATAATTAGTAAGTATGATTATAATTCCTGATTATTTATATTTATTTTACATTTTCAAAACAGATTTGTCAACTGGGCCATACAAAAGAATGAAGCTAGTAAATTACAACAGTAGATAGCATTACAATAGCATAAAAGTCTGATTCCGTTGCTTGAAACAAATTTGTGGATCAAAAAATCAGAGACGTAACTAGAGCTTTGAGCGCCTGTAGCAAAAAAATGCGCCCCTATATCAAGAAAATAAAAACAAAATAAAGTTTTGATGAGCGGTTCGCAAGTTACTAACAACTTAAACTTACATGAAGATTTTCTAAAATTTAAAACTTCTGCTAATCGGCTTAGTTCCCATATTTTCATTTAAAATTTTGACACGATTAAAGATATACAATATTACCTATTTAACATGTGTCGAAATTTCAGATGAAATGATTGGCAGATGTTTAAAATTTTAGAGGAATTTCATATAAGTTTAAGTTGTTAGGAACTCGCGAACCGCTCATCGGCAAAAAAACGTCTATACTCTGTTCCATTTAGGCCATTTAGCTGATGGCGCTCGCATCAGTGTCAGTTTTAAGTAGCCGAAATTACATTGGGTAAACGTGTCTCATGTCTTCAATTTCAGCCATTCAGAGAATTCAAAACTATGTTCAATTCTCTACAATACTGAATTGCTTAAATGGAACAAGATATATGTATACTAAGGTTTAAATACTTAATATTGTTTATTTTTTTAATAATTTAAATTTCTGTCATAAACTGTTATTCTGGTAAACTATATTTGAGAGTTCATCCTAGGCAAAAATGTAAGAATCCTTTTATGTATGTACAGGAAATTACGAGCTTTAATTTTTAATTCTTGAAAAATTTTGATATGGGTCCTTGTTTTCAAGAAAATGGCCAAAAATTCATTTTTTGCACCTTTCACCCAAGATGGCGGCAAAATCCGGGGTTGCTAGAGGGTGCAAAATTAGTATATCTTTTTGGAGGTCCCAATAAAGAGAATAAAATGCACGCCAGCTTGTCACCAATTTTTTCCATAATAAATACCTTGCCGACTGGCTCACCTGTAGATAATTATTTGTTAAATTTAGAAAATAGATTTTAGAAATATTTGATCTAAAACCATATAAATGATTAAAATTTTGCGCTCTTATGAATTTTGCGCCCGTGGCCTGTGCCACCTTTGACTTGCCCTAGTTACGTCACTGCAAGAAATAATCCGATTAAATATAACTCGAGAGTTCGATAAATTAGAAAATAATTCTCCAGTTTCTTTCTCAAACTTGTTGCCATTTTGAAGAGGATTGCAAAATTTCTGTATCAAAGAAGTTGAAGTATTCAATACCTACATACTATTTACCAGGTAACTAATTTGTCAGTTGTTTATTTTAATTAAATACAATAAAATCTATAATTCAATTAACATGCGTCAATAAATATATGTTTCAATGACATAATTATATTATATATTAAATATATAGATACAGTAGGAAGTTCTTCATCTGAAGCTCCTGCCAGTACTTCAAAAGAGATGGATACAAATCTGCTCTATGAAGGTGATATATTTATATTTATATTAAAATATAAAATGCATAGGTACATTCGCAATCGAAATTAACTATAGAAGCGCTGTTTTTCGAAACAAGTTGGCCGCCATACAACGGGTTTGACATATGACAGTTCATATTGTTTACTGTATTTCGTTGACTGTGTATACAATCCGAGTTTAAAAACTTATTTATATGAACATGATAAGTTAAAATATTTAATTATTAATTACTACTCTACTCACTCAGCTGTCACTTATTCAATATGGCGCTTCTACGATTGCTTTTCGTAGTACTGATTTGCGCTACTAGAGGGAAAATGTTATCTACGATTGCGAATAGTTCTGGAAAAATACATTTTATTGTACGATATCCAGGTTTTTTTTTTGTATATAATAAACTCTTACAAACGTATTTCTAACAATTTTATGTATTATTTACAATAATAAGTAATAACGTTATTAACCGGATTATTTTTTATTTCGGTTATATTGTTTTCGCTCCTGTAATAAGATTAGAAATTTCGTTTCTGTTTCTGTTCCAGATTTTTTTTTTCGTTTATCGTTTTTGTTTCTGGTCCGTTCCGGGTCCCTGATTTTATACAGATTAGTTATTATTCGCTAGTGAAGCAGAGGCGTGGCTTAGCGCGTGACGTAGCAACATGGCCGAACTAAGGTAAATGCTTCGTTTCCCGCATCCAGCCTGTCCATTCAATTCTTATACGCTGCGACCTTTGAGATGCAAAATAATAATACTAATATAGTTAATATTAAATTTAAAAAATGTATCTAAGAATTATTTTGCTAATTCCTTCGAGTCATCAAGAAATTACGTTTTTTATATTTATTTAGGGTTTTCTTTAAAAATACTGACTAACATGTTTACCATGCCATAGTCTTTTGAACCTGTTGTTGAACTCAGTTTCTAATTTGAATCTGGGATATCTAATACTGAAATTTGCAGATCACCACTTTTAATTTGGCATGCTGCATCCCTAAACTATTTTTTCACTAAATCGTTTTTTTTTTTCTCTGGGATTGATATCAGTTGTTATTTCATTTTTCTCATTTTTTTCTTGAGGGATTGCGTGAAAATTCATATCCGCGTCCTTTACCAATTTATCGTTCTCTCGAATTTTTAGTTTACGAGATTCAAGTCTTTGTTTTCTTAAATTTAGATCCGCATTATTTACACTTACAATCTTTAAAAGATTAGTAAATACGTAAGCGTTTTTTTTTTCAGGTGTCTTCTTTGTGCAGGCATGTCTACAAGTTCAGATTTCATTACAAAAAAGCTTGTAATAATTATTATCATACAGTTATTCCTGGCAAAATATAATCTTGCTTCATAAAGTGCAAGGAGCACGCACTCATATTTTGCTCGGTTTTTTTCTATTTTTAATAGATGGATTAACAACTATCGTCCATCAACATTTTCAAACTGCCCTAATAAATTTTAACATCGAATTTTGGTTCCTGCTTTCGGAAAATTATGAATACTAATTTCTGGACTTCTGCGTGCTAATGATGTACATCCATAAACGCAACAAAAACGTGGTGAAGTTTTAAATTTTGTTGCTAAAATCGGAAATTTCATTTTACCCATTTTGAATTTGTCAAATAAGCAACAGAAACCCATCAGAAACGTTGCGTTTGCATAACAGTTTACCGCTACTTCGGCTGGAACTTACTACCCTGTACTAGTTCATACTTTCGTCGCTAGATGTCATGTTGCTCTATTTCACTCGCGAATAGTATATGTATAGAGAAAGAATTGATAACATATTATTATTATATCTTTTATTATGATTACTATTATTTATTAACATTGTTGTATTTTCTTTCTAGTTGGAAAAAAGCGACGAAATTTGCTACGCCAACTATGTAAATGTTTCCAGTCAAGCAGACCTGACACCTAAGAAAAAAATATTATATAAAGCAGTAGCGACCATGCGAAGAAGAGCTGATGTCTTAAACAAAATCAAAAACATGTAAAATTGCCAAAAAAATAATCAAATTAGACCGTGAAGTTTAAATTAAGATTGAAATATTTTGAAAGCAACTATTTTAAACTACAGTATTAAACAGCTTTATTATTTATCTTTTAAGAAAATTATTTACTTCTGTAGTTTAATTTAGTTTCTTTGGAAAAAGTGGAAATGTAATGTAATAATAATTGTGTACACATCTACATAATGTATTTTATTTATTGTACAATATATTACATATGATTACATATATTTATTTTAGTTCAGGCGTGCAAACCCTTCCTGTTCATCTTCCTGTTGTCTACATTTATCAATTTTCGTAGATAATGAATTGCTTTTCTTCATATTAGAAGAAACTTTACTGAAATTTTATTGTTGCTTCCTTTTTTCGATATGTTGGACATTATGAGAATCAGAATCTGAATCCGAGAATATGGATATTGAATTTACTGATCGAAGTCCATGTCCATGGTGTAAATAAATTCCTAATATAGTTGTAGTTGATATTATATCGCATTCATCATCTGGCAATACCTTCATATCATTTTTGATCAAACTTTTTTTAATTTCATTATTTGCTTTATCTTGTGTTATCTGTTTCGAATCCATGCTTGGGTAAAAATATTTGACGACAATGAGACCCCTAGCGCAAAGCTTATCGTAGATGGTAGCACATGGACATGCTCCTAAGTACGTATTACAAGGTACAAACTTTTGTAAGAATGAAGAAAAAGAAAACATATATTATTGAGTGTAATCATGACTTTTATATTTGTGGCACAATATACAAACGTCGTAACTATACAATAGGTGCAATCCTGCAATAACACAAACTTGACGTATTTACGTTAAATTAAAATTAATCATGTCTTCATATATGAATTGGAGAGTTAGTGAACTAAAAAAGGAATTAATTCGAAGAGGTGCCAAAATATCGGGGCGAAAAACAGAATTAATAGAAAGGTTATATGAAATTTAATTTAGTTATTAGCCGTTTTAACACTGTATTTAATTGTAGACTAATATCTTACAACAGGAATGATAATTTTGGAAACATTCCTACAAGTGAAGAGCCTAGGCCAAAATTACAAACTCCACACATTTTGAATTATAATGATTTACATGGTGGTATCAGTTTAAACATATCCATAAATAGATAAAAAAAAATCTACATATCTTACCATATATAATCATTCAATCACAAAGTAAATCTGAAATGCTATTTGACAACAGATTTGTTAAATTCATTAAATTTTCATATTCTTCCGATGGAGTTTTTTTAAGTGCATGTCGTGCTGCTATGAAATCCGTAATTTATAATATTATAAAATTTTCGGAATGCGAATGTCCAGCAGGGGAAGGATTACATGCTTACTGTAAGCATGTAGTTGCAGTCATGCTGGTTATAGAACATTTTGTTCGCACAAAATTCGTACATACTGAAGTAAGTTGCACATCCACCTTACAAACTTTTCACAAACCTCACAAACAATTTAGGTAAAGGTCACACTGCATCGATCAACATCCATCGATCCACGCGCATCGACAACCATCAACCGTTTTTTCTTGTAAGTGGTCACACTGCTCCATCGAGTGGTAAGAACTCAAATGTCACTTTTAAAATTACAGCGGCTTCTTCAAATAACTGCTGGCATTTGTCGTCTGTTGTTAAATGATTAATAGAAAACAAACAAGTAACATAAGTTTATTTATAACAGTTTGTCAATATTATTGACACTGCTGTACCCTGCTCTGATCATGGAGATCTTCATAGGAGCTAAATTTATTAATTAATCAATTACGTTGATAGTGCACTGTTCTGTATTTTTTTTTTTTTTTGCTAATGAAAACAAACAACTCAAAATGTTAGAATCTGTCCGAATTAATTCCCTCAGTGAGCACTGCGCAAGTACACCTGCAATTGCGCATGTCTGTTTCCATCGAGCAGCATCGAGTGCTGTACGAAAATCAAACAAGTCGACGGTACACGATCTTACCGCGATTGTCATCGATGCACGCACTGTGACCATGTTCACTGTTAAACTCAGGTTTGTTTTTTACTCGATCGATAGTGATTGTTCAGTGTGACCACGGCCTTAATGAATTGCCGATAAAGTGTGATAAAATGCCTTTCCGTAAGATAAATACTACAAGTAAAAATATATAAGATAAGATATATAAAAATTACGAAAATTATAAGCCTTTTTTCCGAAATCACTGCATAAATTTTTGCAACAACTCCATGCCCATTATGCATTTGTATGAGCCTGCTAACCGATTAGCAGGATCCATACGCTATAGAAAATGACCATGACTTGTATTGTAAAGAAACGGTATTTACTAAAATATTAAATTTATTATATTTAGTAAATATTGAAACAAGTACCATTAATGAAATATAAATTAATACAAGAGGTCAAAATATGAATAAGAAATGGCATAAAGAAAGAAGTCACAGAATTACTGCCAGTTTTTTTTTAAGATATTTGTACAGCAACATATAGAAAAGACCTTCGGCAAGTGGAAAAACAAATTATTTTTGGAAGTAAAAAAATTTTAAACACTGCACCTATACGACATGGTAGAAATTATGAATCTGTGGCTTTCAATTCCTACAAAACAACAATCAGTCACAATGTGTATGAATGTGGGCTTATCATTAGTGAAGAATATCCCTTTATTGTTGCATCGCCTGATGATCTTATCGAACCCGATGAAATTTTAGAAATATAATGTCCATACATTCCTAGATTTTGTGCAATAAATTCAACAAATGTTCCATATATAGAAGATATAAATGGTCAGTTGTCTTTAAAAAAAAACACACTCATATTATTTTAAAATAATGGGGCAATTACTTGTGACAAAGAGAAAATATTGTGATTTATACATATTGACTTTTAAAGATACACTAGCAATTAGGATAGAAAGAGATGAAGAATTCATAGAAAATATTATTACAAAATTAACAGCATTTTATGATGCATATTTTTATTTTGAATAGAAAAATAAATACCTTTATAAAAACTATAATTTTTAGAAAAATCTTATTTGAAATATAAGATTTTTTGTACCTGCTTAAAAAGTGACTGTTTATGTTTGTTTTAAGGATAAAGTTATTTTAAATTTTTTGTACCTGCTTAAAAAGTGATTATTTTTGCTAGTTTTAAGGGTAAATATATTTTAAGTCTTTTTGTACCTGTTTTAAAAGTAATTATTTTTCTTTTAGTTTTAAGAATGATTTTGCTTGTTATATAATTTTTGAATACATTTCTTTCTATTGTTAAATAAAATTCTACTTAAAACATTTTAATCTTTATTTATAATATTATTCCTAAAATTGAATAGCATGGCACATACTAAAAATATATCACTAGCAATACAACAATAATTTTTATTTAATGGCTTGCACAAAATTTTATACGTCTTTGTTAAATCTATCTGTCTTTCTATATTTACACGTTGACTTGCTATTTTCCTATCATGAGCTAGTACTTCGGTAGAAAATTGACTCTTCCCTTTTAAAAATGCAGGTATGTTAATAGTAAAATTACTTGTGTGTGGCAAAAATATCCTGCACATTAAAACCACGATCCGCCGTCACTGAATCACTTGATTCTAATAAATTTCTCAAGTGATTTCTTTCCAATATTTGTCGATCGCTTGAGGAACCACCATATGCATCGGGACAATGACAAATTAGACCAGTTGGAGTAGAACTGACCAACACTTTCAAGGTATTTCTGTTTTCATATGTTGCTTGTTGGCATACAGGTTCTATGGGTTTAGACAGCGGAATCTTAGTGCCATCAATTATAATTCTGGTTCTTCTGCTTGGCCACAGATCAATTTCTCGTCACGGTTTAGCCATAAAATTTATCCACGATATAAAAATATTAGACGCAGTATAACTACTTACTTCAAATAAGACTTATTTCGTCTAATATTGTATTTCTTGGTCTTCAATATCTAATAAGCACGGTTTTCTATGTTTGAAAATAATTTTAAATCTATTTGGTCCTAAGGAACGTTAAACGAACTGAAATTTTGCATAATTTTCTAAACCCGTATAAAAATGTATAGCTTTGTCGTTATTTTTGTATTTCTTTATTTCAAAGACGCCAAAGTCATATAATGTTTACGTGGCATTTTCAATAAACTTTTTATTCATTTCTACATTAGTATGAAGGTCTGGCCGCATATCTTCTGCTACAGTATCTACATAAATATTAAAAGGAACAGAAACAGAGATAAAAATTGCATATAATAATCAAGGTACCACAAAAACGCTATTTATCAACCTAAAAGACAAAACACCGATCGAAATGGTTTCCGATGTAGTTTACCAAGCCAATCAATAGACCAGAAAAGTTAGCTTAGAATTTGCCTTTGGCGCGAGTTCATAGTTTGAATTCCCTAGTATAGGTTTCATATAGAAGTTTAATTTTACAGACAAAACAAAGATATTTTGTAAAAGAAATTAAGAAGCTCTTGCTAAAAATTCGATAGTTTGTTTATTCAGTAATAGATTGCAACAGTTGAAACCTGTAGAAAAGGTGAAGTAAGAAAATTATTAGAAATTAAAATGCTTGGTGCAAGCAAGGATACCATATATCGTTGACCCACCAGTAAATAGGACAGAACAATAGAAGATGAAGCATGCACGATCAAACTAAGACATACGTTCAATGAATTTTGTAGTGTTGTATTATTATTTAAATAAATATAAACTGTACACAGTTCATGTGAATATTATTGTATGAACCTGGAAATAAAGGATTGATCTAGATGCTACATATAATGCATTGCATAAGAGATTTAATTTTATGAGATTTTTCGGCCTTTAAAGTTATCACAATACTCTTGTAAAATATCATTACGAAACAGGATATAATTTCAATTTCAAAAACCCCAAAATTTAGAATCAAGAAAAAACAAAAATTAAAGATTAATTTTCGAAAGTCTACATATCAATATAAATGAATAAAATTGTGTTACCTTCATACAGATTATGACAACCTTTTAAATTTCGCGCGACCAATAATTTTCAGTGCGATGTAGAAAATTTTCCCCCAGAATGTTTCAACCTTTGTAAGAATTTAAGTTCAAATGTTCTAAACATTCAGTCTTTCACAAACTCTCGGCCATGTTATATCAAAGATTTTTAAGATTTCAAGTAATTCTGCGTCAAATAACGATAACAAATGTAAAAAGACAATATAATATTTAAGTACTAATCCCTTAAGTACACAGGTAAAACAAAATTAATAGTCAAATTTGTAGTTGAACATCCGATTAAACTGTCGGCCGATCAAAAATCGGTAGTCTGCGGGGGCTCTAAAAGGATGAAGAAATATGTGATTCGTGATTATGATAAATAACTAAAGGTGTATAAATATTTATACAACTCAGTACTACACAAACAAGATAATATAATTTTAATAATAGTTTTATTATTTTGGAAAATTAGTCTATAATGTATTACATGACGTAATTGTTTGTTGGTAAACACGTTTCGATCACTACCAATACCACTTGATTCATATTCATACGAACATCATATTATAACGTGAAGCTCAAGTGAGAAAAAACTTAAATATATAAATTGTACTAATCTATTACAGTATTCGAACTCTTTTGTTTTGGGTTCTGTAATAGATCTTTTCAATTTAAAAACTATCTCTGCAAATATTAAGTAAAATGGCGCCTGTAATTGTTAACTTGGCTGTCAAACGAAACGTTAAAAATATTGCAATTACTAAAATACCTGTATTATCGATGTAAATTTGCATCGTTAGACCTTTTAGTTTGAATAAAGCTTTTTAACTTCTTTCAAGAAGTTTTTTAAAGTTGTCAGAACCTTGACCGAAGGCGATATTGTCGTTTAACTCCCGTGGTGCATTCAATGTTTAATGTCCGACAATAATATTTTAATACGGATTTTGCTTGTTTTTTAGGCTTTATCCAATCAATTATATGCTTCCAAAATAAACTTGCCATGTTCGTCTGTAAACACCATTCTAACGTAACGATTTAATATAACAGTTTAATTTTAAAAGATAAAAACAAACTATGTCAAAAATTTCAAAATAGATAACGCCTCTTTTCCAAATGTCGGTAATATAGGTAAGATAATTTGTCATTGACAGTAAATTCATGCTATTTTTTTTTCGTGGAAGATAATTTTAATCATAATCAAAACTTTTTCAAATCACGTGACTTTCAATCATTCTGGATTAGTCTGTATAATTAATTTATCAATATTATAAGGTGTATTCTGAATAATTATGTAGATAATACAGAATATGAAAAGGACAGTTTGCCCATTTTATTTGTTCCCGCCTGAAATTTTAAGAATAGGTAAAACGGAGTCACTTGGTAAATATTAATACTTTATGAATTAATCACAAGGTATGAGCAAAATAAAATTTTAAAAACCAAGTCAATAATTATGAAATGTAACACGCATTGCCTATTTATGAATTTTCAGGCGGGAACAGATAAAATGGGCACTCTGTAGATATGGATCTGGAATCATATTCGCACTATTTGCTTATACTTTTACAAGAAATTAACAACACCTAACGACCAGAACTCACCAACAATAACATCTCCGAGTTTACCTGAGTGAGTTCTGTGCGTTAGGCGACGTTAATGTTGGTATTTTTTGTCCAGGCGGACAACTGTATAATTACACGGATGTCCTTTCCATGAAATGTACAGTTACATCTTCTGGATTCAACATATATATTATTGCATTGCTTAATTTCATTTGCAAGTAAAATATGTAATATTCATAACTGCCTTTCGGTATTTGCGCATTAAAAAAAATTAATTCATAATTTAAATATTGATATTACAAGAAAACAATTTGAAACTTGTTTAGAACAGCGGTGCCTATGCTATCTATTAAACTTATTTTGGCCGGGCCTTTCGTACTATGAATATACATCTGGTCTACACTACCAACTGTGTGGAAGGGATACATGTCGGCGCTATGAACATTCTATTGTCGACGCTATGAGCATGTCAGTTTCGGCACTATGGCATTTCGATGGTGCGGACATTCCAGTGTCTGCACTACGGACATTCCAATGTCGACGCTATGAACATGCCAGTGTCGGCGCTATGGACATTCCAATGTCGATACTATGCACATTGTGGAGGGGGTAAGTGTCTGCACTATGACATTTCGGCAGTGTGGACATTTAAGGTTTCGATGCTATGAACATTGTGGAGGGGGTAAGTGTCGGCACTATGACATTTCGATAGTGTGGCTATTCGATGGTATGGCTTTTCGATGGTACGGTTTTCGGCATTGCGACATATACTCTATACTGTAATGTGCAGTACCCGCTGTCGCCGCCACTGCCACGCCCGCTGTCCCCGTCGCTGTCGCCGCCGCTGTCGCTGTCGCAGGGACGAGCGAGTGTCTATTTTTAGCGATGACGCAACAGACCTGTCTGAACCTGCTTAATTACGCGGTTGATGTAACCTATTGTATTAGATCTAGAATAGTTTTCTATACAGTGTCCCACACTCTATGTTCAGTGTAGGGTCTTATGGAGTACCATGTTGCCATATATACCTACCTGTTGTAAGTCTACAAGATAGAAAGAGCAAAATAGATGCCCAAAAAGATAAATATTCTGGGTACTTCATTGAATGTATTTATGACTGGTGTACTTTCAGTGTATCTAAACAGGTGGGTGTTATTAAGCATTATTTTTTTAAAATTTAATTTATATCTTCTTATTTGATAATTTACTAATATTAGACTTTAAAGAAATAGTGCATATATTTTACATATTTCAGAAGTCTTTATTCTTTCTTTATAATCTCCAATTTGAATTTATAATATTTTAATATTCTAATTTCTAATACATTTGATCAAGATTAGTATGCGGTTTTAAAATATTGTATTGAAATATTACTTATTACAAGTACAAATAGCTTCAGCATGTTTTTTACACCCCGGTTCCAACGCATCTTTTCGCGGCCCTGTATTTAAAACTATTTAGAACTGCAGACAAATTTCGGGGGAATGGTGAATACAATAAGCCCTTGGGTAAATAACAGACCCACAGAAAACTTAAATTGTACAGTGTTAACTAATTTTGGTATAGCAATGAAAATTTATGAATGTTTTAATATTACATTACATTGAAAAATTGGCAACATGCTACAGAAAACGTCTTTAAGAATAACATTGGCTATCTCCGCCACACTGAACATAGAGTTTGGGACACTGTATAGTAAGTTCTCGAATACAACTGCCGGGGTATATGAGCACCGTTAGCGAAGGCATTCGACAGTCTGATATAAATAAGCGTTGCGTGTTAAACAGTTGGTGATATAAACAGATAGTCGACAAGTGGTAAACATAAATAAATATAGTTGTATAAATAAATAAGTGCGCTATATATTGTTTAAATAAATAATCTTAGTGTTTAAGTGTCTTATAATATTCTTAGCCTTAATTAGTGTTTAATATTTGTTTAATCGTAGTGTTTGTTATATTTATCATCTTTGAATTATATTTAATATCTATTTATCGTTATAATAAACTTTTATTTTTAATTAATAATAATTGTCTAAAATTTACCCTTCACCCAAATAAATAAAAACGTTATAATACGATATCCAACATACCGTATGTACTGGTCTTCCATTCCTGGCTTAGGTTTCGATATTATTTCCAAAACTATGCCTCTAAATAGATATGAAGAGATAAAAAGGTATTTGCATTTCAAAAACAATGATGAGATACCAGATGATAATAAAGATTCATTTATAAAAGTACGGCCTTTCTTAGATATCCTGTTCAAAACTTTTGCTGATCATCAACAGAATTTATGGCAATCGATGAAATGATAATCCCTTTCAAAGGAAGAAGTAGAGTCAAACAATATATAAAATCTAAACCAAAGAAATGGGGTTTCAAAGTCCGGGTAGTAGCTTCTGCAGATGGGTATCTAAATTTGAGATGTATCAGACACCGGTCAACAAGAAGGTAACCCAATTGGGTGTAATTGGCGACACGGTTGTCAGATTATGTTCAGGAATTGAAGGTCTAAATCATAAAATATTCTTAGACAATTTATTTACATCCATTCCAACAATCACCTATCTGAAGAATCGAGATATTCATGTGGTAGGAACGGTAAGGGCAAAAAGGATTCAAGGAGCGAACGAAAAACTGATTGATGGGAAAATCCTTCAAAAACGTGGCAGAGGCTCATGTTCTGTTCCCACATCTACAAATAATATCACAGCGTTGCGCTGGGCGGATAACAACCTTGCCCATATGTTGTTGTTTTTTTTTTTTTGTAGAAAACATATTTTTGAAATGTTTTTATGTTATGTATGTTACTGAAATTTGTCAATAAACCATATATCTTTTTTTCAGTATTGTTAAATTTTGAAAAATTATTTGTCCTTGAAGAGGTTAAACAATTTAGTACGGTTTGTGTTTCTCTGTAGATAATAAAAAAATCCTTACAACTACAGTTCAAAATTTCTATCTTTTACTTTTTGTTTGTTATGGCGTGGCGACCTCTTTGTAATAGTTTATAAAGTACTCGGTGAAGAAAAGAATTGAAAAGCTGTTTTATCGACCAAACCGTTTACGACGATGACAATAACGACATACTGACAATACAAATACAATTGCATTTGACAATCGACAGTGACAAGTGAGTCAAATGGACAGAACTGAACTGATCATGACAGCATGAGTAATTTAGTAGAATAAATAGTGTTGAAATCTGGAATGTGGTTGAAATTTGAAAATGAATAAGTAATTGTGTTGTAGGTAATGGTTATTTTTACACACTAGTTTAATAATTTTAGATTCACAATTAGACTGGGAAAGAGAGAAAGAAAAAATGATCAAAGTGAATCATTACAACTAGCAGAACCCCAGGCCGAACGCTAACAATATACAAAATTTCCAGAATGACCAAGCTGCACGTTTAAATGTAGTTCAAGATCCAGATGGATCTGAACTTGAAGAAATGGACAATTTTGAAGAAAAGCCCAAGAAATACTATGAACAAAATTTTTGCCAAGAATGGGCTAATAAATTTGAATGGGTTTCAAATTTAAATAACAAAGCATATTGCCAAGTTTGTTCAAAAACGATTATGGGAGACAGTTTCCATTTGAAACGTCACGAGGAAACTTCTTCACATCTTAAAAAGCTGAAAGCAATAGACAGGGTAAGTGCTGTCAGTGTATTGCGGGTTGCTGGAATCAACTTGAAACTTTTCCAAACAAAACGTAAGTACATGTTATTTCCATATACAGAATTATATTTAAATTAATTACAATTATATTAGAAAGAAATAAGAGGGAAAAGGGTTTAATTCACATTCTATATATAGACTAAAGTATTACCCAATTTTCTTTTATGTTTTATAACCTACTATAAACCTTTAAAGTGTTAAAAACTGTTCTATTTTTAGGTTATATTTACATGTGTCATGCTGATATTTGAAATCCGCTTGCCACAAATTTCCATTTTTAAGACTATGTTTATTCCAGATTCTCTTTAAACAATATCTTTGGCAGTTTCTCATTATGGTTATGTGTTTTGCGCCTGAATGTAAATTTTTTTGTTTCCCAAGTAATGAACGTGAAAAGAAAAAATGGATAGAATTGATAAGTTAAAAAAATCATATTATAAATACAAATCTTATTTATCAGTAATTAAGCGAATACGTAAATATCCAGGATATTCTAATTTGTTCCAGACGTGAGAGACCACCAAGCAAGTACAGCCTTGTTTGCAACTGTTACTTCCAGAACGGAGATAGAAATAATCGGCCAACTGTCGTTGACTATACCATGTGTGTGTGTGTGTGTGTGTGTGTGTGTGTGTGTGTGTGTGTGTGTGTGTGTGTGTGTGTGTGTGTGTGTGTGTGTGTGTGTGTGTGTGTGTGTGTGTGTGTGTGTGTGTGTGTGTGTGTGTGTGTGTGTGTGTGTGTGTGTGTGTGTGTGTGTGTGTGTGTGTGTGTGTGTGTGTGTGTGTGTGTGTGTGTGTGTGTGTGTGTGTGTGTGTGTGTGTGTGTGTGTGTGTGTGTGTGTGTGTGTGTGTGTGTGTGTGTGTGTGTGTGTGTGTGTGTGTGTGTGTGTGTGTGTGTGTGTGTGTGTGTGTGTGTGTGTGTGTGTGTGTGTGTGTGTGTGTGTGTGTGTGTGTGTGTGTGTGTGTGTGTGTGTGTGTGTGTGTGTGTGTGTGTGTGTGTGTGTGTGTGTGTGTGTGTGTGTGTGTGTGTGTGTGTGTGTGTGTGTGTGTGTGTGTGTGTGTGTGTGTGTGTGTGTGTGTGTGTGTGTGTGTGTGTGTGTGTGTGTGTGTGTGTGTGTGTGTGTGTGTGTGTGTGTGTGTGTGTGTGTGTGTGTGTGTGTGTGTGTGTGTGTGTGTGTGTGTGTGTGTGTGTGTGTGTGTGTGTGTGTGTGTGTGTGTGTGTGTGTGTGTGTGTGTGTGTGTGTGTGTGTGTGTGTGTGTGTGTGTGTGTGTGTGTGTGTGTGTGTGTGTGTGTGTGTGTGTGTGTGTGTGTGTGTGTGTGTGTGTGTGTGTGTGTGTGTGTGTGTGTGTGTGTGTGTGTGTGTGTGTGTGTGTGTGTGTGTGTGTGTGTGTGTGTGTGTGTGTGTGTGTGTGTGTGTGTGTGTGTGTGTGTGTGTGTGTGTGTGTGTGTGTGTGTGTGTGTGTGTGTGTGTGTGTGTGTGTGTGTGTGTGTGTGTGTGTGTGTGTGTGTGTGTGTGTGTGTGTGTGTGTGTGTGTGTGTGTGTGTGTGTGTGTGTGTGTGTGTGTGTGTGTGTGTGTGTGTGTGTGTGTGTGTGTGTGTGTGTGTGTGTGTGTGTGTGTGTGTGTGTGTGTGTGTGTGTGTGTGTGTGTGTGTGTGTGTGTGTGTGTGTGTGTGTGTGTGTGTGCGTGTGCGTGTGCGGGTGCGGGTGCGGGTGCGGGTGCGGGTGCGGGTGCGGGTGCGGGTGCGGGTGCGGGTGCGGGTGCGGGTGCGGGTGCGGGTGCGGGTGCGGGTGCGGGTGCGGGTGTGTGTGTGTGTGTGTGCGTGTGCGTGTGCGTGCGCGTGCGGGTGCGGGTGCGGGTGCGGGTGTGTGTGTGTGTGTGTGTGTGTGTGTGTGTGCGTGCGTGCGTGTTATTTATGTTGTGGAGAAAAAGAAATGTAAAAACAAGAAAAGAAGAAAATGCACCGGTTCGTGATTTGACGGAAGCATCACTTTCGGCAGAACTACCATCGACTTCACAAGAATGTTCTTCGAATCCAATACCGTCAATTTCACAAGAACGACGAAACAGCGAAGTTACGCTATTATCATCTACTGGCAGTAGTCGTGCAGTCGGTGCTTCTGTAGAAGCCGAAAACTTCTTTTAAAAAGAGGAACTGGAGAATGTAACCCGACAGTTGGTCTTTGAAAATGTCATTTTCTTTTCCAACAGCTGATTTATTTAAAACATTGTTTGAATTCATGGATGGATTTCAGTTGAATTACTATTCCAAGTGGTCAGTAACTAAAATATCGAAAATAGACCAATTATTGCTAACTCTAATGAAGTTACGGATAAATATGCCGCATGAGTATTTAACTGTAAGATTTAATTGTAGCAAACCAACTGTTACAAACATCGTAATGACGTGGATACATGCTCTACATGCAGTATTATCTGAACAGTTAACACATATTCCGACAAGACGTAAAAATAAAACGTGCTTACCATCGGCATTTTCCGATTTTACAAATTGTAGAATAATATTAGATTGCACAGAGGTATGTACAGCCGTGCCTAAAAATATGCAAAACCAAACATTGACTTATAGCTCATATACACATAAGAACACCTGGAAAGCATTAGTTGGTGTTGCTCCCAATGGCGTAGTCACATTTGTCAGCAAACTTTACCCAGGATCTTTATCTGACAAAAAAATTGTACAAAATTCGAAAATTTTACAAAAAATGACTACTGGTGATTTGTTTATTGCTGACAAAGGATTTCTTATGACTGATATTTTGCCCGACGGGGTTCATTTGAATATACCACCGTTTTTAACAACTCCACAATTGACTGAAGGGCAAATTATGGAAACGAAAAGAATCGCTCGAGCAAGGATTCATGTCGAACGAGCCATTAGGCGTATTAAATGCTACGCAATATTAGACCGAATTCCACAGTACATGTGTTCACATGCGATAATTATATTTCAAGCTTGCGCTGCACTGACAAATTGGCAGTTCCCGTAGATTAAAGAAGTGGAAGAATATTTTAATTAAATCGGATACTTGCATTCTAAGGATTGTCCGTTCTCAAGGAAGATATTTATTTATTTTTAATTATTTATTATTTAAATTATAAAGTGTTCGATGTACCAATCTGCTTTATAAGAAAATTACGGTAATGATGACAATAATCTCCCAGCCTTAAAAGGTAAAAGAAACAGAGGAAGACCAAAGAGTAGAAGGATTTTATTGCAGGACCTGAACGAGGACGACTGCAAATGGGTGGAAGAAGAAAATCACGAATAGTGACCCCTAATAAATGGGAAAAGCTAAAGACAAAGAAGACGGTATGAAGTAAATCTACATATTTTTATATTATTCTTTATTTTGCAATATTGTATTAATATAGTTTCTCATATAAAAGTTTTCTAAATAATTTATATTTGCTTTCCATTTCTCCTTTTTATGTATTTGCGTTACTATAGTTTCCTTTATTGTCCATATAACCAAATAACAAGTCTTTTTATTAAGTATATGAAGGAGGCCTTGAATTTGGTCATTATAGTAGTGCTGTTCATTTATACACAGTTCTTCATTTTCATTATAATAAAGAATGTAATTTTTGTTAATTTTTAAAAACTTGGGACAAACTATCGTTCCTATAAGTAAATGGACATTTCACTTCTACAAGTGCGTCGTCTTGTACCAATCCATCCGGACTTGCACCCAAAAATCCACATTTGTGTAACCATATCCCCGTTGGAGTAATTGGCAAAGAAGTTATTGCAGAGAATGCTTCTAAAGCTTCCTTTTCATGGGTCTTACCCCACTGAATAGATTTCACATCGTCCAAGTTATAAGCACCTGTGAATATAATTTATTTGTTGACAAATAATATTTGCGTTTTACAATGTTTAATAATTTTTATGATTATTAAAATAGTTATTTTTTATACAACACGATAAAATTATATTTTAATAGGTAAATGGAATTCCAATAAGAAAAAACTAAAATATTAAAGTTCTTTATCTACCCTTGTTAAAATGTCACTTGGTGAACTATTTTGAGTTGAACAAAGCACACTTTAAAATTGATATATTTATATTTATTTAAGAAAATTAAACGTACCACTAAATTATTCTTCATCGTACAAAACCAATAATAGAGAACAATATATATTTACCGTGAAGTCGTTTAAAAAGTGAAGGAGGAAAACGGTTTCTTTTGCAAGCATGCAAAATTACACCAAAATTGCTGGCTGTTAAGCGATGTTTCCTTACTAACATCCATTTTTCATTTTCGCTCTGCCCGATTGTTTCACGTGCAATATTTTTAATAATTTCTTCATTAACTTGAAGTTTACTTCGCAAATATTCACTTTTATTGGTCGCATTGAAATAATCCTCGTTGAAAATAACATCTTCTACTAACGAAACAAGTAGCTGAAGCTGTTCTGACGGTTCCTCTTTTAACAACCATACCAATATTTGTCCCTTTTAGATTTTCACGTAAATTATTTATTTCTTCACTAGTTACTTTTCTGTCTATAGCCTTGTATGGCTTCTTAGAAGGGAACATGTCCTCACAAGTCACTACTTTTTCTTCTGTACTCTTCTTTGGTACATTCCATTTACATGCTCGGTCGGTTACAGAAATGTTATGGTGTCCAAATAAGAACAATGCTACTATATGGTGACATTTGATGCCTTTTGGACAATTGCACTTCGCAGCTATTATGTCCCCATTATCATTAAACTCAACCTGTAACATTTAGTAACTTTAGCATAATAAAAAAATATTTATAATTATTTGTATAACTTACTTCACAGCACTCAAAGATTTCAAAATTTAGAAGAATTTCAGACATTTTGCTGTGAAAAAAATACTAGAATATTGTACCTGAGTTCTACAAGATGGTTATTTAGATATGTAAGTAAATAAATTGAGTTGTGAGACACTAAAATTCTAGATCAAATTTTACAGGCTGTGGTGAAACGTGTCTTAGAGCACTGGAATTCGCTTACTCTATACTTTCAGCATAGAATTCTGGAAGACAACTCTCCAACGGTACAATCCTTACTTAGTGCGTTTAGGAATCCAGTTTTTAAATTGTACTTATATTTTCTACCATGTCTTACAACTAGTAACACAAGTGAACATAAATTTACAATCTGAGAAATCAAAGTTGCCAGAATTATTAGGGAATATTACTACAATTTATAAGACAATTCTCTTATGTTATATTAAGCCCGAATATCTCGTGAAGAATTCTAACATTGGGTTAGTTATGATAAGTAATCCACATATTTATAGACCTTGAAATGAATTATATTTAGGTGCAAATTTTGATGCTATTGAAAAAAAAGCCAAGTTCCACCAAATGATTTGCACAATGTGAAATTACGCTGCTTAGATTTTTTAATCGAATTATCAAGACAAATTAAATCTAGGTTTAATTTTGACGATAAATACTTGAAATTTGCTGCTCAATTTAATCCTTCGGTTGCCACATCTGGCAGTATTAGTCTATAGCTGACTGGTCAAATTTATTTCAATATTTGAAACTCGATTTGGAGTCAGTTAATATAGAATGGCAGATGCTATCAGAACCAAATTTTGTAAATTTACCCTTGAACAAAAGTGACGTAAATACTTTTTGGAAACAAGTCAATAAGACAAAATATACTTTAGGTAAACAAATGTTTCCCAATTTAATGACATTAACGAAATTAATTTTATGTTTGCCACATTCGTCTGCAGCTGCAGAAAGGGTATTGTCCCAATTAGCCTTAATGAAAACTAAAACACGTCTGGCAATAACAACATGCACATATATACTTTATTTAAAACAGTCTGTACATCAGGCAGGATCAATTAAAAACTGGATCCCAAAAAGTAATGACCAAAAATAAGTGTGATTTAGAAAGAATTGTCGAAATTACATATAACCTATACATATACTTACGTATATAAAAAAGACTTCAATTAGAATTAAGTACAATTTATTTAAAGAATAAAATTTTTATTTTTCAATTATTTGTTGTCATAGATTATAACATTTTGTTATTACATGTTTTGAAATGTTTAATATAATAATTAGATATTTCTTGAGACGAATGTGTATTATTTCTACTTGTTTTAATGAAAAAACAGCTTTTTTCATGTTTAATTGTGTGATTTGGTTTTAAAATGTATACTACTTTTTATGAAATTTTAGTACGTTTTGCTTTAAAATGTTGGTACGATTTGCAACTGCTCAATCGGAACCCTGAATAGCAGTAGGTACCGCATCACGTTTCAAAATTCTGCGCCTATTTAAGATCCCTATCAAGTAAACATGTGTTAAATGTGTCCATTACTAGTACATTAAAACACAAGTATCATAAGGCAATCTGTTAACGTACGAGTCCAAGTTTGGAAAACGAGCCGCTAAGCGAGTTTTACAAAGGACGAGTGCGTTAACAGGCCTTATGATACAAGTTTTTTATACTATTTTTTCTATTGAGGTAATTTTACAATTAGATTTTTTTAAAAAGGACATGTCAAAAATATGTTTTGGTGTTTTTTTTGTCAGTTATGTTGGTAGCGCTTCTCGCTAACATTTGAAATTTCAGATTTTGACAGTTTGGGTATTGTGTGATTCTGACTGATTGTTTACATTAAAACATTGTATCAAGCATTATATAATTATGGAAGAGGAAAACCAATACTTACAATGCATTCCACCGGTTTATTAATGAACCACATGATTTGACAAATCTTGTAATAAAGGTAAATTTATCAAATAACGAATCGGGATCGTTGCTTCGTTAGTTATTATCATAAATAATACTCTTTAAATAATGAAATACATTAATGAACAATTTATTGATTTACACTTTTACATTCCATCATTTTGACAACACATCGACTGCTCAGTTGCAGACATAACAGCAACAGCTGTTCTTACATTCTTCAATACAAAACATATGTTGTATTTGTATATGGCACTTATGTCTAAATCATATTTAAAAATTTAATATTCGACAGTTCGCCTCGACGTGGAACTGGAAATCAGGATCGTAAAATTTTCATATTTACTTGTAAGTAGCCACAAATTGAGTTGACAGTGTCAACATTCCAAGTAACGTGCATCATATATTTCAAAACCTGCCTGATATAACAATACAATCAGCTGAAAATTGCAATATTATCATAAAATTCAATTGTAATAAATAAAACTTACCGTTTAAATTGTTTTGACAAAGCAAATCTGAGCGAATTGTTCCTTGTTTCATAATTTTTTTAGTTAAAAGATTTTAACTTCACAGTTTCTTCTTTCTGAACTAACACAACTATAGCTATAAATTTCTATTCTTTCTAGTCCTATCACCTGGAGATAAGAGAAAAATCAATAATTACAAGTAACATTTCAACATAAAGAACTTACCATTTTGAGGTTATATCGTCGCCTAAAAGGCACAAGGTCGTATGTCACATTTTTGGCCATACTGACTTTTTACTGTATTCTATTAAGTTCATTTTTGTATTTTCTGTCCAGCATAACATCGTATGTGAATTACGTTCTATTATTTATTTATTCGTAATAAACATAAAGTTGTATGTAAATTTTATTTAGAATCGAATATGCATAAGGCAGTATGTGATACATAATACTAATAAGGTATCAAAAGTTCATTTAAAATATTCTGGCACATCATCGTATGTAACAAATACTTCTGTGTGCATATACTATGTTTCGATTTAAAACTTTATCTTTATACCGATGTGTCGTATGTGCATCACATACATTTTTCTGCTTGTTAGTGATTGAAGTAAAAGTTGAATGTTATTGCTGTATGTATTACATACGACGTTGTGCCTGTTTGACAAGTTTGTTGTTACTTAACCAAAAATTAGTAGTTACTGGTACTGATTTGTGTTGTTAACGTTTAAATTACAAAATATTAGTTTGAAATGGATAATTCAGTATTCAAAGGAAGAGGAATGAAGATTATGTCACTGTTAGAATCTAAGAATAAGACATTATCATGTGTTACAAGCCTTGAGAATGTAGACAATAACCAAGAGAAGAATCTGAATCGTAAGTTATATTATTCACATAATTACAATATTTTAAACAATGTGTTAATCTTTCTTTTTTTATTATTCAGAATATCATGAGGAAATCATTATTAATAATGAAAATGAAACTGATGGTCACAAAAAAAATCTTGATAATGGTTAGTAAAATACAGGTTTCCAGAATTTTTATATAACAAATTATTTTATTTTAAATAGATAACGATCCTAGCAACAATCTAATGAAGATTGCAACTACAAATTTATTAACCGATTCAAATATAAGTAGTATTTTTCAATGAAAATACTGATAAGAATGAAACCGGTATTTTAATTTTTGATGGTATAAATTTCACTAATGAAAATCGTAAGTTTATTGAAAATAAATGATTTTATTTGTTAACTTTGTTCTATTGCAACGATATTTTATTTCATAGAATTCCATTCTGAAGCTTTGAAGGAAAGTCTGGAAGAAACTATTTTGACTCTTGAGAGCGAAGACCAGACCGGTAAAATAATCATTGAAATGGAACATGATTTATTAAAGACTTACAAAGTGAAAACGAAAAAGGAGTAACAAACTTATATGAAGAGATAGAAGAGAATAATGAAATACAGAATGTCGTAGAAATTAATTTAAATCAAACTGTTTCTGAAATTCAAAACGATGTACCAAATTTTACTAATAAGGAAAAAGAAAATGATATATTAATGGAGGCTGAAAATACAAATAACGAGGAAGAGGATAAAGTACCCAAATATACAAAGAAAAGAAAGGATTCCGGAAAATCGTATATATCCAAAACTTCAAAAAAAATGTACCTGCAAAAAGAGTTCAAAAAGTAAACTGTGATAAATGTAGATATAAATGTTCAAACAAAGTGAACGAACGTAAAAGACAAAGTATTCATGATGCATACTGGTCATTGCAAAATTTAGGTAGACAACGAGATTTTATTTGTAAAAATGTTACCCAGAAAGATATTTACAGGAGAAGAAATAAAGAAAAGACTGAAGAAAATTCAAGACGGAATTTGACATATAAATATTATACGGATGGAAAAAGAGTCTGCAAAAATTTTTTCCTAGCTATCTTAGACGTAGGGGAATAACTGTTGTTTATGCAAAACAAAAGGAAAATAAAGCAATTGGATGCGTAGAAGATGACAGAAGAGGAAAGCATGCCCCATCTAATAAGTCATCGCAAAATGAAATAGAAGGAGTGATAAGCCACATAAAAAGTTTTCCAGTAATGGAGAGTCACTACTGCCGAAAATCAAGTTCAAACGTATATTTATCTAGTGAGTTAACATTACCAAAAATGTTTGATTTATATTTAAAAAAATGCAAAGATAAGAACGTAAATCCAGTAAAAATATGGACATATAAGAGATTATGTAAAGAAAATTTTCCAAATTACTCATTTCATCGTCCAAAAAAGGATCAATGTAGAACATGTAATAAATATAAAAACATGGAAGATGAAGAAAAAAGTGAATTCGAAGAAGAGTATAAAAAGCATATCGAGAACAAAATGTTGGCAAGAGAACAAGTCAAGCGACATTTTAAAAGCTAGGAATGAAAATAATATTAAATGTATATCATTTGATTTGCAATCCGTTCTTTATACACCTTGCAGCGAAGTATCGTCCCTTTATTATTCAAGAAAATATTGCACCTATAACTTCACGATCTACGATCCAAAAACAAAGAATGGTACATGTTATTTGTGGAACGAGAATGATGGTAAACGTGGATCAGATGAGATAGGAACAGCGCTTTTCAAATATATTGAAAATTTGCCTGCTTCAATAACATCTAATTATGTACTCCGATTGTTGTGGGGGACAAAACCGCAATAGATACATTGTTGCGTTATATTTATATATAATTAATAATTTCGATAATCTCCAAATAATAGATCATAAATTTCTTGAAAGTGGGCATACACAAATGGAGGTGGATATGATGCATAGTGCAATAGAAAGAGCCAAAAAAAACATACCTGTATCAGTTCCACAAAAATGGAGTACAATTATAAAATCTGCTCGACGCGCTTCACCTTTTAAAGTAAATGAATTATTGTTTGACGATATTATTAATATAAAAAAACTAAAGAATGATTGCATTAAAAATTCAATGAATATATCGGACGACGGAGAAAAATTATCATGGCTAGAAATTAAGCAGATACAAATTCGTAAAGACGATCCAGCAGCATTCTATTATAAAACAAGTTATTCTCAAGATGATTTGAAAAGAATAGACGTTGGAAAATTTAAGAAAACTAATAAAAAACGTTCAAAAGTGTGGGACAATAGTCAGTTTAAGTGTGCTTTGAAAAAGGCCTATAATGAACCTTTACCCATATCGTCAGCGAAAAAAAGAGATCTTTTAAAATTATGTGAAGATCTAATCATTCCAAAATCGGGTCATAATTTTTACAAAAATCTACCAGATAATAACTTAATTGTCGATAGATTACCACAACCTGACTAAGAAGAAGATAATTAACATGTTCATTTCTCATATCCCTTTTTTACAAATATATGTAATGACAATTTAATAATAAAAATTTCACAAAGAAATGTAAGTTGTTCATTATTTAGTAGCAAGATGGTGAGTATTCAATAAAACGACACACAAGCATAAGGTCGTATAAAGCATTTACGGAAATAAACCTACAAATTATGCTAGAAACTTACAATCAAAAGGTCGTATGTAAATTAAAAATACAGGCAGAGGGTAGGATGTGCACTATTCTTTCATGTTTAACATTAAATTCATAGATTCAACTAATAATAATACAAAAATAACATAATAGAAAAATAAAAATACATCTGTATATTCAAATAGCATGAGTCTTAATTTAATTTCACATTTCACTAGAATTTATAATACCCTCAAAACTTTGACTTCAATTTTCTAGAAATATGTGAAATGGCGCATACGACCTTTTGCCTTTTAGGCGACGATATGATACGTAATTCATCTGCCATGACTACCACCTCTAGAATACGAAAGGCGCCAAAAACAGTACGTTTATAGATTTTCTAAACGTCGTGTTTTCAGTGATAAACCGTGCTTTTATAGAAACATAAGAACACCGAAATAGAAAAAAAAATTTTATACTTGCCACCTTGAATTGATTCTTTTATGAAATCGTCCTCAGTAAAATATTTACCACATATAACACTATTTTTGCTTAATTCTCCTATATTATTTGAACCAATTGAACTTAACCAACTGTCTCCGATGATCTGATGGAAATCTGAATCTAAATATGTTTTTTTTCGATTGCAATGTAAAATAATACATTGGCGCATTTTTGTATATTATGTTCTGTGATTATTTTCAATGTAACTCATTTGACGTTTCCGAAAGTCGTTTGAAGGTTAAAGCAACTACTCATGTGGCTTCTCTATCTGGAGAAATATTCTGCTAAGGGTCTCATTCATTTCTAGTTAAGGTTAGACACTGATTCAACTCATTCACAACGTACATTTGACAATTAGTTTGGCGCGAAGCAGATTATTTTTAAAATTTTAAGTTTGCTATAACAATATAAAAATACATTGAAAATATGTAGAGAAGTAGTTTCTTGACTGGATTTGGATATTAAGAAAAAATATATTCTGGGATGCAGTCAGTAGTTATTTAATTAACTTTAATGTTTCGATCCTGGTAGGATCATCTTCAAAAAGCAATAATTAATTTTTTAACATTTATAGTACATATTTTGCCGTCAAGGGCATTCATAATTTAAACAATTGTAGTCAAAGCTAGAACTTATTAACAATGCACACTCAACGCAGCAACATGGACACAATCTTTCTATAGCCACTGTTTTATTCTATATTTTTGTCATAATGTCCTTCCTATAGCTCTTGAGTTGTTGGTTTTATAAAATCAGCAAATCTTTTTATATTTTTTTAATTCTATTTTCTAACTTTTATTCTTGATTCGCCATTTTATCCCCATATCTATAAAAAAAATATATATTTCCCTCATTTGTTAAAAATACTATTAAACGTTTATTACGTTTAACCATAGCCTACGTTATTAATACAAGGCCGGGAAACATCAGAATATCTGTCAAACAGAAACTCTAGTTCGAAATTTGCCGTTTTGGCGCGACTTATTCTCGCTGTCATTTTTGACCTGTGTTTTGTGATTTCGTTTCATAAAGTTTCAACGTAGTTTTCATTTAGCATTCGTTATTATATAATATTGTATTATTTAATAATTATTGTTGTATTGCAATCATTATATTATTCACTTATTTCTGTTGAAATTAAACACAATAATGAAACAATATTGTGTATCTCAATGTTTAAATCTTCTTTCTATGCCATATAAGAATGAAGCGTTATATAGTTTAATTAAGAACATAGACAGAGGTGATTTGAATTACCCTTTAAAAAATTTGATTGGATGTTTGCTTCTTATATAAAAAAAGGACTTGCAGCCATTCCATAAAACTATAAACTATTGCAACAATTATTATCAATCGTTGCTCCTGTAATATCAGAAAAATGTGACAACAAACAACTTCTACGTACATTGTGTTCCAAATTTATCAAACCCTTATTTAGTAATATACTTCACAAAACCAATGACATACAGTTTAAAAACATGAACAACCATTGTCTCGAAAAGTTTTGAAATTATAAGTACAATATATCCAATCTGTAATAATAATTAATAGTTTATATTCATTATGATACATTAGTTATCATAATACCTGTTCACAATATCTTATTTACTGGATGGGTTTTCTAACTCAAATGCATATCAATGGCTGGTACCTTCTCCCTTCTGTGGTTTGCAGGCTAATGTTAAATCTTCTTTATAAATACACGCAAACACATTAACTACTTGAACATTTATTTATTACTTGGGCTACAATAGAATAGAAAATATTGTTGTACAAGCACATAGTGTTTGTTTGGTCTGTGAAGCGGTTAAGCACATGTTGCAATGCTGAGGGATGATTGACTGGCTGCTAATTCGCGCGCAAACACTTTTGGTCATGTGCGTGCGCATTAACCAGCTGTGCAGTGTGCGTTGTGGCATTACAACACCTATCCTTTCTACAGCCTTTTCCAACATATTTCTTATATTAGTTCAACTTCTGTTATGTTAATTAAACTTATGTATAGTGTAATAGTAATACAACAGTGTATAAAGGAATATTATAAATAATATAATTACATACTTACTTAATCCTGAACCTCTTTTACCTTACGGTGTCGAGGTATTCGGGGCTAAAAAACGTTTCCATGCCCCTCGGTCACGTGCCAGTCTTTCTGCTTGTTTCCAATTAGTGTTTCTCTTGGCCAAAGCTTTCCCCACTTCACTGTTCCAAGTTCTTGGTGGTCTACCTCGCTGTCGCTTTTGGTCGATTCCCATCTTCCAGATCTTCTTCACCTTTCTATCGTCACTCATTCGTACCAAATGTTCCAACCACATTAATTGTTTCGTCTCTAACTTTTCCAGTCCCGGTTGAACATCACACCACTTGCGTATTGCCTCGTTTCTCACTCGTTCCCGCCTCGTCACTCCAACCGCTGCACGTAAGTATTTCATCTCACTTGCCTGGATTTTACTTTTGGTTCGATCACTTAGAGCCCAGGTTTCCCCGCCATACAGGAGGACCGGCTGATATATTGTTTTGTAGATTTTTATTTTTGTGCGTAAGCTCACCTCTTTCTTTCTAATAAATGATTTATTCAGCGCATAAAACAATTTCGTTGCACTTGTTATCCTGTATTTATCTCTGATTCCATCTCGCCCTGTGCGTTTTTTTTTGCACCCAGGTATTTAAAGTCCGTGACTTGTGCGACACTTATTCCATTTAAGTTTATGTGTAAATTTTCTTGGGTTTTCGAGATAAGTAGCAATTCCATTTTCTCGCTATTGATTTTCATTCCGTATCTTTCCAGGCATTCATTCCATACATCTAAATTATTTTGCATGTCGCTTTCATTTTTTGCCATAATTACCAGGTCGTCAGCATAAATCATTTCCGATAGTATCACTTGTTCTAATTTATATGCGCCAATTCTTGATTTCTTCATTTTTTCTTTACATTCTTTTGCAATTTCATCCATAATGACAATAAAGAGTAGTGGACTTAAAACTCCGCCCTGTCTGACTTCTACCCTGGTGATAAATTTATTGGTTGTATGGTTGTGAGTTCTCACTTGGTTCCGAGTATATCTATATATGCTTTTTATAGATTGCAGCAACTTATGTTTCACTTTCCTCTTAGTCAGTATTTCCCATATTTTTTCCCTTGGAGCGCTATCGAACGCCTTCTCTAGGTCCACAAAGCATAGCAGTAGTTTGTTATTGTACTGTAATATTTTCTCTGAGAGCTGTTTTATCGTGAAAATAAGATCAGTCGTTCCTCTCCCTGGTCTGAACCCGCATTGATTATCATCCAATGTTTTTTCAATGGTATGTCTTAGTCTTCCATCCAGTATCATTTCATAGACTTTGCTGGCAACCACCAACAATGATATACCTCTGTAGTTTGAGCACTTCTGCACTTGTCCTTTCTTATACAGGGGCAGAATTGTTGCAAGTGTCCAATCCCTGGGTATGAGTCCAAGACTCCAGCTCTTCTGAATTATTTTGAATAGTAGCTGTACAGGTTCGCCATCCATGTATTTAATCAACTCTGCTTTAATATTATCAAGTCCTGCTGCTTTGCCATTCTTCAGCCTTCTTACCGATGTCTGAAATTCTTCAAAGGTAATCTCATCCGCCTGGTCCACAGTGTAGTTAATATTTTCGTCGTTGTTGATGCTCATTTCCATATCATTTGTGTCACCTAATAGTGTTTCCATAAAATATTCTTGCCACCTGTCTATAATTTGTTTATCCTTCAGCAGCAGTTGACCTTCTTTATCCTCTATGCCAATAATTTTTGTATTTTTATTACCTCTTTAGTTTTTTAGGGTTCGGTACAGGAATTTTGAATTTCCTTTACTGTCCCTTTCCATCCTGTTCCCAAATTCCTCCCACTGTTGTATTTTAGCTTCTTTAATATGTTCTTTTAACAGTCTTCTTCGGATTTTGTATTCTTCGTTGCTAGTACTGTTTCTGTTACTGAGATATGCCTTCCACAATTTCTTCTTTTTTGCTATTTCTATTTTTATGTTTTAATTCCACCATGGTGTACATTTAAATTTTCTTCCTGTTGTTACTCCGCATGTATCTTTTCCCACTTTGCATACCACTTCCTTAAATATGTTCCATAGCGTTTCCAATTCTTCCTCTTCTTTCCATTTTGTGTTTGCCACCGCATCGTTTAATTTCTTACAGTATTCCCGTCTAATGTTTTCATCTTGAAGTTTGTGCGCTTTAACACACACTTGTGTATATCTGTTGCCCTCTTCCATCCTTTTACACTTCTCTTGTGTTTTCCAATTCTTCATTTTCGTTTCTACCAGATAGTGGTCGGAGCCTATCTCATATCCTCTTTTAACTCGTACATCTTTTACTTCGTACTTATATCTGTTTTGGGCCAGCACGAGGTCTATTATCGATTGCTCATTTCGTGAGCCCATTACTCTTGTATATTTATGTATATCCTTATGCTCGTAGAAGGTATTACATACTCGCATGTCATTTAATATACAAAAGTTAATTATTCTTTGCCCATTCACGTTCTTTGTAGTTTCTCCGAACGGTCCTATGGGGTACTCACTTTCTTTACTCGTTCCGACTCGCCCATTAAGATCCCCAACTATTATAGTCTTATGCTTTATTGTATCCATTTCGTCCTGTAGTAGTTGTTCATTCAGAGGATCCCCTTCCGGTGATCTCTCGTAAATTGTTCGCTTCTGGCTATTACCGGTTTCACTTCTATTGGCATTTTCATCAATTATTAGCTTATCATATCTTATGAATGCTTTAAAACCTTTTTGTCTAGCTTCTTTCATTTGTTCCACCAGTACTTTTCGTTCATCTTGCACCTTTTTGGGCAGGTCCTCTTGTATCCATATGTCTGAGCCATTCAAATATTTCGCATTTCTTAAAATCTCGGATCTATTTCTTTCCGTTATTCCTTTAATTAGGATTGGCCTCGCACTTCCTTCCCTAGTTCTTCCAATTCTTTTAACTACCAACTCATCCGTAATTTTCTTGTCAATTCTAATTTTTTGCATTACCCTTTTAACCTTTCCCATTGTTTGATCTATTTTCTCATCGTTTTCCTCGCTCACACCTTTTATCACACGATTTTTCCTTCTTATCTCTCTCTCCAAGAGATCTATTTTCTTCTCCTGCTCAGATTCTTGGTTTTTCAGTGCCCTATTTTCGTTTTTAATTTTTTCCATCTCCTGTAATATCTGGTCAATTTTTCCATTTGTTTCATCTTGTCCATCTTTTATCTCTTTAAACATTCCTTCAATTCTCTTCATATCTGCCATTTTATTGCACACTATCAAACTAGTATCTGTAATTAATAGTTACTTACTGCACTCCGCGGATTTTACGCTCGAAATTTCCCTGAATACGTCTCTGTTTCTTAGTACACTACGCGCGCGCCAAGTTAGACCGGCTGCTCGTGCGGTGTTTACTTTGAAGGTTATAAGTGACAGTTAACCTATGATAGTTTTTGTTTTAAATAGTTTTATGTTGCCTTACTGCCCTGTTTTATCTTTAATGCCACTAACACTATGCACTTATCACTTTATAACTGACCACAATTTTCGCTATTTTGCACAATAATGCCCGAAAATCGAGTAGACGACACAACCGCACTCAGTCAAATAATATAATAATATTATTACATATAAATTATATATTTTTACATGTTTATTTGTTGTATTCTTTATTCATTTATATAGTTTAAAAAACCGTATAACATTGAAGATGACATTTGAATGACAGCCCAGTGTTGCCAGGTGGGAAAAAATTATTTCCCTAGAAATTACATCGAAATTTCCCTAAAAATTCCCTATTTAGAAAAAAAAATAGTATAAGACTGGTTGATAATAAACACGTTTCTTTTAAGGAAAAATTTATAATTTATAACAATAAATTTACACCAAAAATATATATTTTGTAATAATAAAACAAAATTTGTCCTAAAATGAACACGAGAAACGAACTTGATATAGGTAGGTCTTTAACATAAGAAAGATTTTCTTAAATATCTGTCCCGTGAAACTTTAACACCCTCTTCTATACATAGAATTTTAGAGCATAAAATTATGAATTTTTTGTTGCAAATATTTTGACTTTACGCTTTAGTCGCCGAGTATAAGTTTACTCAACGATTTAAAGTTATGGTAAAAGTAGATCCAGTACCTATGCCATTTAAAAAAATGAGCATCGGTTTAAGTGTTAAACACACCAGTTTTTTAATAATCGCATACTACATCATATTTTACTGACTTTAAATGAAGTATACTCAAACACCAAAGGCATAAATTCCACAAATTTGGAATTAATAAATTAAGAATTTTATGTTTTGAGTTTACGGAACAGACAACATTTGAAAAAATACTGTTTGCCCAATAAAATACCTACGTTCATACCAAACAAAACAAGGAAGATATAAACGATAACATACCAGAAACGCATAAGCACAGTTCACATGATACCCAATTTACACCGATAATATGTAAAACTTATTTCCATATTTAAATTATTGTGGCGGAATATAAATTAGCTGTAACAATTATTTCACAGAATAAGATTTTAAATATTAATTGAATAAAAACAGTAATTATTGAATATTTCCCTAAATATAAGAAAAATTCCCTTTTTCCCTGTACATATGAAATTTCCCTAAATTTAGGGAAATTTCCCTACCACTGGCAACACTGTGACAGCCGGAATAAGTCGCGCCCTCATCAACGGTTTTGGAACTAGAGTTTTTGGCCAGATTTTTAAACAAAATTTGAGTTGTTTCCCGGCCTTGTATTAATAACGTAGGCTACGGTTTAACCAACCTTCGCAATTATCGTATATAATTATATATAATGAGGTTAAGTTGCCATATTCCTGTCATTTGTTTTTTATACAACGGCTTCATAATAATTATAATATATATTAAACTGCATTTCTTCAGATATAAATAATGTTATAACCAAATTATAACAATCAACTACTTACAACTTCTTAAAAACGAGAACGCAATATTGTACTGTGCGGTACCTCATGATGTGTTTTTCAAACTTATTATATGGTGCAAGCTAGATTCCGCCTTCTGGAAGTAGGGTGTAGATAATAATTTCTTGTTAAGAATAACATGTATTTAATTTTTTTTATATATTGGACGTTTCGGGAACTGGCCAGTTCCCGTCTTCAGCATTTATTTTCAATACATTGATCAACTTTTGTAATACAGTAATAAAAATACAAGGTTTTTAAATGAAACAAAATATGTATATGGAACCAACCTACTTACAAGTTGTAAAAATGAAATTTTTTATAGGTCGTCCTTTGTATGCAAAACCCTCAACCACAAGTGAGGGGTGAACGTCACCTCCATCCTATTTTCAAGAAAGCGTAATGTAAATATAATAGTGAAACAATATTTAATAATACCCGAAGGTTAGGGGAAATTACCTTGTGATTTGAGGGATTAAAACAACAATGTAGTTTATAGGAAAACGTAAAAACTTTATATGAATTTTGAAAATATTTTAAAAACCAAACCCAAAGATTTTTTATTTTTTTTAAATGACGAAAAAATCGTCCGCCGTTTTCAACCACATGGCGATGACCGACTGACTAAGAAGGCGGGAAGATGATGTCAAGAGAAGGGGAAAGAATCATAAAGAAAATACATAACCAATAACCTCAGAGTAAAAAAATAATATAGGTTATAGAGGGAGCAACGTGCACTGCCAGGTGAAACACTGAGGGGAATCCGTCCGCCATCTTACCGTGCTCTTTGTTCATGTTTTCACATGTTTTCTTTGTTGTCGTGTAGTGATTGTAAAAGTTTAAATGTAATATTAACATTGATTAAAAATGCCAGTGTGTTGTGCGTTTGGTTGTAATAATAGGACAGGACAGAAAAAGACGAATGAACAGAAGAAATTGGAAGAAACACAAAAAATAACATTTCACCTGTAAGTATTCGTTTATTGTCATCTTTATTAAAAATAATTGTTTGTCATATATACATCAAACAATTTTCACATGTATTAATTATTTATTTTTGTGTTGTAGTTTTCCGAAAAAACCGGACAGAAGAGATCAGTGGGTAAAAGCTGTAAGAAGAGTTGGGTGGGCTCCCTCATCGACAAGTGTTGTTTGTTCAATACATTTTACGGACGATTCATTTGATCGTACATCATTATCGTCTGTTAGATTAAGAGAAATGGCTGTACCATCATTATTTAAATCATTCCCATCATATTTACAAAAAGTAGGTATATTAACAACAGAATTTAGGCATTGATTATTGTGCTGGTGAATATTTTATTCAATTAAATAACTGATCACTTACACGTCAGAACAAAATAACAATAAAAATTAGGTAACACATTCTAGTTGAAAGAGATGAAATGGCCACTCGTCACAAATTTGTCAGTTAAAATCTGATTGAATTGTACTGGGTCTAGGTACCATCTTCTCGCCGAAATATTTAATTAGATGTTTGTGATTCAGAAAAAGTTAGAAAGTACCATTAGTCACTCAGTGATCACCGAAATTTGGAAAGCTTTATTTGAAATATTTGTGAAATTTATCTCTTGCCGTTGAGAAAATAAACTGGCAAACACAAATAGATACACAGACAAACAGACAGACGTTTCACAAGGCTCGGTATTTTCACTTCCGAATAAAGTGCCAGTTAACTTATCTGTCAGATATGAAAAAAATGTCGCATCATATAATTGACGTGTGTATAATTTTGTCAACTTACGTTGAAATATCGATGCGATATTTCTTTCTTATGTGGCAGATAAATTAACTGGCACTTTATCCGGAAGTGATAATACCGGGCCTTAAATTAATATTTTTGATTTTATTCAAAGAACATCAGTGTATTAGGTACCTATATTTAAATCTCGATTTATATTTTGCAGGAAAAGAAAGCACCACGTCGACTTCTTAAAAGAAATACTTTACCGGTGGCGGGAGTTACACTGACTGCATCAAGTAAAGTGTCAACTTTACAGGTTGCGGGAATTACACCGATAGCTTCCACCTCTGCAGGTGATGTGACATCGACATCTTCACTAATGGAGGAGGATTCATCGGGAAAGGAATATGCTTCAACTTCTTCCGTGAATCTCAATGAAAATATTCGGAAATTAGTTTCACGTACTACATCTTTCTCTCCATTACGACGTGTAAGTCGCCAATTATCACCAGCTAAAGCAGCATTACTTGAAAAAATGCGAGTTATGAAATCACGATATGAACAGAAAATAAGATTACTAAGGCAATCATCACGACGTAAAACAAAAAAAATAGCTAATTTATCTTCTGTTTTCCAAAGTTTAAAAAAACAAAATTTATTACAACAAGAGCAAATAGATATATTAAATAACATATCTGGGCCGTACAAGGAAATTTTAAAACGGCACTTTAAAAAAAATACTCGATCCCAATACAGTGCTGAGCTCAGGAAATTTTCATTGACTCTACATTATTATTCTCCCGCTGCATATAATTATGTACGTTCCACATTTAATTCCGTTTTACCACATCACAAAACAATTTCAAAGTGGTACAATAGCGTAAATGGCGATGCTGGATTTATTAGTGAAGCATTTAATGCAATTAAGTTTAGATGCCAGTATTCTGAATACCCATTAATTGCAAGTTTATGCGTAGATGAAATGGCGATACGCCGACGAATCGAGTTCGATGGAAATAAATACCATGGATATGTAGAATATGGAATTGAACACAGTGTTGCCAGAGGTGGTACAATTGTACCAGATTTGGTACTTTTCCACTTGAAAAAGTACGTTGGTACTACGGTTGACAATCTGGTACTTTTTAACATTTTTTGTCTTATCTAATTCCATACGCGACAAAATATATGAAATTTAGTAGATTTGAATAATAATATTCTTATCGGACAGTTGGCTACACTGTGTAAATTTTTCTATTTTTCATTGTTCTTGGTTGTTACACCTAGCATGATGGCATGAACACTGCATCACTGCAAGCGTTTTATATGAAGTTTAGGTTAGTGACTCAATACCGAAATAAATTGTAAAAATGAAACGGTAAGCTAATCATTGGTTCTAAATACACAATTCTAAGGTTAACTAAAATTACAGGTTTTTAAAACATGGAAGTAATACTAGCAATAGTAGTGTTAGTATTCAACAACAAACTTCTGGAAGCTCTGCCACTGCTACAGCTACTGCTACTACCAGTGAAAGTGATTCCGAAACCGAAAAAGCTTCCACGCCAAAAAAAGCGAAAGTATATAAACATAAATTTAACGAAAAGTGGTTAAAACAATTTTCATGGCTAAGAAAAACAGAAAAAAATATAGCATTTTGTCAGTGTTGTACAACAACTATAAAAGGAAGTCTAACTCATATCACAAGACGATGCTACCGAACGACATAAAAATAATTTGAAAAAAATACAGTCTACACCTAAAATTGAAAGTTTTTTAAAAAATACTGACGATGAAAGAGTTTTAAATGATAACGTTCATGCAAGCGAATTAAAATTGGTAATGTTTCTACCCGAACATAACCTCCCTTTCCTTCTTATGGATCACATGCAGAAGTTATTATGTTCTGTTTGTCCAGATTCTGTATTGGCAAAAAATATCAATTGTGGCAGAACTAAAAGTAAAGCACTGACTATTGAATGTTTAGCAAATGAAAGCTTAGAAACAACAAAAAAACAATTAAGAGAAAGTGGTGGCGTTTATTCTCTGATAATAGATGAGACTACTGACGTGTCCTTAAAAAAATCTCTTGCCGTTGTATTACGTTTTTGTTATAATAACAAATCTACAGACAGATTTATTGGATTAATTAAAGAGGAGTCTCAAACAGCTGAATCACTTTTTGATGCTGTTTTAAATTTATTAAAAAACAACCATATTTCTGTACAAAATATGATAGGTTTAGCTGCCGACAATGCATCAGTTATGATGGGACAAAAGAAAGGCGTGCAAGCCAGATTTAAAGAACTGAGTGAAGATATTTATGTTTTGGGGTGTACGTGCCATTCACTTCATCTTTGTTCATCTGCTGCATGTACCAAATTGCCAAAATCAGTAGAAGAATTTGTAAGAAATTTATATAATCATTTTTCTAACAGTCCAAAAAGAATAGGAGAATTTGAGGAATTTCAAAAGTTCCTAGAGATGAAACCTCACAAAATGCTGCGTGCAAGCCAAACTAGATGGCTCTCTTTACAAGTATGTGTTAATTGTTTAGTAAAATACCAAATACACAATAATATAAAAAATTGTCAAATTATTGTTTGTTGAAAGTTATTATTGTTAATCTGTAATATATGTATCATTATTTATTTTACTAGATAAAATTTATTTTGACAGATAAAATAATGCGCACATTTGTAGAAAGAGTATGTATGTATTTTATTTTTGTTTCAGGCAGTAGTTAATCGCATACTTCTTTTATGGGATTCACTGAAATTATATTTTACAAATTTAGTATATGAAAAGAACGAAATACTACATACAGATAATGTATTACTGGAAAATTTGAAAAATCCTGTTTACAAAGCATATTTACTATTTTTATCCTATATACTAGACATTATCAACCAGATGAATCTTCAGTTTCAGAGTGAAAATATTCAAATTCATATGTTACATACCAAATTCTCCATTCTCTATAAAACTATATTGAAAAATTATATTAAAAAAAACTGTACTTGATAAGACTGATTTAGCTAATATTTCTCCGTCTAATCCAGATATTTATATGAAAATAGAAGATATTTATATGGGAGCAAATGTTATGATTTATTTAGAAGAAACTAATATAGAAAATAAGGAAGTAGAGAAATTCAGACTGAACATTTTAGCTTTTTATGTGGAATTATCTACACAAGTCAGAAAACGGTTTAAATTTGATGATAAATATTTGATCTTTTTGACAAATTTCCAACCAAAAATCGTTATTAGTGGTGTGGTAACATCAATTCATCAAGCTTCACATTTCTTCAAAAAAATCATTTCAGACGTTGAAAAATTGAATCACGAATGGAGATTACTTCCCGAAATGGATCATTTAAAAAATTTATCGGATTGTTCATTTGAAGATTTTTGGCAAGAGGTGTTTAAAACAAAAAATGAACTTAATGACGAAATGTTTCCTAATGTACCAAACTAGTCAAAGCAATTATGTGCCTCCCTCATTCTTCTGCTGCAGCGGAAAGAATTTTTTCGAAGCTAAATTTAATAAAGACTGATTTAAGGAATAGATTGACGGTAGAAACGTGCAATGCTATTATGTTGTCTAATGAACTTTTAGGAAATGAAAAATGTTTTACATGGCAGCCTTCAGCAAGGCTTGTGAAAATGAAGCCAAAATATGTGTAATAGAAAAACAAAAAATTCATTTATTTACACTAGTCAGCAATAACTGTTATATACTGTTACACTAGTCATATGTAATTTATATGTAGGATAATTTTTCATTTTCGATGTACTTAAAATATAATAACTATTTTGTAGAGATGGGGCGAACGATTCGATTAATCGATTCTGAATCGATTCGTTTAATTTTCAGTTCGAATCGATTCACGTATAAAATCGATTGATTATAAAACAGTATAAAATTAAAGTTACAAATTTTTAAAATATATTATATTGATATTTACAGTTATGGTTTACAGAACGCATACTAACTAATATATTTTTCTCTCTCTGCTCTTCGTGTTCATGTTGCGTTGCGCACTGCGCACTCTTCACTCTTGCGCTGTTGGACTGTTGCGTTGTTCGCTGTTGTTTATTGTGATATGTTTAATGGCGGCGGCTGTTTACTTTTGATCGACATATTATTTTTACTATTTTTTGAACGTTTTGTTAGCATTCTGAATTGTAGTTATACATAGTATGTATTACATCTGAAAACCAAACATGTAAGTTGTATTATAGTATTCTTGAATTGTTATTTATTGGTTATTTTTCTTAGGCCACCAAAACGAAGTATATTTTGGACATATTTTGAAGATATTGATTCTAATTTAAATACAAAACAAGCTAAATGTCAAATATGCAAATTAGTAGTGTCATATTCCGGAAATTCAACTAATTTAAGACAACACTTGATGAGACATCATCGATCACATTACGATGCATTACTCAATGATGACGAATTCAGTGAATTCACCAATAATAAGCAACAACGTCTTGATTTCTTAACGACAAGTAAAATCAAATATCCAAGTAACAGTCCTGCAGCACAAAGTGTAACTAAACAAATTGCAATAATGATTGCAAAGGATTTTCAACCGTTTAGTATTGTTGAAGATGCAGGATTTAATGCACTTCAACAAACACTAGATCCAAAATTTTCCATGCCAAGCAGAAGAACAATTCGAGAAGCTGTTGAAAACTTATATTGTGAAGAAAAAATTAAATTAAAGAACATATTAAATTCTTTAAAATCCCATGTACATGTCACAACGGATATGTGGACTGACACTCAAAAAAGTTTAAGTTACAACACAGTCACCATTCATTTCATAAATGAAGGTTGGGAATTAAAATCATTTAATTTGTGTACGGAATATTTTCCAGAAAGGCATACTTCCATAAATATAAAAAACTCCCTCATACAGTGTTTTCAAGAATGGGATTTGCAAAACCACATATATTCTGTTACAACAGACAATGGGGCCAACGTAGTAGCTGCCATTAGACAAAGTGAATGGATTCACTATCCATGCTACGCACATACACTAAATTTAATCGTAACAGATGGGCTTAAAGAATTCAATAACAGCATGGACACATTACAAAAATGTCGTAATATTGTTCACATTTTTAAATCGAGTTGTATTGCATCCAGTGAATTAAAAAAACAACAAGAAAATCAGAATTTAAAACCAACGACGATAAAGAAAGAAGTTCCCACACGTTGGAACTCAACACTGATTATGCTAGAAAGTATAAATAATTTAAAAAACATTTTACCGCAAGTTTTGGCTTCAGTAAATTTGGGGCGTGATATTCAAATACCCACTATGTTATATCAAGACTGGGAGAGCGTTACACGTTTAATATCATTGTTAAAACCTTTTAATCTTGCTACGATAGAAATGTCATGTGAAAACTATGTTTCCGCAGCAAAAATTATTCCAATTACAAAGTGCTTGAATGCAGAACTACGACGATATCAAACTCTCGATGACGATATAATGAAACTAAGAAACAAACTACTGCAGCAATTAGAAATTCGAATGGGAAGTTATGAAAATGATCCAAAATATGGTGCTGCTACGTACTTAGATCCTAGATTTAAATACGTACCATTTTCATCGCAAGAGATTGTACACAAATTGAAACAGTATTTGAAAGTAGAGATTGAAAGAGAAAAAACATGTAATATATGTAGCAACAAAAACTCTTCCAATAATGAAGAAAACAATATGGTTCCAGTGGAAGAAGCTTTGGATATTATTGAAGCAAACAATAACGATAATGTTGACAAGGATTTACTCTGGCAATCTTTCGATAAAAAAACAGCTACTTTGAAAAATACACAACAAGAAAATTCAAACGTGAGCATCGAAATGAAAAGGTACGAAGACATGCCATTTTTAGATAGAAAATGTGATCCTTTATTATGGTGGAGACAGGAAGGTAATATCTTTCCCAATTTAAAAGGATTGGCAATGAAATATTTATCGAGACCTGCAACATCAGTTCCATCGGAAAGAATGTTTTCTAAAAGCGGAATGATTCTTTCAAAACGACGAGCACAAATACATACAAATATAGTAGATAAATTGGTATTTTTAAACACAAATTTGTCATAGTATTTAAGAAGTTGTACCGCGAAGTTTGTTAATTTTTGAAACCTAACCAATAGGTTTAAAAAATATAATAGTTTATGTACGTTATTCTTTGCTCCTTAATAAATGAGTTTTTTTTTACATGTAATAAATGTACTATTTTTTTTTCATTATTTTTATGTATTTACGCATAATTTTGTATACATAAATAAAAACACTGATTTTTCATAATTTGTGGGTTTTTAATGATATTTTGTGCATGAATATTGAATAATGTTGAATTTTCTAGAATTAATTGATTGAATCGATTAAATCGATTCTTTTAATAATGAATCGATGTTGAATCGATTCAGACAAAAAATCGTTCGCCCCATCTCTACTATTTTGTAACCCTTTTTTATAAATATATACATATATTTATGTTACAAATGTTCTTTATTATTTTCATTTCATACTAGTTAAAGAAAAAAGTAATGAAATAAAAGTACCTAAAAGTTAATTTTTATCTTAAATTTCAAATTTCCCGGTTTTTTTTAAGTTGGTACTTTTCTGTTAAATCTGGTACAATATTTTGGTTATGTTGGTACAAAATATTTTCGCGGTCTGGCAACACTGATTGAACAGAGTGACGATACTCAGGCAGAAGCAAAGGACGCTCTTGTGTTTATGGTCGTGTGCATTAACGATTCGTGGAAGCTACCTATTGCCTACTTCTTAGTTAATGGAGTCAGTGCAGAACAGAGATGTAATCTGATTAATATCTGCTTGACAAAGTGCTACGAAGCAGGCTTAAAAATTGTTTCACTGACTTTCGATGGGGCATCATCAAATATTTCTATGATGAATCGTTTAGGATGTGATGTAAAAAATCACGTTACATTTTTTCGTCATCCGGAAACCCAAGAAGAGGTATACTTTTATCCTGACCCTTGTCACATGGTTAAAAACGTAAGAAACTGCTTTTGTGACAAGAAGATTTTAATCGACGGAAATGGAAGAAAAATAGAATGGAAATATATTGAACAGTTGGAAAAACTGCAAAAAGGAGAAGGATTGCACTTGGCCAATAAATTGAAAACAATACATGTCAATTATAAACGGCAGATTATGAAAGTGAAATTAGCTACACAGCTACTAAGCAATTCAGTAGCCTGTGCATTACAGTTTTGTGAAAATGAATTAAAATTACCAGAATTTCAAAACTGCTCTGGCACTACTAAATTTTTACAAATATTCAATAATCTCTTTGACATTTTAAATAGCAAAAATTTCAGACAATATGGATTCAAAACTCCTATTAATGAAAATAATCAAATTAATGTTTTTAAAATGTTAGAAGAATGTGAAAATTATATAAACGAATTAAAATGTGCCGATGGTTCACTTTTAATTGATTCTAACAGGAAAATTGGTTTTCTAGGATTTTTGATCTGTATCAACAGTGTTAAGAATTTGTATAATACTCTAGTTACAAATAATTCTTTACTTAAATATATTCCAACTTACAAGTTGAATCAGGATCACCTAGAGATTTTATTTTCATTTATAAGGGCTCAAGGTGGTTTCAACAACAATCCTACATGTAAACAATTTAAAGCAGCGATAAAAAAAATATTGGTACACGCTGAGTTTCAAGTATCAAATAGAGGAAACAGTATACCTTTAGAAAATATAAGTATTTTGCATGTTTCAAGCTCAAAAACTAAAACGAATTCAATAGAAATTATTAATCTTTCGCAACGTGATATTCAAGAAGACGAGATTCCTGATGTACCCGTACTTACAGTATCAGATTCTGACCATATTTATTTCAGAAACCCGCAAGAACTATCTGAATATTCTATGAATATTATTGCCTACATAAGTGGATATGTGGTAAAATACTTAAAATGTAAAATTAAATGTGAACAGTGTTTAGATTCCTTAGAAAACGACTTGGAACATGAGAACGATGACAATACTTTTCAGTTCATCAAATTAAGAAATAAAGGAGGTTTAGGGTTGAATTCATAGTTGTTCCTTAAGTGAAACTCACACTCAACTCATACTCAAGGCAGCGCTGGGCAATTCATAAACATTAGTCACTCATATCAGACTCAATATTTGAGTAAGGCATGTGTAACAAATGAGTCAGTAATAAGGTAGATTGGTAGGTACCTTAAATAAAACTTAACGTCAAATATACAGACATTTACTTAAAATATAGTATTTTTAAAGGTGTATTTGATATCGTAAGTGATAATGGAGGATGATTTTTTTGAATTCATCGAATATGTGGAAGATAATCCATATTTACCAATTCCTAGGTTAGTGTCATATTGAAATATTGTATTTTATTTTATATCGGTGTTTTATTATAGAATGTATTTAAGAGATATTGAAAATCCTTTAGAACGTTATAGTGATACAGAGCTCATTCAACGATATAGATTTTCAAGGTACACTCTACAAAATATTATTTTGCCTTTAATATATGGTAATGGAGAAACACTTAATAATCGTGGCTTACCTGTTCCTCCGTTACAAAAAATGTGTACAGCATTGCGTTTTTTTGCAACTGGTAGTTATCAGGTATTAAAGTAACACTTTTCCGCCGTATGGTACCGATAATAGCTGTTTCATTTTAGAGAGTTTGTGGAGATATGCAGTCTATTAGCCAGACAACTGTCTGTCGTATTGTGAAAGAAGTATCAGATATCTTATCTCGTAATCTTGCGCATTATGTTAAATTCCCGGCAGTTGATATTATCAATAGAAATCGCGCAAAATTTTATGCGATCGCTGGATTTCCAGGAGTAACGGGTTGTATTGATGGAACGCATATTCCTATTATTAACCCAGGAGGTAAAAATGCAGAAGTATACCGAAATCGGAAAAGTTGGATGTCTCTTAATATTCAGGCAGTTGCTGGTCCTAATTACGAAATATTTGATATAGTTATCCGTTGGCCTGGTTCGGCTCATGACAGCAGAATTTTTAATAATAGCTCAGTTAAATTTCGATTTGATCAAAAACTTCTACCTGGAATATTACTTGGCGATAGTGGTTACCCTCAACTCCCATATTTATTTACGCCTTTACTTGTTCCGCACACAGTATCAGAACAACGATATAATGTAGCCCACGCTTCTACAAGAAATATTGTAGAGAGATCTTTCGGGATATGGAAACAAAGATTTCGATGTTTAGCAAAGAAACTTGCATATAAATTGCAAAATACTACAAAAATAATTGCTGCTACTGCTGTACTTCATAACATAGCTATTCAACAAAAAGAACAACTTATTCCAGATCCTAATTTTAGAGACATAGTTGTACCTGTGGTGAACATCAACACAAATGGAAGAACTAACAATATTTTACGGGAGGCATTTATACAACGACACTTTGTATGAAAATCTAGAGTCTAATTACAAATTATTGAATATTACATAATACTACATATTGCTAAGTTGTTTTTCAATCATTTTTGTTCGTAATTGCTCCTGCAATAATTGCTCTTTAGCAATTAAAATTTTTATTTTCTATTCCTCCACACGGAGCTGGTGCAGTTCGGATTCATGCTTTGTCAGCAACTCGTTCCTTTGTAGCCTAGCTTCTAATTCCCGTTCAATAGCAGTGCCACGGGAAGTGTATGTGTTTTTATGTGCTTTATTTGTTGCTTCTTTATCTGGTGTAACTCCGTGTTGTTCGTTATCTGTATCTAATATTAATATTTCTGAAAAACAAAAAATATATATGTAACAATGTTAACAAACATATAAATAACGTAAAATACAATAATAAATTATGCAAATAGTATCATATTCTATATTCTGTAAAATAATTGTTACTTTGTTTACCATTCTCGATAGCTGTATTGATATATTCCATATTGTCTACTATATTTTCAATCTGTATACTGTCGCTGTCAACAGTATTTTTTAATTCTATGTCCACATTTTGTAACACATCATCTATATCATCGGCAGGAGGTGGTGTTTTTGAGGGTCCACCTCCTGTTCCCATACTGTGACGCTTTATTAACGCTACTTCCTTTTTTCTTCTCGTTTTCATATTATCCCAACATTTTTTTAGTTGCTCGGCTGTTTTCTATGTATAGTATAACAAACATTATAAAAGTAAAAAATTAATACCAAATTTAATACTTACGTATGAATGTTCACCCATCGAATTGAATTCTTGTGATAATTTAGCCCACTCTTTCTTCTTCTGTGCCGCGCTAACACTATCTGTTTTCTTATTTTCTATAATATTCTGATATTTCTTAACTAAACTTTTTAATGCAATTCTTTCGTCACCCGTGAAATGTTTTTTTGATGGTATTGAATCCATCACTTACGACTATAGCTAAACTAAACGAATTTATTTTTTAAGGTTAACTCAATTTACGCGATGTCAAACGTCAAAATTGTAAAACAAAAAGCGGACTTATGCTCTTTTCATACTCAAGGCTCACTCATACAGGGTGATTTCTAACGTACGGACGAAACTGATAGGGCAACTAGAGGGGACCAAAATATAGTTTTTTTTACAATAAACTTTTGATCATAATCGAATAACAAGAAAGATACAACGGTTTAAAGTTCTTATAAACTGAAGCATTTTTTTATAAAATACGGTAATAACTTACGTTTTGAATTCAAATTTAGAATATTTGAGAGTTAATTAAACAAAGTTCAGTTAAAATTTTATTAAAATTTTTATAAGATGAAAGGTATAGCTATTTAAATTGTTCTTTAAAATATTCAGTCATGGGTGTTCGTTTATTGAGAACCGCTGATTTATTTAATTTAATCATGTATGTAGGTAAGTCAAAATTACTTAAACGTCAAAAATTAAATAGGTTATTTGTTAAGTCATTAATTCGACTGAAATGGTTAATTTCACTAACGAAGAATACGTAGACATGATTATGGTGTATGGAGCTGCTGAAGAAAACGCTGAACGCGCACGACGTATGTATTTGGAACGATTTCCAAATCGACAAACGCCTTCCAGAAATACTTTTTTGCGGGTAATTCAACGCGGAAGAGAAACAGGTAAATTACAACCTAAAAAAGGCCATGGTGGTGGTAGACCAAATCAAATCGAGGTGAATGTGGAAGAAGCAATTTTGGATATGGCAGATGCTGATCCAACTACAAGTACACGGCAAATTGCTCAACAAGTCGAAGTTTCCCAGTATTTTGTTTGGAATACATTGAAAAAAAATGGTTTACATCCCTATCATTTGCAAAGGGTGCAAGGACTAGCTCTAGGTGATTATGCGTTGCGACAGCAGTTTTGCGAGTGGTTGTTAGATCGTTCTAACAGAGAAAGAGAATTTCCAATGTATGTATTGGTAACGGATGAATGTTGTTTTACAAGAGATGGTGTTCTCAACTTCCACAATTCCCACATATGGGCTGAAGAAAATCCACACAGGATTCGCCAAAGTAAATTTCAACATCGTTTTAGTTTAAATCTATGGGCGGGAATTCTCAACAACAGCTTAATAGGGCCTTTTGAATTGCCAGCACGCCTTAACGGCGCTTCTTACTTGCACTTTTTGCAAGAAGTTCTACCACAACTTCTCGAAGATATTCCTTTGGCTGTGCGTGGAAACATGTGGTTTATGCATGACGGCTGTCCTGCACATTTTAGTCGTGCTGTACGAGATTACCTCGACACCGCTTTTCCGCAAAGATGGATTGGTCGGGGTGGCTTTATCTCATGGCCTCCACGAAGCCCCGATCTTAACCCACTTGACTTTTTCTTATGGGGTTACATGAAAACATTGGTATATGCCACCGAAGTTAATACCATCGACGAGTTACGTCGTCGTATCAATACCACTGTAGAGAATTTACGCCAACAGTTTCCACGGTTAACAGAAAACTGGATTCGTCGTGCGCAATTGTGTGTTGAAATGCAGGGTCAACATTTCGAACAACTTTTGTGAACACTTTTAATTATTTTATGATTATTTATTACTATTCATACGTTATTATTTATTGTTTATTACTTTAAAATTTTGTAGCTTTTGATAATTTTGTTGATTAAAGTTTCATTCGTTTGTATCTTGTCATCATTTTATTTGATGTTTTCTGCATACCGCAAAAATAATACAACAGAAATGTATCAGATTGTGTGAGAATTGTTTCTAATGTAAACGCGAATACAGTAAGCTCAGCGGTACTCAATAAGTGGGCGTTAATTTATAAGAACTTTAAACCGTTGTATCTTTCTTGTTATTCGATTATGATCAAAAGTTTATTGTAAAAAAAACTATATTTTGGTCCCCTCTAGTTGCCCTATCAGTTTCGTCCGTACGTTAGAAATCACCCTGTATAAGGAACTCATTTGTAACTTTTATGAATTCCGATTTTTAAATAAGGTTCCACTCATACTCAACTCATCCTTAATTGAGTTTGAGATAAGTATGAGATGAGGAAGCGACTATGAATTTGACCCTTAGTGTATCCTTCAAACGATGTTCTTCATATTTGTAGAACATCAGAAAAAATTATAAGACAAGCATTGTCGGATAGTGGTGGTAGGGTTTTAAAGAAAAAATATTCCTTATTATTTTTAGTAACATCTGTTTTGAAATTTTATTTAAACAATAGTATATTTGAGTCATTAAATCAGCATATTCATGATCAAAATCCATTAGAAAACCATATTGTACACCTTATAAGAGCTATATCAGAAAAATATATTAATTTAAGAATACATTATATTACAAAAACAAGTATAAATGAAAGCGAAAGCATGCGGCAGCATTATTCAAAATTAATTTTATTTAAGGGCCACTAACCATAGATATTTATAAACCAAAAATAATAAGGAATATTTTTTCTTTAAAACACGTGGTTTATACAGTATTTTATTCAATTTTGACAAAATAATAAATATTTACTTTTGACAAAATAAAAAACTAATCAATTAATATGCTAACATTGCAATAATATTCATAGAGTATTCAGTTCTTGCGGGTTTCTGAAATGCATGACAATCGTCGTTGATAGACGTTAAGTCCTTTATTTATAAATTTTAAACAAAAACTTTCATCACCTTACACAATAATTATGAATAATTATTTTCTCTATTATAATAATAATTATAACACTTAAATTATTTTTTTGGGGTGTTTATAGATATATATTTTGTAATATTACGAATTTTATGTGAATAAATACACTTTATATTGCATTGTTTAAGTTTTTGTGTGAATATCCTAATCTTACAATTGAAAAGCAGAGCATGGTAAGATGGCGGCAAGCGATTCCCCCTTCCGTTTCAGGTTATCAATGCCAGTGTCCTAAAACTACAGTGACTGTATACTATCACAGTGTGGCCATACAGTGGTCTCAATTTCTATTGGTTGTTTCAAAATCCGCCATTAGTTTTCCAAACGTTTAACATCGTGCATCGCATAAAGCATTGTATTTGGCAAATTATCAATGTTTTATTAAGCTGTTCGAGTTATTAACATATGTAAGTATATTTTAATATTATATGACATGCTTGAATGATAAATTTATCTTGTCAAATGCAGCTTTTAAGATAAATACAAAGTATAAAGACCTATATTGTATGTCAAGAATTCGTGAAATAAGCATTTATAAAAATTATTATTTTTCAAATCAAGCAAAATTTAGATAATTAATTTATTTATTACAATATATGTATTTGTTTCTAAGGTGCTTGTAATCCTTGTTACATTTAATACAAAAATTAATCTTTTGAGGTCATGAAATATTTCTGAAATCAATCTGCTTTTAAATTTGTATTTGATTTGTATATGTTAACATCATTTGGTCTGTTTAATTAAACGATTAATCGATAATTGTTATTTATTATTATATTATTGGATTAATTACGTATATTTATGATGTATAGATTATTAAAAATGGTGGGATGCTCAGCATTTGGATGTACAAACAGATCAGAACAGGGATATCTGATGAAAGTATTCCCAAAAAATCCTCTTAGACGAAGAGAATGGACAATAAAAGTAAAACGTGAAGGCTGGATTCCCACAAATACATCATATCTTTGCGAGGTAAATAAAATTATAAATGAACTATTCAAATTTTATTCTAATTTGTACTTTTCCCATACATAACTATTAGTATACGTAACAGTAAACAAATACGATGTATCAAACAATAAATTTCTTACAGATCTCAAAATCTATAAATAATGAACAAAATCGTAACGAACGCTGCTACTCTTATGTATAATTTAATATTAACCAACAAAGAAAGGTGTGTTTTTGTCAGTTTTTTAAACAGATTTACAGATCTTACAGATTTGTCCAGAATTGGTCTATATTATTTAACTGCCAAAATTCTTCTTAAAAGAATATTGTGTATTGATAAAATATTTAACAGTGTTTTGACAGCAATTTTAATGCAACATGTACGAATACCAATATTTTTATTTTAGACTCACTTTGCCCCTGAAATGTGGGAGAAAACAAGAGAAGATGGATCACGAAAATTAAAATGGAACGCTGTGCCAACTATCTTTTGTTTTTCTAAACAAAAACCGAGACGAAAGTCACCAATAAAAAGAAAAGCACCTGAAGAGAAATATTTGGAAACAATGACAGAGGAAATAAGCGAAAATCCTGCTACTGGCTCAGTAGGTTCTTATATTTCAACATGGGCTCACAGCAGTACTTCTGAATCTGAATCAGAGCTATCATTATCTCCAAATCAAGGAGAAAATCGCAAGCAGTTAAATGCTAAAATTAAAAAATATGAAGTAGGTCATCAAAAATTATTTAAAAAATTAAGATTTTGTCTTAATCGCAATAGAAGTTTAAAACGAAAAATAAAGATGCTGGAATCAGTTGCTGTAAGTAAGAATAAAGAAGGAGAAAGTACAACATTGCTACAGCAAGTCTTTAATGACGACCAAATTGTAGCTCTTAAACGTAAATCATGCAAATTTCAGAAATGGTCAAATGCCACAGTAATGAAAGCTTTAAAACTTAAATTTTCTTGTGGGAATACTGGATACGAAGAAGTCTTAAAAAATATTCCTTTACCGTCATTAAGAACTTTAAGAAGACGTCTAGAAAATATACATTTTGAGAGTGGTATTTTAGATGAAGTATTTCAATTATTGAAAATAAAAGTAGACCATTTTAAAGATGATCATGAAAAGGACTGCGTCATCACATTGGACGAAATGGCAATTAGCCCAAGCAGGACGTACGATACAGCTTTAAAAAAATTTTTAGGTGATGTTACATTACCTGGACATGCGGGTGTAGCAACTCATGCTCTTGTTATTATGGTAGGAGGAATCAGTAGTCGATGGAAGCAAACGCTTGCATACTATTTCACCGGGGATTCGGTAAATGGCACTGTTTATACAAATATTTTAATAGAAATCATTAAAAAAACTGAAAACCTGGGTTTGCGAGTGCTAAGCATAACGTCTGATATGGGTGCTTCAAACCAAGCTCTTTGGAAAACTTGGAATATTACAGCAGGTCGTTTTTCAATAACGCATAATTATATAGAGCATCCATTTGACCCAACGAGAAAAATTTATATTATTGCAGACGTACCGCACCTATTTAAAAACATAAAAAATATGTTAATGACAAATAAACATATTCAGATATCTACTGAAATACAATTAAAATATAATCTACCTACTAATACTGTACAAGCAGAACACATAATTGACTTAATTAAATTTCAAGAAGATTTAAATTTCAAGCTAGCGCCAAAGTTGACTGAAGAGGACCTAAGCCCAACACATTTTCAAAAAATGAAGGTTGGAAAGTCAACAAATGTTATAAGCCATGATGTAAGTAGCGGCCTAAAATTTATAAGTGAAGAACTTCACAAACCTATGTATCTCACAACAGCCTGGTTTGTCGATATAGTAGAAAAGTGGTTCACGTTAATGACATCAAGGCATCCCGTCGTAGCATTAAGCAAAAAACGTACTGATGCATATGAAAATGCAATACAATTTTTAAATGATGTGATACAAATATTTCAAACAATGAAAGTAGGTAAACAGCATGTTTGGAAACCGTCTCAAACTGGCCTAATTATTTCAACCCAATCCATTTTAGACATACAGAAATATCTTTTAGATGAAAAATCATATGTATTTATTTTGACATCTAGATTTACACAGGACTGCCTAGAAAATCTATTTAGTGTTGTACGATCTAAACAGCCAATTCCAAATGCTTTACAGTTCAAAAATAATTTGAAATTAATCACCATTTCGCAGTATTTTAAAGATGTTTCAAAAAGCAGTTATGAAAGAGACGATAGAGAGTTTTTAGTGGAATTTTTAGATAACATTCCAAAATCTGAGCCAAAATACTCCCCAGTAAGTTTACCAAACAATATTACACAGGAAAAAATTAATCTAAATAATTCAGAACTTAATTCATTGTATAGTATAGGGGGATATTTAATTCATAGTATTCAAAAAAATTGTAAGACTTGTACAAATTGTTTGAATTCAGTTGGATCAAAAACTGTTATTTATTTTGCTTACAGTAAATTAGTGAAAATTAAAAGTTTTAAGAAAGAGACTTTATTTTATTGTAACACTATTACATTCGATTTTTTTATTGTATTAGAAAATGTGTTTCGACAGTATTTTAAAATTGTATGCAATCAAAATATAAACATAAAAGAATTTCTTACAACACAAAGGCATGATGCGACCAAAAACGTAGATCACATAAAAACATGCCATAATTTAAAAAAACATATAAAAAGATACGTGTTATTTCGCTTAAAAATTTCGAGCAAAAAAACTATGAATGTAAAAAAACGAGTATTTGCAAGCAAGTCAGTTATGTCGTCACAATTGTAATATTTATTGTTCCTGTATGTGTATAAATATAAATGTAGAATACAAATTTTTGTGTAATATTATCTTTGTACATTATTAATATCATATATCTACCTATTTTTGTAACGAAAACATTGGAAACCCATGTTACATTTTATGCCAAATAAATATTTTTTTTGAATTCTGGCTAATATTTTGTAACAATGTTGAACTAAATGGAACATTGTACCTTTCAAAATAATTTTCAATACGTAGTGGGTACTAAAAAAACATGAAAGTAATATTAAATCGTATATTTTCAATAATTTCCTATATAATTTCCAATGCAGTTGGAAAACTAATGGCGGCCGTTGCTCTCATGGCCACACTGTGATAGTATACAGTCACTGTACCTAAAACTAACTCCATGCTCCCTCTATAGTATTCCTTACTCTGAGCCAATAACCCTATTCTTCAATCACCCTAAGAAGAGGTGCCGCGAATTTCAAACAACCATCGTAGTCAGTATGGTTGTTAGTACATGAAGATTTATTTAAATTTAGCAAAATACATTCTTACAACAGTCTTTTGTGCTTATTTTGTTCTAATGCATTTTGCTTGGTATACTAGGTCAGTTTTTTCAGTAAGTGCCATCTTTTAATTTAGAAAAAAGTGATTTTGTGGTGGAAGAATTCGTGAGTTTAATCGGGATGTTTCTTAAAATGTGAGTAAGACCAGAATTTATAAATTTTTGAAAAGGAATCGAGACATATATCACTTTCTCTCTGGATGTCCTCTCTCTGTCATTATTATTTCTATTATTAAGGTGGTGGAGACGTTTTTTTGTTGTGGAAACTAAGGCTGCATCCCCATGTATCCGTGTTCATGTATACGTGATCATTTGTAACCAATCAAAACCGTGAATTGATACAACGGTCCGTTTCAAGAACGCAACGGACGTAAGTTGGTTAATTTCAACTTTTCACGGGTACGGATGACTCGACGCATGCGCATAGGAGTTAGTTTGTCAGTTTATGTATTTTGATGTTTGTTGTGGTTTTAATTATTGCTAGCACCCTGAATAATCCACTTCTATTCAGTAAAAATACATCGAACTCAAAATTTACGTCTATACTATTAAAGTTATTCAGGAACTCTGATTGTTGTTATGATAAAGCTGTTGTGCCCAATTGACGAGCCAAACTGAGTACAGTTAATATAAATGTTTCCGATTCCATAATACAAAACACTGCTACCATCGATTTATAAATTCAGTATGGATACGGACACCGTATCTACTGCTCTCATGGGGACGGGCTAAATTTTTACGTACGTAAATCACGTAACACGGATACGTGAATACGGATGCATGGGGATGCAGCCTAAGAGAGGTTGTGGGTAGCCATTTTGCCGTAGCGTAGAATGTATAAACTTTATGTTTTTGGAATGAAATTGTTTATCCGAGAGCAAAAATACGCGGTATATAAGTGCGCTGATGACGCTGATTTTATAATTTCTATTAGTGTTAGAGATAAAATTAAGATATCGGCCTGAATACGTTGAATTACGAAACCAATCAGTGATAAATTTATTATTTATTTACTTGCATTAGAACAAAATAAGCACAAAAGACTGTTGTAAGAATGTATTTTGCTAAATTTAAATAAAACTTCATGTACTAACAACCATACTGACTACGATGGTTGTTTGAAATTCGCGGCACCTCTTCTTAGGGTGATTGAAGAATAGGGTTATTGGTTATGTATTTTCTTTATGATTCTTTCCCCTGCTCTTGACATCATCTTCCCGCCTTCTTAGTCAGTCGGTCATCGCCATGTGGTTGAAAACGGCGGACGATTTTTTCGTCATTTAAAAAAAATAAAAAATCTTTGGGTTTGGTTTTTAAAATATTTTCAAAATTCATATAAAGTTTTTACGTTTTCCTATAAACTACATTGTTGTTTTAATCCCTCAAATCACAAGGTAATTTCCCCTAACCTTCGGGTATTATTAAATATTGTTTCACTATTATATTTACATTACGCTTTCTTGAAAATAGGATGGAGGTGACGTTCACCCCTCACTTGTGGTTGAGGGTTTTGCATACAAAGGACGACCTATAAAAAATTTCATTTTTACAACTTGTAAGTAGGTTGGTTCCATATACATATTTTGTTTCATTTAAAAAACTTGTATTTTTATTACTGTATTACAAAAGTTGATCAATGTACTGAAAATAAATGCTGAAGATGGGAACTGGCCAGTTCCCGGAACGTCCAATATATATAAAAAAAATTAAATACATGTTATTCTTAACAAGCAATTATTATCTACACCCTACCTCCAGAAGGCGGAATCTAGCTTGCACCATAAAATATTTCCCGAGGTACCTGAGCACCATAACTTAACTAACTTATTATAATTTATTGTCTTTATAAATTTCTGAACTTCTATTTTTCGATCTAAATTTATGTTAAAATATAATGCATATTAATAAATGTTAACCATTGAGAATCATATATTTAACAATTTATCCAATAAAATCTAAGTTGTATATCAGATTTTGCTCAGGTTTGAAGTTTGAATGTATGAATTTAAAATATTAATTACGTTTAATTCCGTTGATTATTTTGAAATTCTCTTTATTTTAGTAACAAATGTCAAATATGTGGCAAATAAATTAATAATAATAATTGAATTACCACATTTTTTCTCATACAGTAAATATTATATTGAAGAACATAAATAATTACTAGTTCAGATTGTTAGCTTCAGTTGATTTGTGGCTAATAACAAAAAAGCTATCAACAATTTCAATTGAGCAAGATTTTATATAATCTAAAAAAATTTAATTTAAAACAAATATGCTTCACATGCGCACTCTGTGAGAGAATAGAATAATTACTAAAATAGGTATCCAAAATGACGGTCGATAAAATAGATTTCGCCAATTAAAATATAAAATACACGAAATGTTAAAAAACGCTGAAATTCTTACCCCTATTAATGCATGATTTTTTATTAATAAACGATTTCAGTGGGTAACCATAGATATCACATAACTATTGATGGACAATTGTCTCAACTTATGTGTCAAACGTTACGAAGCTAAAAAATTTTGTCATGAATAAAATTCGATTTTCCAATTCAGTGAAATATGGTGAACGAAAAAATATTGTAACTAAAACGTGTGTTATTGGCGACTAATGATGTTTCAATCATTAATCGCTCTTTGATAGTTAAATAATTATTTTTCGCATACTGATAATGCCTATATTGGAACAATAGTTGTATGCTAAGGAACTTAAAGCAGTTACCAGCATTAGTAAATATTTATATAGGTATGTATGCTGGCCAAATCCGTTTTATTACTTAAGTATAAAATATTGTCAAAACTTACATTCTCTTTGGTTTGCACAATTATAATAAATTTACTAATTGCTACTATAATTACTTATTATTAATTAATAAATAAAATAGCAGTTAACAACTTCACGGAAAAATTTATCCGAAATTTCAAATTTGACATTAAAGACACATAATTATAGGAAAATTTATTAGATACTTTGGCTAGCGCAATTTAAATAATTTTTGTAGTGAGTAGAGTCAAGTTATGTAAAATGAACGGGTCTGACCGGGCTGTGGCTTTTTAAAATATACGGACCTGGATTTTTAATCCTTTCGGTCGTGGCGTACATTTTAGTGTACATGCACTTTGCGTCTTATTATAACCTATCCGAAAACTATTTTTACAGTTTAACTGCATTGTACATATTTATGTATATTATTCCTTTCATTATGTGTAGTTTCCTGCCATCTGAGAGCAAAAATAACAAATTCTGTACAATCGAAGCTAGTGCTTCCTAGACAATTTTTTGTTTTCATTTTTATATAATTTACGTACATGTTCCGCATTTGTTTATGTTAATTTTAAATAGAAAATAATTTAAATTTATTTTATCAATTATATACTTACACAAGTTTGCTATATTAACTTATTTTTATCGTAGATAAAAGTGGCCTACATTATAATGCACAATGCGTTCAAATGGATAAAAATCCCATCGACTTACCTAACCACACTAAATATAAATTTCGTAGTTTTACTACACATTTGTTCTTCAAAATGTTGCGAAGCAGGACTTTCGGATTTAGATGTGCCTAGTGACGACGGAAATGATTTAGAAGATTACGATGGTAATGTATGAATTCTTTTTCTTTTTTCTATATGGTACAGGCGGCAGAAGTAGTAGAAACAGAAATAGAAAAGCAGCTTGAAAATGAATGTAATGAAATGGAAACGGTGGAGCAATTGGAACTTGTAAATGAAGCAGTACATACCAATATTTTAGCAATAGCAATGGACAAGGATAAAAAGTTACCTAAAAATCTCGTATAGCTATAATTGATGATTATTGCATCAATCATAGTCCAACTAAGAAACAAGACATTAGTTGGCGAAAAAATACATCATATTTGACACCAAATATTAGCCAATATCAACCAATTTCAAAAAATATAGTAGACTTGGAAAGCCCAATTTGGTTTTTCACCAATTATTTTACACACACTCTAATAGAAAATATGGTTGAAAAAACAAACTTATACGCTGTTCAACAACATTCCACGTTCCGACCAACAAATATAGAAGAACTGAAGACGTTTGTGGAAATACACATAGTAATGAGTAATTTGCGTTACCCAAGAATAAAATGCTACTTAGACAGTAAATTATATATCCCACTAATTTCGAACAATATGACTCAAAAATTTTTCAAACTTCGACAGCATGTAGACTTCGTTAATAATGAAGAACTTGACCCAAACTGCAAAGATAGGTTCTGGAAGGTACGGCCCTTATATGATACAATAAGAGAAAGAATGTTATCTCTTCGTTTAGAATCTGCTCTCAGTGTTGAACAAATAATTCCCTTCAAAGGGAGACTCAAAGTTAAGCAATATGTAAAAGGAAAACCGTGCCATTGGGGCATAAAAAAGTTAATATTTTTCTGTTTATGACGCAATAAATATTTTTCAATAAAAATATTTTTTACCATTTAGTAGCTCTATACACTATTAGTGCACACTTCACAACCCTAAATTAGGCATAGATGTACATTTGCAAACCACATAAAAAAAACATGTTCGGTGAAACTTAGTAAAAAAATTGTATCTCAAAAAACAAAAAAGAGCCACTGAAAGGGTTAAACGAAGGAACGAGGCCGGGCTCTTAAAATGAATGGACCTGATCGGGCTGGGCTTTATAAATGGGTAGGCCGGATCGCACCGGGCTTTATAATTCTTTAAAAACTCGGGTTTAAGCGGGCCGGTCTTAAATGTTATCGTGCTGCGGGTGGGCTGAGCCTGAGACTTTGACGAGATGGCAAATTTTGCAAAAAATACATATGCAATATTGATTGAACCAGAGGAAATAAAAATGAAATTTAGCATGTTCTCCAGAAATATGGAAATGTTTACAATATCTCCTGGCCATAAAAAATTACTTAATTTTGTTATTGCAGAATGCAAAACAAATTTAGAAAACAGAGCTAAAAAGGGAAACATGAAGAAGAAACTGAAAAAAAATACTCGAGAAAATATACGCACTAGCAATAAACGCCAATTATTAGAAAATGAAGATAAAATCCAAGATTACACTGAAAAGGCTAACAGTAAGGCCTCTATGAACACTTTCCAATATTTGCGGAACCGAATTAAAAATAACATTAAAAAATAATGTGGAAAAGAGTTAAGTTCTAAAAGTCCTAAGACTATTTTAAAAGACGCAGAAAATCTAGAATTAACTTTAGAAAATGAATGTAGAGCAAAAATTAAATGCTTGAAGTGCAATTTTGTATCCAGTGCGTATTTATTACAAACGTCTAGCGCAGGAAAGAAGAACTGGAAAGTTTCAAATTTTATGAAACATTTTAAAACTCATTTTACATTGAAAAAAAAAAATAAGAAACATCAAAAAAGCGAAGAAAAAGGTGGCTCCAATTTACTATCTTTTGTTATTCTAAATAACCAAACGTCCGCACAAACTGATTCGACCGAAACATGCTCGGAAACATGTGTATCAGTATCTAGTGATTTAGTTTTACCACTTCATCCAAACGTCGATTCAAACAGTTGGCAGTTATAATAGACAGCACTTTAAAAACAGTTCGGAGTTCGGTTGGTATTAACGAGGAAATTCTCAAGGAAATGTCTGAAGATCAAGGAACTGTTCATTTTTTTGAAGTAGGCGGAGATGTGGAAGAGGTAACAAGCTCCAATACGCCATCAAAGCCTCAGAAGACAAATATTTATTCAAGAAAACAAAGAAATTTGAATCTTCTTGCAAAAAATGCAATTCATGTGAACCAAACTAAGATGACCGACTTTTATGAAATTTTAAAGGATATAGAAGAGTCTATTAATTGTAATATTAATATGGAAGAGCTATTTATGCAAGCAGTTAATGAAAAGGACTTAAAAATGGAAGAAAATGATACAAATCAAGTTGCAGGCTTACTTCAATTATTATCAAAAACAACCCTGAGAAATCCTAAACTACACAAACAAAACCATAAGTTTGATGAACCTTTAAAACTTTTCTGCCTCTACATATTTATTATTGGAGGAAGACGTTTATACGAACATTTGTACACCAATTTAAAAAATGCTCTACTGTCAATTACTACATTACTACGATCGTTAGATAAAAATTCTGGCATTACCGAAGGTATAGTTAGATTTTCTGAATTGAAATCATATCTTTTAAAAAGAAACTACCCATTAAAAATATTTATCTCCGAAGATGAAACAGCAATCGTTCAAAAAGTGCGATATGATTCTAAATTCAAGCCAAAATTATTATCGTGATCGTTTGGTGCTAAGTGCTGTCTTAACAATTTGTTGATTTTTATGTGATAATCACTCAGTTTAATTTTGATGTGCTCGATATTTGCTATATAAACTAAGTGCTAGTGTTCTGTGGCTATTATTATCAAGGTACTGTGCCCTATTTCAAAGTTATTATAAAATTTGTACATCACAAACTATACATAAGGTCTATTATTGCAAATTTTACAATTTTTCTTAATTAAACCAACTATTTTTGCAAAGTGCGGTGTAGACTTTGTTGTGACAACACAGGAATATTCAGCATCGGGATTTTTGGGCTAAGTTCGTGTGCTTAGTTAAATATGTCTAAAAACTGCCCTAATTGTAATAAAAGTGTTGGAAATGATCCCCAGAAGATTTTCCAATGCCATGGATGTACTGCTTCTACACATATGGTGTGCTTACAGTTATCTGTTGAAGAAGCTAATCGTATTACTCGGTCTGCTAATCGAGCTATAAAAGTATTTTGTGATAATTGTTTACAAGGATTTAGCTCAGTTAATTCATTGAAGTCTCTTATTGTTTCCCTGCAAGAAGAAATACACGTGATTAGAGACAAACTTATTAATATGGAACAACAACAAAAACAGAGCTCCAACAATACCAATAACTTAATAGATTCAGTTTTAACTGAAATAAATGACCGCAAGCACCGTGAAACTAACATCATTATTTCTGGTGTTAACGAGGATGTCGAGTCAGATAATGACTGTTTAACAGTAGTCAATAATATGATAGCAAAAATTGCCCCTTCAGTCAATTTATCAATTTCCAAGGCTTTCAGAATTGGTAAAAAGAAGTCAAATGAGCAATCTAAACCACGTCTAATCAAAGTGGTTTTCAAAGACACGACCTCTGCACTCACTATTGTCAAAAATGCGAGCAAACTACGTCAATTTGTGGAATTTAATAATATTTATATAAATCCTGATCGTACTCCATTTCAACTGCAACAATTTAAACAAATTAAAGCTGATCTTGATGCCCGCAACTCCGATGGGAATAAGAAGTGGAAGATATCGTACAAAAATGGGAACCCTGTTATTGTTCAAAAAAACTAGATACTACAAAATCAATTTCGCTAAGTATTTATTATCAAAATGTTCAAGGACTTAATATGAGAATCAATCAACTTTATTCACTTTTGCCGTGTATAGATTTTGATGTGTTAGTTCTCTCTGAATCATGGCTTAATTCTAGTGTATTGGATAGTGAATTGTCAAATGGTGCCTATTTAGTCTATCGTAAAGACCGTAATCACCAGATGCTCAATACCACTCGTGGTGGCGGTATAGTTGTACTAGTTAAAAATTGTTTTAAATCTGAAAATGTTTCCCTTCATGTATATAATCAGCTTTTGCCACCAATAATCGATATGATTTGCGTTAAAGTTTATCAAAATAACTCATTTATTTATGTATTTGGCATTTATATTCCTCCAGCACTAAACTCTGATTTGTATGAACAATTATTCGACTTTTTCGAAACCTTTTCATTAATAAACTGTAATAATTTCGTCATTGTTGGGGACTTTAATATACCCGAGTATGCTAATAAATTTTTTTCTGAGAATTGTGTTAACAATCAATCTAGAATAATTTTAAAATTACAGCATTTATTATCATTTTCTGAATTCAAACAATATAATTATGTTTATAATTCTCAGGGTAAATTACTTGACTTAGTTATAAGCAATGTTAATTGTATTGTATCTGAAGAGAATTATTCTGTATTTGAAAAAGTTTACAAGCATCATCCTATTCTAAATATAATCATTACTTTGCCCTATCAAGATAATTGTTACAAGAATATTTGTAGTAATAATGCTAAAGTTTATAATTTTAATAAAGCAAATTACTCTAAACTATATGATTTAATATTTAACCCATATTTGCCCGGTGTTCCAACATTGGAACAATTGACATGTTCATGCCTGGTTACTGGTGTATTAGTTATAAACGCATATTTACTGACTAGTAATATTTAGTAAGGTCCAGACTTTCGAATAGAGTACTGTAACTTGAATTATTTATCGTGGGTGCAATACAATATTTTAACAAATTTGGATGATTTAAAGGTACTTGATGGCTGCCAAGAAGTGAGTATTTTTTTTATAAACAATTTAATTATAAAAAAAATATTTTGCATAAAACTCTTCTTTGATATTTACGACATAATATATTTGATTTGTATTTTCATAATATTTGTTTATAAAGTGAATTATATGCTATATAATATTGTTGTTCCAATATTGGAACACTGGGCATGAACGGGTTCATGTTTTTTTAAATATAATTTCAGAATTTTAACCACGCAGCAGCTCACTGATCTGATTGAGAGTGAAGATTTTTGGAAGGCAGATGTATTTATTACACCTCCTGACGATGGCAATGAAAGTGCTGTTGACAGTGACGATGAAGATGGCACGAATGATGTAAATCATCTGAGCGGATTACAATTACAGGCTCAAGCAGTAGCTAAAATCAGTCATGAGGGACGCACTTTTTTACTAGGCGATGAAGACGAAGATTTTGATAGTGATGACGACATACCGTTAAGTGCTTTACTGAGGAAGACTCCCATTGTACGGTCCTGGTCTGACAAAACTGATTTGCTACCTACATTTCTACCATTTATTCCGCCTAAACAAAGTCAAGATTTACAAATGAATTCGGTCCAATGTTTCGAATTATTTTTTGACAACGATATTTGCAACTTTCTCAAAGACATGTTTGAATTATATGCCAGAAATGTAAAGGCAGATCATAATTTTAGTACGAGCATTGAAGAAATTCGTTGCTTTATTGCAATTTTATTGTTTTCGGGATATGTTGATATCCCAAGATGGCGCATGTTGTGGGAAGTAGATAGCGAAACGTATAACGTTTTTGTAGCGAATGCAATGAGGAGAAATAGATTCGAGGAATTGAAAAAATATGCCCATTGCGCAGATAACAATATCCTCAACAAAAAAGATAAGTTTGCGAAAATGCGACCATTATTAGATAAACTAAATGAAAGATTTTTATCCAATGCCGCACTTGTGGAACATATGAGCATAGATGAAAGTATGGTACCCTATTTTGGCAAACATGGAGCAAAACAGTTTTTGAAAGGGAAGCCAATCCGCTATGGGTATAAATTTTGGTGCATGTGTGAACCACTTGGCTATCTTGTACAATTTGAACCGTATCAGGGAAAACAAGACGACAGAAATAATTTAGATTTAGGATTGGGAGGATCTGTAGTGATGGACCTCATTTGTAAACTACCGAAAAACGTTGCATTTAAAATTTACGGAGACAGATATTTTTCGTCACTGAAATTAGTAAACAGGCTGATAGAAAATGGAATAGGTTATACAGGAACTATAATGGCAAATCGAATAGAAAAATGTCCTTATATAAACAAAAAAAATTTGGAGAAAAAAGAACGAGGATTTTATACATTTACCACTGATACATCATCAAATTGCACTATAACAGCGTGGAACGATAATAGACTAGTGTTAACAGTAAGCTCATGTGACACAACTTATCCACTTGGTAATGCAAATCGATGGAATTCGAAAGAAAAGAAAAAAACTGCCTGTACCTCAACCTAATGTTATTGCGATGTATAATAAGTTCGTGGGTGGAGTTGATCGCATGGATGAAAATATTTCGAATTATCGAATTTCCATTCGTTCTAAAAATGGTGGTGGCCTGTATTTGCATTTTGCATTGATTGTAGTATACATAATGCTTGGCAAATATATCGAAAGCAAAAAAATTGTGAAAAGGTAGACTACTTAAAATTTAGAAGGGACATAGTTCAAATTTATCTCGGTAAATACGGTCAACCAGTAATAGGAGGCGGTCGGCCAAAATCAACAAAACAAATAGATGCACGTGTTCATGATGAAATACGATATGATCGCATTGATCACTGGATGGTTCAAGCACAAAAACAAAATAGATGTGCTTTATGTAAAAAAAACTCAACAAAAATGTGTGAAAAATGTAAGGTAAATTTACATGAAACATGTTTCAAAGATTTTCACGTAAGGTAATTATTTGTGTTATGTTCAAATTTTAGAATAAATGTTAATTTTATAAATATTTCATGTAATTAAAAGATAATAAACTTATTCTCATTGATTTTCCAATATTTATTTACATCCTTCATATATAAAATATATTGCACCCATTCGTTCCCGGTGTTCCAATATCGGAACATGTTTCAAATTGTTTATAGGAATGTTTAAAATAAAAAATATATATTTTTTACTCGTATTAACACTATATCAACTAAAAACCATGGATAAAAAGTTTTTTTTCAAAAAAAAATTAATTCGGGCAAAAACGGGTTAATTATAATTGGAATCAATTTGCTACATTCACTGATGTCAATGATGCTTGTACTCACTTGTACACAATACTGTATGGTTTTTTTGAAGAGTGCGTTCCTTACTCCTTTGTCAATAGAAGCTCTTTTCCTCCATGGATTACTAGTCCTATTCGGAAAGATCTTAAAATGAAAAATCATTATTTGAAAATGTCCAGAAAACATCCTAATATTAAAACTTATCACGATCACTTCAGATATTTAAGATGTAAAATTAAGCGTGATATTCAATATTCGTATAAACAATATACTCTGAAGTGTGATAATAGTATTAATACTGATCCTCGCAAATTTTGGTACAGTATAAATTCCAAACGTAATTGTTCAAATTATCCCAACCCAATGTATATAAATGATAATAAATTAAGTACATCTCAAGAAATTGTGAATAGTTTTGCCAGTTATTTTCACAGTGTTTTTGAGCCTCATGCCACAAACGTGTTTATTCCTGCTACAGTTATTTCCAGTAATGAAATTAATCTTACTATTATTACTGTTGATGAAATAATCTTGGCAATTAGAAAACTTAAATCCAATCTTACTGCAGGTCCAGACCTTGTTCCAAATATTGTAATTAAGGATTGTGCCTATTCAATGTCTATAGTTTTGTTCCACATTTTTAATTTGGCCTTAAAAACTAACACATTCCCTTTTATATGGAAGAATTCTAAGATTATACCTGTCTTTAAATCAGGTGATAAAAAAATTATTAATAATTACCGTCCTGTGTCCATACTTTCAGGATTTAGTAAAGTATTTGAAATGATTATATTTAATACAATTTATAATAAAATTAAATCAGTGCTTTCTTTTTCCCAACATGGGTTCATGAGACATAGGTCTACGTCAAGTAATCTTTGTTCTATTACTCATCACATTGCAAATGCATTGGATAATCAAGGTCAAATTGATGTCATTTATACTGATTTTGCCAAAGCATTTGACAAAATAGACCATTCAATTATAATTCAAAAACTTGAAACTTTTTCTATTTCAACAGCTCTTATACATTTAATTTCCTCATATCTTGAGGATCGTAAGTTTTATGTTCAAATTAGTGGATGTAAGTCAAATTCTCATATGGCAACATCAGGTGTACCTCAAGGGTCTAACCTTGGACCTCTTCTATTCCTTATGTTCATCGATGATATTTCGTATGTCATTGTTAACAACAAATGCCTTTTTGCAGATGATCTTAAAATATATCGGTCCATTAATCTTGTTGAAGATTGTATCTCTTTACAGGAGGATTTAAATAATATTTTTATGTGGTGTTCAAATAATAGACTAGCGTTAAATTTAAGTAAATGTAAAACATTGTCTTTTTCGCGTAAACAATCAGTTATTCATTATAACTATAATATTAATGACTTTAGTCTTGGTAGAGTCAGTCAAATAACGGACCTTGGTGTATTGTATGACGCAAAACTTACATTTAATCCCCATGTTAATCAATTACTATCCAGTGTAAATAAGTTGCTTGGTTTTATTATCAGAAATACACGAAATTTTTATAATATTCAAGCAATTTTTACTTTGTATTTTTCAATTATTCGTTATAAATTAGAATACTGTGTGGTTATTTGGTATCCTATTTATAATGTTCACATTGCTGCTCTTGAAGCAGTTCAAAAGAAATTTTTAAAATATATTTATTTCAAAATAATGAATTATTATCCACCTCGAGATTTATCATACAATATTCTACTAAATATTTTTCAAATGGAATCTCTTGAGCAACGTAGAACAAAAATTTGCCTCACACATTTACATAAATTAATCCACTTTCGCATTGATGACCCTCTGTCTCTCTCTTACCTTAATTTCCAAATTCCCTACTCTTCTACTAGACATTATACACCATTTTATTTCCCTATACCACGCACTAACATCGCTTCACGATCGCCAATTAATAATATGTGTAATATCTATAATTCGATGTATAATTGTTTTGATATTTTTGTTAACAATGCTGTTCAAATGATTAAATGTTTGTTTAATGATAACTTATAGAGTTAAGTAAAAACATCATTTACTACACTGAGTTTGTTTCATTTGTTAAAATGAATATTTTGCTTGTTATTTTTTCATTACATTATATTATGTATTGTTATTATTATTCTTTGCTCATTATTGGGTTTGTAGCCTGTCAAGCATTGTATGTTTAAAATAAAATAAAATAAAATAAAATAAAATAAAATAAAATAAAATAAATCAAATAAAATGGTTGGATTCGTTTTACCATTAATCAGAATACTGGATTTCCAGTTATTAATAAAAATTTCGTAAATTCATTAAAAGATATTAAAAATGCATTTGATAGAGAAAAGTTATCAAATAAAGCGTACGTATTTATGGCGCAACCAGTAGTTGACAAAGCTCCGGCGTTTTGTTTAAGTATTTTTGGTTCCGACAATCGATTTAATTATGAAGATGTATTACGAAGATGGTAATTTATAACAAAAGAAGCACATCGCCAAGATATTGAAATTATAGGTTTTTCTAGTGACGGTATATATATTTCGTATGAAAGAAAGACAGTACAAATACATTCGATAAAATAATACATGAAGAATAAGAAAAGAAAAAAAAACATTACAAATTAAATATTTTTGACGGTGATCCCAAATTTCTAAAATCGATGAGGATAAAATCCGGCTTTGCTACAACCTAGATTACAGAACAAGAAACTAACATGTATTATCCATATTTTCAGTTAGGTGTATAAAAAATATTTTGAATATTAACAATATTATCATATTTTTACTTGTAGATGAAGTTCGACAAAGAAAAACCAGTTCACATACAAGATACTGTGCACATAGCTACGTAGCTAAAACCTAGATTTTTAAAAGCTGAATTGGAAATGAAAATGTGTAATTATATTGTATCTCCAGCTCATATTAAGATATTAATTGCATCATATCCGAAAGATCAACATCTTCTGTGCAAAAATTATTGAAATGGTAGGTTTTCTTTAGATTTCTGTACAATTGTATTACATAATTATTATAATTATTACTATATTAAAATAGGTGCCGATAAAATGAATTTTAACGCAATTGAAAAGTTGTCTTCTCCATGTGTTTTGAATCTTCTAAAAATATAAACAACAGTCAAGCATCTAGGCAGTATTTACTTCCCACACGAAAAGTAATTGATTCATTTTTGGATAAAAGTCTCACGTTAGAGGAAAGAATCTACAATATATGGTATGCCGTATTTTTCTGCAGAAAGTGGAGGAAATGGCTGATTGAAAAAAGACTAAGCGTTCAAAAAAATTATAAACATATATATATATATATATATATATATATATATATATATATATATATATATATATATATATATGTGTGTGTGTGTGTGTGTGTGTGTGTGTGTGTGTGTGTGTGCCCATGGCCTTTTAGTTCTCTTAGAAAAATGTAGGAACGGGAATTATAAACTGTTACCATGGCTATACAGTACGTCAGGCTTGCGTAAAAATATTTAGAGAAACACGAGCAATGTCCACAATCTTCTCTACAATGGTTAACTTCGACCTTTTAGATTTATTACGAAGACTAAACAGTAAACAAACGATAAACGAAATTAGTACTGATTTAGGTTAGTTTTCCTAGAGGGTTAATGATAAGAAAATGCGAGAATTTTCTATAATTTGGGTATCTTTTTAAATTACAGTTAAATAAAAATCCAGAGAAAATTAACAAAATCGTCTGTAAATTAATATTAAAAGCTTAGTTTGTTAATAAAATTAAAAATTACCCCTAACATTATCCTTTTTATTTTATTATTAATATTAGCCTTCGACTCCATAACACTATACTTAGTTTGTTATTAAACCTAAATCAACACTACATAAGAAAAAAAAAAACACTTTTTCTGTAATGTCCTCTCTTGCTCTTTATTTATATGTATAATTCTTATTAATAACTTTGTATTTTAAATAAAAAGTACACGTGTTGTAGAAAAAGATTTTATATTTCCCAGAGAAGTGCCTAACCAGATGGGATGCAATCAAACAGGAAACGCACATCTGTTAATCCCTTCTCAGGAAAACATACTGCAGATTATAATACAGGCAAAGGACGAAGCAAATATAAATTCCAATAATTTGGGAATTACACTCGATGACTGTGAAAATTCGTATTTCGAGAGAATAACTGTAAATGTGTTAGAAACGGCACAGAGCGAAAATAGTGACTCAGAAGAAGACATGACCCAAGAAATATTGGTAGATGAGAACCCGAATAGTGCTATGGCTTATCCCGTATCTGACTCTGATATAGAAGAAATGAATAACGATATTTGATTTTTAACTTCTTGCAATGATCTTAATTTGAAAGATTACAAAGACAGAAAATAAAAATAATTCATATTTATAAGTTTAATAGGTAATGAAAAAAAAAATACCGTTAGAAAATCTTCACTTTGTTGGATGATGAGCAATAAGAATAAATTATCAAGTGATAGAATTTTACGAGCGAGATCTATGCACTCTGATAAAAATAACGTTGTTTCAAAGAAACTAAAACGTGTAAAAAAATTAATACTACAACAAAAAATCAAAAGAAGAGAAAAATCAGCGAATCTAGTAACTCATCGTCATTATCGACTATATCAGCTCACAACAATAAATCAGAAATAGAGGAAGATTTTGACACAAGGGTTTCAGAACAGGATGGCCGAGATGACAAAAATAAAAATTGAAAAGTCGAAAATTACTAGGCCATTTATTATGATAGTCAAATGGTATCTTGGTAGAATTATAAATATTAATGGGGATATACAGGGTGTCTCTATAAGCTTGCTCACTATTGGTAACTTCTTTATTTGAAGAGATACGAGGTTGGTTAAATGAGCAAAATTGTGCCATTTTATATCAGAAAATTGATCATGTCGACAAAAAAATAAGTGTATCTGCGGTTCCCAAAATTTGGGACAAAATATATTTTTTTAATGGAACCTTTTTTTATTCTTTTATTGGAAAGAGTATTTTTTTCTCTTTTCAATAAGGTGTAACGCGGCAGTGTGAGACCACCGGCGTACAATTTATCGTGATCGTCAATAATACCCTACGTTGTGTTTATGTAAATAGTGCCCAGAATTCTTTGATTTGAAGTCGTGGTAGTGTGAGGAATAAAACAAATAAAAACATAGATTCAACAATAAACACCGTTTATTCAACAAGAAACATGGATTAAAAATATTTTCAGTACAATGAAAATGTCTGATACTTATGGCCGGGGACGGCGTGGGTATGCCCTGGTTAGGACCGTGGCTGTCAGCGGGCTCGGACGGGGTACGCACCGGGGCGCAGCGCAGGCAGCGTCGCGGTACAGCCGGAGCAGCGGCCTTGGTACGTGGGCCGTGGTCACGGCCGTGGACGATGTCCCTCAGATGTAGGAATACGCATATAGCGTCACAGACATACAAGATGTCCGATGTAAATTTAATACTTGGTCTGGTGTTATATTTATTACATGGATGTTGTTGGAGAATCGCAACTGGACCACTGTGTGAAGCGTGCGCTCCCCTGTTATCAACGTAGCAATCACGGTGAGTGAGAGGCGAGGTTGGAGAATCGCAACTGGACCACTGTGTGGAGCGTGCGCTCCCCTGTTATCCTGCCTACACTGGCCGTTTATTTATAATTTATCGGAATACGCCGCTGTTGGAGAATCGCAACTGGACCACTGTGTGGAGCGTGCGCTCCCCTGTTATCAACGGCGCAACCGTACGGAAAGTGAGTGACGAGGTTGAGAATCGCAACTGGACTACTGTGTGGAGCGTGCGCTCCCCTGTTATCCTTTCACCACTAGCAGTGCAATGCGTTAAATAATATCCCAGGGCTACAGGTGAGAGCGTAGCCGACACCTTACAGCAATACCAACATATAACACCAATACCAAAGCCTCAAAAAGCTACCATAGAGGCTGATCCTGGTCGAAACTAAGATGCCTTTCCGAGTGCCGTGCACCCAGTTTTAAACACATAGGCGCCACCCCTAAAGATTGGGGGTGGAAAGGATGGAAGATTAGATGTCCATACGTGAAACTGTAACAGACAGAAATTTCTGAGAAAAACATCTTAATGATATGCGCCTCATTCGTTAATGTCCCGATGTAGTGGGGAAGTTTCTGCATATGCAGATTGTATGTTGAACGGAGACAGCTTATAATTGTTGACCCTGATTTGTTCGAACACATCCCAAGTAGCCAGCCTTGCTTCCCTGTGCCTATTTGTGGAGAGAATTCTCGCATGTTGATTTGCTAATTAGCTGCCTTCAAAAAATCACATATGCCCTATATATTAGACAAAAACACCAAGATCCCTACTTAAACAAAGATACCTTTAAATCTCGGACTGGTGAGTGGGACAGAGATGGCCTGCGAGAGTGCTGCTTTCAACCCCCACTTCATAATGTTCATTTAATTCTTGGTTTACCTAAAGCGAAAATATTTACACAAAATACAAATGTTTAAATAAATATGAAATGTTTATCGACATCAATGAGGAGCCTATTAAATATTTCGTTGATTATTTTGTTTATTGTTCATGTTTTACCTAGTAATTCATAGGTTCATAGGTGTCAATTTTCCCTGTCAGGGCCGGCTTCGAAATAAACTTGTGTAATTTATTTAGTATCACACTGTTATATTGTTTCTCATGCTACTACAATGGTAAATCAATTAGTAAATGTTAGTTAGTCATATTAGTTGTTTATTAACTGTCAAACATTCTAAGTATTATTGTACATTCTAATATTCATTCAAACTGCAGATATTCTCACGCTACAATCTCATGCCTGACCTGTCTTAAGTTTCACAACCCTCAGACCTATGGAAATTTATTACCCTCTTGAGCTGGCCGGCAAATATTCTTGGCACCATTCTAATCGGTAACACGTGCACTATATTTTTGTCTCCATGTAGAAAACTGATACTAAAGATTTGAAATAATACCTAAATAAATATGTCATCGTCATTAAAGAAATCTGCGTATACAGCAGCTTGGCCCACCCAGCTATAGTACTATGCCGTGTTGATATATTTATTTATTTGTTTATTTATTTATTTAATTATGTATACAAACCGTATGTCGTCGCGTTTCAAAGGTAATGTTGTTTATGTACAATTTTTTCAAATAATCGAGTTATTTACGTTTAAAAATATTTTTTGTAATGTGTGTTATTAGTTTATTTAGTTAAGTAAGCCATGGAAACAAATAATTCTTTGTTTGTTTGTTTGACGTTTAATAATTCCTCCTGTAAAGTTTTCTGTTTAAAAATGTTTAATAACTTCACAAATGAAGAAAAGTTAGATATGATCTTACTATATGGAAAGTGTAATATGAATTCTGTGCAAACTTGTGTTGAATATGAAATAAAGTTTCCAGAGCGGAATCAACCGCATAGATCAATGTTCAAGCGATTAGCATTGTCATTAAAAAATTGTGGTTCTTTCTGTAAAAAGAATAATACAAGGGCCAGAGTTGTTAATAACGAAGAACATGAAATTGATGTCTTAGCTGCTGTGACCTTGAATCCAACATCAACAAGGGAGATGTCATAATTGTGGTATAAGCCGAACTTCTGTTAACAGAATTTTAAAAAGAAATACATTTAAACCATACAAAATTAATTTATTACATCATTTAAGGCCCGGTGATGAGAACAGACGTATCGAATTTTGTAATTGGTTTTTACAACATCAGGCAGATCCACAATTTCACAAAAAAATACTATGGTCCGATGAAAGCAGATTTACCAATAACGGGTTATTTAACAGACATAATCACCATTACTACTCCATGGAAAATCCTCGCGAAATTAGTATTACTAGATATCAAGAACGTTTTGGATTTAATGTTTGGTGCGGGATATTAAATAATTACTTGATAGGCTCAATAATTTTCGAAGAGACATTGACTGCAAATCGATATCTAAATTTACTTCAAAATGATGTAGAACATGCATTAGAAAATATTCCATTAAACACGTTACAAAATTTACAATATTTCCAACAAGACGGAGCTCCTGCACATAATTCTAATATTGTTAGAAATTATTTGAACCTAAATTATCCTGGTTCCTGGATTGGAACTCATGGTCCTGTTTCTTGGCCGGCGAGTTCACCTGATATTACTCCAATGGACTTTTTTTCTATGTGGACATCTTAAAGATCGTGTTTACATTAACCCAGTAAATACTGTTGAAGATTTACGAGAAAGAGTTTTACAGGCCTGCCAAGATATTTCCAGACATCAGTTACGTAGAACGGTCCGCTCTGTTCCCAAAAGAGCTGAAATGTGCCTAAGAAATGATGGCTTTCAATTTGAATACTGTCTTTAATTGTTTTGTTATTATTTGTTAATGCTAAATAAGTTAATAAAATAATAATTTTATAAAAAAACAATTGTTTCCATGGCTTACTTAACTAAATAAACTAATAACACACTTTACAAAAATATATTTTTAAACGTAACTCGATTATTTGAAAAAATTGTACATAAACAACATTACCTTATTGAAAAGAGAAAAAAATACTCTTTCCAATAAAAGAATAAAAAATATATGGTTCCATTTAAAAATATATATATATATATTTTGTCCCAAATTTTGGGAACCGCAGATACATTTTTTTTGTCGACATGATCAATTTTTTAATATAAAATGGCACAATTTTGCTCATTTAACCAACCTCGTATCTCTTCAAATAAAGAAGTTACCAATAGTGAGCAAGCTTATAGAGACATCCTGTATGCGAGGTTAAGTTTCTTCAAGTTGATCTACAAGATTTTAAATGGCCACGAAAGAATGACATACATAATGCACATAAAGATTTTTTATTTCATGATCCAGTGTATTTAAATGAAAATGGACCTTTTAAAATTAAAAACTCAGAGTGAGTATTAATAAATAATAAATACAAATTGTTAAAAAAATAACAAATACAATAAAATATTAATAAAAACAAAACTCTGTCATTTTTATTACACCCAAATTCAAACTTCATGACATAAACAACGGCACAATGTACAATATACATATTGGGAATATACAAGAGTATTTAGGAATACACTGAAATACTTTAGAATATGAGGGAATATTTCGGAATACACGGGCATACTCTGGAATATATATAAATATTCCAGAATATTTCGGAATACACTGGAATATTTCGGAATACCGAGCTATTCCCTGGAATACGTCATTTTTATGAAAGTATTCCGAAAAATGGGATTTATTGTACAAATTGTGAGGTAGTGGTTGACCCCTCGAGTGCAGTGCTCTACCAGTTATAATAATAACTTTATTTACGGACTATACCCTTTTGTACAAAACAAGTTACACAAGTGAAATAATAAATATATTGAAAATATATAAGTAAAGTACATATATAATTTAATTTAAATACATAATAATTATGATAAGGTAGATTTTAAATCTTTCTTAAAACTGTTCAAAGGTCTATTAAATATACATATATTATCATATACAGAGTTTACATTTCCGATAATCCTGTTTAGAGGGGAGAAAAGCATATAGTTGGTTCTAGCATCGGTTCCTTTCAGCAGTGCAGTACTACGAGTAATATATTGAGGTACTAATAAAGACAACATGTTGAGTATTTCAGTTGAGATGATCAAATTATTTAAAATTTTGAAAATGAAAATGATGTCATAGTATTTTCTCCTTACATTTAGAGGTGTTAAACCAAAATATTGTAGTAAGAGAAAGTAATTTGAATTATCAAATTGGACATTACTTTTGTAGGCTAAATATTTAACAAACTTTTTTTGAACATTTTCAATTCTTTCAATATGTGTAATATAAGATGGCGACCAGATAACAGAGCAGTATTCCAATGTAGATCTAATAAAAGCATTATAAATTATTAAGAGAGTACGGATGTTTGTAAAATCTTGCGAAATTCTTTTCAAGAAACCTAATAATTGTAATGATTTATTTATTACTAAATTAAAATGTTCATCAAATAGCAATTTAACGTCTAATATAATTCCAAGATCTCGTATAGAAGTGACTAATTTTAAAGTTACATTGTTTATTTTATAAAGGAAATCAATATGTTCTCGTTTTCTTGAAAAACGCATATGTTTACATTTTTCTAGGTTAAGCTCAATGAAATTGTTTTTACACCAGGTGTAAAATCTATCCAAATCTGATTGTAACTTGGCACAATCATCAAGAGTTCCAATATCTTTATAAATTTTTAAATCATCTGCAAAAAGAGAAATTTTTGAATATAGTATAACTGCATGCAAATCATTAATATATAGAGAGAAAAGTAAAGGCCCTATATGCGACCCCTGTGGAACGCCAGAGGTAACTCTGATCATTTTAGAAAAAATACCATTAACCTTAACAAATTGTGTTCTATTTACGAGATAAGATTCTAACCAATTTATGAGTGGATATCCAATTCCTGAATTGTTTAATTTATGAATTAGTAGTTCAATATTCACCCTATCGAATGCCTTTTTGCAATCTGTATATATACTATCTACGTAGAGACCTTTATCCATACACGTATAGGCAAACTGTATGTATGGTAATAAATTAGTAGCAGTAGATCTTCCTGCATAAAATCCGTGTTGCTGGTCTAATATAACATTTTTGAAATTTTCAAATAATTTTTCATAGACAATACATTCCAAGATTTTCGGGATAGCTGACAAGATACTAATAGGTCTATAATTGGAGATATCTGCTCTATTACCTGATTTGTAAATCGGTACTACATACGCAGATTTCCACTGATCAGGGAAACATCCTGTAGTTAACGATAAATTAAAGATGTAAGTTAAAGGTTCAGCCAATATATCGGCACCTTCTTTAAGGAAATAATTTGGTATTTCATCGGGTCCTGATCCTTTACTATCATCTAGTTTCGAAAGCCTTATTCTGACATCCTCGCAAGTGACTCGTACGTGATTTATGGTATTAGCCACAGGGACGTTATTATGGTGATCCGATTGAGAAAAATTACTTGTAGTATACACTGACTGAAAGTAATCAGCAAATAAGTCAGCAATTTGATTACCCTCTGAAACAGAAATATCATTGTAAAACATACTGTTAGGAATAAAATTATTTTCCTTTTTAGAATGCACATATTGCCAAAAGTATTTAGGTTCTTCGATGATATTTAATTGAACTTTATTTAAGTAAGAGGTATAATTATTATGAACAGAATTTTTACATTCTTTACGTAATTCGTGAAACACATTGTAATCATTAATAGTACCAGATTCTTTATATTTTTTATGTGCCATTTTCTTTTTAAATATTAAAGATTTAGAATTTGCTGTAAACCAAGAAGGAAAGGTACTTGTATTTTTTGCTTTTGTTAAAGGCACACAGTTTTCAATAGTATTGTATAGTATGGAATATAAACAGTTTACAGCATCGTATGAATTAGCAGTTACATAAAGTTCACTCCAGTCAATAAGAGATAAATTGTGAATAAGGATATCAAGAGGTACAGCTTTGTAATCCAGTCTATAACAGTCAGTTTTAGGTAGCTTATTACTAGATTCTGTCGTAGGTATTACAATATTTAGTGTTGGGTGATGTGTATCACATTTAACTAAATCAATATTAGATTTATTTACAGATATATCTGAATTTGTGCTTAATATAAGATCTAATATTACATTATTAACATTTTGAATGCTATTTAATTGCATAAGGCCTAAATGACTGAAATTATCGCAAAAATTTTCTTCGTTGTTATTAGAGGGACAACAAGTTAAAATATTGCATATATCTGGATCTTGTTCCCAAGTTATATTGGGTAGGTTGTAATCCCCAAGTAGAATAAACTCTGAGTAAGGATAATTACGCATTACAGATTTAACAGTAAGTAGATGGTCCATGTAAACCATATTATTGCACTTGGGGGGAATATATAGAGCACATATTATGTAGTTCTTGTTACAGACACTTATACTTATCCAAATTTCTTCTCTATCTTCGGTGTTTGCAGATATTATATTAGATGTGATGTCTTTCTTGACGGCTATTAGGACACCCCCTCCCATGGAAACTTTGAGGAGATCGAATCTTCTATCTTTTCTATAAATGGAGTAGCGTTGATCGACAATTTCAGAGTCGTTAATACCTTCATGTAGCCAAGTCTCTGTTAACACTATAACGGAATAGTTCTCACACAAAATATGTTTGTATATCAAATGTGTTTTCGTTCTCAGACCACGTACGTTTTGGTAATATATAGTAATATTATTATTACAGTTCATTTTACTTCTAAAAAAGGTTTATTTGCATTATTATTTTTAAATTTCAAGAAGAACTTATTTAAAATTACACCACTGGGCCAGTTATTAGCATCTAGAACGATATTTAAATAATGGTTGGGAAAACTTAATTTAAATGATGAATAGGTAGTATATTTAGGTTTTATTGAGGTTACGGCAAAGTTTTTAATTTTTAGAGCATTTAAATGATCTTCTATTTGTTTCGGTTTAACATCAGCTGACAAACGCGATATAAATACATGTTCATATTTAGGTACAACAGTAAGTGCAGAATTGTTGGATAAATTAGTACCGGAGCCGATGATAATTTTATTTCTTTGTTTCCTTTGATTTTTCTTGTTTTCAACCAATATAAAGTCTTCACTGTTTTCATTCACATTTAAGGTTATTTTGGGATTTTTATCAATAACTTCTTTTAGAGGTTCTATTTCATTTATATGTGGGTCACTTACCGAAGAATTAGATTTATGTCTAAATCTTCGTGCATATGATTTATCTGATGTATTATCTAGATTTGACACTTGTTTATTTATTTTCGTTTTTAAGTTGCTATCGACATCTGCCGTATTGTTAATAAAGGCAATATTATTGTCGCTAGTCGGTAATTCAGTTAATACTTGTTTATTTGTAGCTAAATCAGCCTTGATCGATAAGGATGAATTTATATCAGATAAATTATTATTGATATTATTTATGCTCGATTTAAGATGTTTTAATTCTTCACTGAGATTAATAATAATTTTATCTTGATTTTGAAATATTTCTAAATATTTATTTAATATATGTTCAACATTGGTCTCACTCTTATTAGCTTGGCACGTGTCACAAACAAATTTAAGTCTTTTATTTCTTGAAATACAGTTGTACTCACTTTTTTGAACAGATACACACACTGTATGAAACGTATTCTCACATTTTCCAAAACATGTTACAATTAATTCATCTTCTGGATTAAGTTCTTGTTTACACTCAAAACAACGGGGATCTGACTGATTCGCCATATGCTATAACTATGGAAACAGCTACTATATTAAAAAAAAATGCTGATCATGTCAAGTGTAATTGACATGTATGTGTAATAATGTACTTGAAATATGGAATCTTGTACAAGAAACTTTCTGAATGGAATTTGTACATAACAAAAATACACGGAACTGACGGAAGGTAATGTGCTGGCCACATCAGATTTTTTTAATATTATGTGTGAAAAAAGTTGGTGTATTTTACTTGTCCCTGTTTCCAAAATGACAACTGCAGAGTGCAGACCCGTGAAGTTTTGGACAAAACTAATGAAAAGCATTGGGCATGTTCACGCAAGCACATTATTCATTTTAACTACATTTCACTTCATTAGTACATTACAAAGTTAAGGAACTTTTAACTTTTTATTTCATTTTCACTAAAAATGCTCTTTGTTGACTTTTGATACAGCGTTGTTTACTCATTATTTCTGTCAAAACCAAGGTGCACTGATAGATTTAGTTCCACAATATGAGTTTATTTACAATAAAAAACAAATAATATAAAAATAAACAAGCGAATGCTAATGCGTGGAGATCTATAGGTGAAGTTATGAAATGTACACATAAGATATATCGTAAATGTATTTTGATTTGTTATTCATGTCTGGATATTTATAGAAGAGGCCAAAACATCCTGGAATTCTCTGCGAAATAGATTCGTGACAGAAAGAAGGGTATTGAGACAAACACCATCGGGCAGCTAAACACAAACCGAATGGCGATATCTTTCGCAAATAGCGTTTCTAGAAGAACGCGTCAGTGTTAGAAAGTAATTATATAACTTTAATAATGGAATTATTTATTATATATGATTTGTAGGACTTATAGAAATGTTGAAACACTGACTGTGGAACACACCAAAAACGGTTCATTCTTTGGACGTGAATATGAACGAAGGCACAACGGAGAAAAATAAAGTTGGCGAAGAAGAAAATGTGGTAGAACCTGTAATAGAAAACATGCCGGAAGAAACTGTATCTGAAGATTGTGTGCCAATTAAAACACCAACACGGTCGTTTTCAGAAAATACCGAATCAACACACAATAAAAATATTTATAGCATGAAAAAAGGAAAATTGGTTGAAACAAGCATTGAAAAAACTATATCGTCAGCAGTTGCATAAAAAATTATAGAAACACCAGAAGAACAAGACGACGAAGATACTTTGTTCGGAAGGACAACTGCTTTATCGGTAAAGCAACACGTGAATATTCTCTCGTTCATTGTGTTTCACAAAACTTGAAAATGAATCGAGGAATAGCAGTAATGTTTAAGAAAAAGTTTAATAATGTAAACTTATTGAGATCTAAAAATCTAATGGTGCGATTATGGTCAATAAATTTAAAAATGTAACGATGGAACTACCAAGGTAACATAATTTAAATCTCAAAGTTATTATGGTCACAATTTAAAATTAAATTTTACTGTAAATTCCTCTGTAACTTCACATCCACGAAATGTTCGCCGTAACACTAAATTTGAGGTTAATTAAATGTTTACTTCACTCAAAAAATTGTTTTAATATGAAATTCATACCAATAATTCTACAAATGATTGGTGAAGAAGATGATATTCGGCAATTATCAAAATATAATATATTCAAATAAAAAAATCCAAATAATAAATCGTTTTAGAAAAAACTTAAAAATAAAAAGAAGGATTTTAAGGGATTACGAAAATCCTTTTGAAATTCCCAAACCTATTTTTATTGAATATTTTAGATTGTCAAAAACCACTATTATATATCAGGTAATAGAACCACTACAAAATGTAGCTAGAAATTCAAGACGGAGAGATGCAATTCAGTTTCATTTAAAAGTTTTGGCTACAATAAATTTTTTGGCCGATAGTTCAGACTAAAAGGCTGTTGGTAATTCCTTATTGACATTTATGAGTCAACCATGTATAAGCCTTGCCATAAATGAAGTTTGCCGTTTAATAACAACGCATTTAAGCCATATTTGGATTAAGTTTCCTATTAATAGAGAAGAACGAAATTCGCTAGAAGAAGGCTTTTACATGAAATATTAAATGCGGGGAATTATTGGTGCTATTGATGGGACTCACGTCGAAATAATAGCACCACCTATTATAGATGAAGTACATCAGGCGCATCTATACATAAACAGAAAGAAAAGGTACTCAATAAACGTTATGCAATATGTGATTCAGATTGTAAAATTATTGGGCTTAATGCCAGATATCCAGGTTCTGTGCATGAAGCAGCTGTTTGGATGACATCAAATATAAGAAAGATTTTGGGACGACAGTTTGAAGAGGGTAACAGAAATTATTATTTAATCGGTGATAGTGGTTACGGAGTTGAACCTAGGTTACTAACTCCAATTATTAACGCTGCTGAGAATACTCCTGAAGCTTTATATAATTTTGCTTTGAAGCAGTCAAGGAATATTGTTGAACGGACCAATGGTTTACTAAAAGGAATATTCAGGTGCTTATCAAAATTTCGTGTATTGCAGTATTACCCTACAACTGCAGCCTTTTTAATATATTCATCAGCAGTGCTGTATAATATGAGGAAAAAAGAAAATTTTGGCAATGACGACGAATTATTAGAATTTAATGAAAACGAAAATGCAGTTTTACAAGACAATGATGCACAAATGAATAATTTAGAAATAGATGTAGGAGACGTTGAACAACAAACACTAAGGGAATATATAGGAATTAATTATTCATTTCTTTCCATTTCAAATTATATAAATTAATACTCATATTACTTTTTTTACTTTATTTGTGAAATGAACAAAACATATCCCAAATAACAATTTAGAATATCATATGACATATTTTTCATAATTAGCAAATAAATGATTTAAAGATGGATAAGTAAATAGTTTATTATTTTTTTATTATAATTTATTAATTCCAGAAATGATTAAATCTAAAATAAACAAGAACTATCCTAGGAAATAAATAAATATAATAAATAAATTAAAAAATAATATTTTAAAGAAATTATTTATATTTGCAATCAAATTTGAAATCTTTATGCAAATATTTAGTTCTCGTGGCCGTTTCGATTTGGTTTGAGGTTTCGAAGTTTCTTTCTGTTTCAAATTACCTTCAACTTCATTTTGCTCTTCTTGTGGAACATTTCTATGCATTTGTTCTAAAATGTTTCCAGTCGGAATATTCAGTTCTCTTCTCTGTTCTCGTGCTCCCTTTGATTTTGATTGAGATTTAGGATTTTCTTGGTACCTTTGCTCTTCTGTTGAACTTTGAAGAAGAAATTGGCATTCATCTTCAAACAACTTTGGAATGTCTAATATGCATATATTATTTTCTTCATTAACATTTTCGTTTTCCTCCGCCATGTTTATCATAGTTCCACATAGCTCAGTAACATTTGAATTTCCCTCCACAACGACCCGGCCCCAAGCATTTATAGCTCTTTCTTCCAAATCACTTAGTGGATTTTTTACTTCAGGACCGCCTTCCGTTTTCTTCCGATCAACAACATTTTTTCTATGTTTGTATCGCGTACTATTTTTCCAATCGTTAAAGCTCTGTACAATCAAACATAAAGCATTTTATAATTAAGAAATAAAGTATTTTTATTACGTATATATTTAATATAGAAATAAAGAATATATGGCAATTTTTATTACTCATATTTATAGAGTCGGCTTGATCTTTTGCGGGGCCATATGCAGGATTTTACCGCGGTTTTTCAGATTCGAAGATGTTTGGAATGTGATGCAGATGTTCAAGCCGCGGAGACTGCAGAAACAGGAGAAAATATTTTGTTGGTAGAACCCGTTGCTGGCCCAAGTTCTACATGCATTGACGAGGAGGACGAAGAAGAAACTGAGGTAATTATTTCTATTTTAAACAATTTAATTTTTCTGTTTGATTTGACATGTATATAATAAACTCAGAACTTTCGAAACGCTGTCATTTAATTTTCTGGGCAATATTGATTTGTTTTTGTTCCTCTTTCTAGAGGCACGTACAATATACATTCTTTTTGTTGTTTCAGTTTATATCAAGTGATATGATTGGAGAGACTTGTTCATCAACAGGCACACAAACATCTCCTGTCACTCAAGGTACCCAGTCCCCACGAAAGTTCAAATTGGTACAAAAAGTTAGAAATTTGCAAAGACGACTGCAACGGCGGGACAGAAAACTGGAAACCGTTAATGACCTTGTTGAACATCTACAGCGGAAGAGCGTACAGTCTCGAGATCTTTTGTAATTGTTACAGGGTCATTTCTCTGAAGTTATGGTCAACATAATTAAGCAAGAACAAAATTTTAGCGGAAAAAGTAAAATGGGAAGAAGGTATAACGATACAATAAAGCAGTTTGCTTTAACATTACATTATTACTCCCCAAAAGCCTATGAATTTGTAGCTCAACATATGACCTTACCCTGTCCTCGAACTATTAGAAACATGTTAGCTTCACGTAACTGTAATCCGGGCTTTTTAGTAGAGGTTTTAGATTTTTTAAAGGTTAAGGTGGTGGAACATTCGTATCTTAAGCATGTTGGTTTAATAGTAGATTCAATGCATATTAGGAGTGGGATGCACTACGATAAAAATAGTGGAATTTTTTTCGGTAATGTAGATTATGGTGGAATTATTGAAGGCATGGAAAATAATGTAGCTACCGAGGCGTTAGTTTTTGTAATAACATCATATTCTCACCCCTTCAAATGCCCGATCGCGTATTTTTTTGTAAATGCAATTAGTGCAGATGTGCAGGCGGAATTAATAAAAACAGCCTTAACGTTGTCAGAAATTAATATTGAAATTAATTCAGTTACTTGTGACGGCGCTCCCGTAAATATAAAAACTGCGCAAAATTTAGGATGTAATTTAACGAGTGGAGAAAATTTTATTTCATGTTTTGCACATCCAATTTGCTCCGACACTTTAGTGCATTTCATATTAGATCCATGCCATTGTTTAAAACTGGCCCGGAATTGTTTTGCTGATAAATTTATAGAGGCAGATGATAAAATAATATCTTGGGAATACATAAAAAGGTTGCATAATTTTCAAGATAAGAACGATTTAACATTCGCTAATAATTTAAGTGCTGCACATATAAATTATAAAAACAAAATAATGAATGTTAAATTAGCCGGACAAGTAATCAGCCAAGGAGTTGCTGATGCTCTTAGTTTTTTAAATGAATGTAAATTAAAATAATTTGAAGGGTGCGAAGAAACTGTTCGGTTTATAAGATTGTTAGATCGAACATTTGATCAGCTAAACGCAAGGAATACTTTCGGGAGTGGTTATAAATCACCCATAGAAATTAATAATTTACCAATAATAAAAAATAACTTTTCCCAAATGAAAAACTATTTAAATAAATTAAGAGTAGATGGTGTCCCGATTTTTTTACGTGCCCGTAAAACTTTTGCATGTGGTTTTTTGAGCGCTATGGCGGGGTTTATTAATTTCGTCGAATATTTATTGGAGAAGGGGCACATTAATTATTTTTTACCGTACAAAGTGTCTCAGGATCACATTGAATTATACTTTTCAGCGATTCGGCAAAGAGGGGGATGGAATAATAATCCTTCCACCAAACAGTTCACATGGGCCTTAAGACAAATGTTGTTTAGTGGTCTCATTACACCCAGCAATAATAGTAACGTAATTAATACAGAACATTACTGCCCCACAATTTTTGAATATAGGTCTCAGAACCGCCACCTTAACACAGTAGAAGAGACAGACGAAACGAACAACTTATTAGAATTATGTAATAATTTTCAAACTAATGAATATGTAGATAATATTTTATGCTACATAGTTTTTAAATTATTTAAAAAAGTGACGTGCATAGAATGCAAAAAAATAATGGTGAATTGTAGTACCATTCAACATAATTATGCAATTATGAATAAGGAATATTCATTTAACAAATTTGTAGATAGAGGTGGATTAACGATGCCTAGTAGAGTCATTTTTTTTTAATTGTACAAAAATGCGAAACGCTTTTTAGGTTGCTAAAATCTGAATTTAAATTTCAAAACTTTAAATCTGTAGTAATTAAAAATTGTGTCAATTTTTTTTCCGAACAAATGCAACTATTTCAACCAGTACATAGTATATGTGACATTGAAGAAGAACTTCATGAAATACAGATTATTAAAAAAGTATGAGAAATATTTTTAGAAATAAGGTCAAAATATTATACTAAAAAATTTAATATTGATCTTCATGGTAAGGCCACCATGAGGTCAAAATTAAATAAACTAATTTTATTTAATAACGTGTAGTCTGTAATGTTTGTTATTCCTAATAAATTGTTAGTTTCTTTAATAAAACAGATTACCTTTATAAGTGTGTATTTTATTTATTTAATGTTCATTTTTATCTTTCATCCATGTTTTAATTTACATAAATTATGTTTATTAGGAAAAATATTTTTAAATTGTTTCATTAAAATTAAAATTCCAGAAACCTTATGAGAATTACTTTTTGAATAATTTATATTAATTTAGCAATTTCCAGCAATAATGAATAAATTATTCATGTTATATTCTTTTAAAAAAATTACATTTTTACTTATTAAAATAATGTAACAAAACAGTTTGAGAACTGCATTAGAAAGAGATAGACTCTCTGTCACATTGAGGGTTGCATAAAAAAATCCATGTGACGTAATTGGGCTGCTTCTTTCCTATCCATCTATGGGGAGCATATCACAATCCATACTTCTCATAGCTTATACTCTGCACGAATCATACTTGTCACAAGTCATACTCAGCTCGGGTCCTCTCGGCAAAGTTCGGTTTACACTGGGAAAAAAATACATATGCAGTAGAAAGGTAGGTTCAACATTACGAGAATAGATGTCTCTCTAGTTTATAAAAATAAAATTTATCTAGCGATCTGTCAATTAAAAAAATTATTATATTTTAAATACTTTTGGAATTGAATGAAGATGTAATATAGTATTCAGTCATAAATAAAATGGTAAGACAGGCAAATATTTGTAGTATCTATACAAATATAAGATCAATTATCTTTTTTTAGGTTAAATGAACATAAATATTGAAAAACAGATAAATACATATACAAAATACATTTTTATTTAAATTTTATTTTCAAGTATTTATATACCTTGCTGTAAGACTGATATTAAACGTATGTATATACTGGTATATAAAATAGTTCCTATTTTACAATACTATAATAAATATTTTCTATGTATTTTGTTTGATAATGGTTTATTATTTCTTTATTTTTCTCCATATACGACCAGCAGTGAATTCTAAAAGAATAACACGACAAATGGCCTGTAATCTCTGTTTTGTAATATGACACTGTTATTTAACTGTTTATTGTGATTGTTATTATTGTAATATAACATTCTTTATTCTATTGTTCTTAAAATATTGTTAAAGTCTCAATAAAACCTAATGGAAAATAGTTTATTTTTAAACATATCACATCAAATCCATATCATATATTAATATGCACCTACCTACTTAGGTATGAAATAATTTATATAATAGGATTCATTTTATAAAATATTAAATATGATGTAATTTATTTTACAAAATATTAATTTTAAATTTGAGGTTGAAGAGCTGTCACCTCGCATAAAATTTTCGTTGAGTAATGCAGATTTCTAATGTTTCTCCGATAGAAAACGAAGCGTGTTCGGCTGTCGTCGTAGTATGACTTATGAGAAGTATAAGTTATAAGAAGTATGGACTGTGATATGTACTCCATCTATGTAAGTAGAGATCACTGTGAACAGTATATAGTACCATTTTTATTAAATGATAAAAACAAAGCAATATCGCTAGCACAAGAGTGCAATGAAACTTTACCATTTCAATGTATTGAATCACACAATATCTTAAAAATGCCAAATTTCATTTAGGGTAAAAATGAAGCAGATGGATGTTGTATGTTACACAATGGTAAAATTGTTATCATAAAACATATTGGAAAGAATAATGGGAAGGAAATTATAATTGGCAATAATTCTCTACATATTACACTTCCAAATTATCCATGTCCTTCTAACAAAACAGGTATTTACCTTGTATAAGAAAATAAACTGTCACATCTAAATTACTGGTTTGCAAACGATATTAAAGCAAAAATGATGAAACTCCCTTATGATTCATTATTTTTTTGTGTAATAAAATTAAATCACACAACACTTGTAGAATAATAACAAAAATATATGTAATTATATTTGAAAAATATACATCAGCTGTACCCTTAAGTTGGGTGAACACATCAAAGAAGACTGTTTTGTGGCCACCAAAAACAAAGAATGTATCATATTTGATAAAGAAGCTAATTGCACCTGATAGTGATTGGAAATTATTGCACTATAAACGATTGGTTCATACTTGCGCAACTTACGAAGAAGCCAGAAGAATTGAACAAGAAAGTATGTATTTATCTTCTGATGCGTCATTTCCAACCAGTACTCCGCAAACGAAAAGAAAAATTATGAAAAGGCAATATTCCGAATACGACACAGCATGTATTTCTGAACCTCCAAGTAATTACGAAGATGATGGTAATATACTGCAATTAATTATTAATATTAATACTAAATTGGCATTTTTCAGACAATGAAACACAAGACTTTTTGGACACTAATTTAAAACCAAACACTCCAAAGGGTATGTGCATTTAATGATATACTTATTTAAATGCAATAGTATGTTTCTTCAAATTGTAGCAATTAAGGGATCTGAAGAACGTGAAGATGTCCTTATTCAGAATATATTAAATGCAGACAATATTTATAACGAAGAAGATGTATTTCAAAATAAAGCGAATACTCCACAAAATAACACCAAGAATGAAAGTTACGGCCAAGAATATTATACTGAAGGTAAATAGCAATACCTTTATTACATAAAACATATTGGGTGGTAGCATGAATGGTGATTAGGAGATGACTAAGGAGGAGATGATTAGCAGTGTTTTAGCGTAGTCAATCGTTTATGGATTATTTTAGAGAAAAATATTAAAAATAAAAGTTGCGTACAATTAATTTTTCTATAACTGTTATTTGAAGTATTTTTCTCTAAAATAATTCATAAACGATTGACAGCGCTAAAACACTACTAGTCATCTCCTAGCTAATCACCCATAATCACTTGTTCATGCTACCACAAAATGATTTTTTTTCATATTTTTATGAATAAATTTGGGAAGAATTTAATGTCGTCCAATTTTTTTTTAAATATAAAATAATTAGCTCATAGTAATTTATAAATTTACAGATTTTTTGACTGAATTAGCACATGAAAATAAAAAACGAAAATTAGATTCTACAATAGATCACTGCCGTAAGTTTAAAATGCTATTACCAGCATGTTTATTTATTATATATTTCACTTTACATTCATGTTCGGCCCACCATCTTGCCATAACAAAGGTGTTGGGAGAGTTACGTGAAATTAAAGAAGACATAAAAGAACTAAAACGAATCTCTTCAAACAAGAAGAAGGTTTCCCAGGATTACTCACTTCTACCTGAATTTCCTATAAAAACTGTAAACATACTAAATGATTTCGAGAAGGAATTAAGTAGGAATCACGAAATGCAATGCCAGTTTGTTAAGTACAATATATATATATATATATATATATATATATATATATATATATATATATATATATATATATATATATATATATATATATATATATATATATATATATATATATATATATATATATATATATATATATATATATATATATATATATATATATATATATATATATATATATATATATATATATATATATATATATGTTACAACCAAACCCCGAAATCGGCCATTTTTCGAATTGACCGGCCAAATTGGAATTGTTTACACTCGCCGATACTTAACATTCACAGTGTCGGCTCCGGTGGATCAATGGTTAGAGCAACGGCTCTTAGTCATGAGTACGCTTGGGGTTCTGGGTTCGAATCCCACTAAGGTATGGATGTTTGTATATGTAAACTAGTGGTGGGAACCGGTTCCGGTTCGGTTCCGGTTCCAAAATTACCCGGGTACCCGGTTATTTGAATGTGTAACTACCCTGTTTTCGGTTCCGAGTCCGACGCTACCCGGTTCTCGGTTCTGTAACCGAAACTACCCGGTTCTGGAACCGAAACTACCCGGTTCTGGAACCGAAGCTACCCGGTTCTGGAACCGAAACTACCCGGTTCTGGAACCGAAACCACCCGGTTCTCGGTTCTGGAACCGAAACTCATCGGTTCTCGGTTCTGGAATCGAATCTCGGTTCTGGAATCGAATCTCGGTTCTGGAATCGAATCTCATCGGTTCTCAGTTCTGGAATCGAATCTCGTCGGTTCTCGGTTCTGGAATCGATTCTCATCGGTTGTCGATTCTGGAATCGAATCTCATCGGTTCTGAAATCGAATCTCATCGGTTCTCGGTTCTGGAATCGAATCTCTTCGGTTCTCGGTTCTGAAATCGACTCTCATCGGTTCTCGGTTCAGGTATCGAATCTCATCGGTTCTCGATTCTGGAATCGAATCTCATCGGTCCTCGGTTCTGGTAGCGAAATAGATCGAATTTTGATTATGAAACTGGTAATATATGAATATCGATTACATGATTACAATCCATCATGATTTATGTATTATGAATCCACAAGTTATTTTTTTTTAAATTTATTTAATGAAATAGAAACGAAACGTATAACAATTTGGGATTGCAATTCTCTGAAGAACACGTGCAAAACGCAGGTACTTTTTCACCAACTGCCCGACCGGCGCCTTTGTTTCAATTTCTATAGGATTTGTTCTTGGTAACCCCTTTCGGTTTCTGTTAATGTGCTAATTTTATAGTTTAGTTCAACTGGGTATTATAAAATCCTAGAATTAGGGAAAACTCAAGAACTGAGAAAATTTCCTCCCCCTTTCAAGTATTTGCTTTGTAATTCATGATTTTATGTTCATTCTTATTTTCACCTTCGCTGATAATTGTCGGTAGAATAGAATTTACAAAAATGAGCAAACGTAGTTATGTGTGGCAACATTTTAAAAATGTTGATAAGAATATTAGCATTTGCACATATTGCAACATGACAATAAAGTCGTCAGGTGGAAGTACTAGTGCTCTACGGAAACATATAGCGGCCAAGCACACTTTATCAGGAGATAATCCTAAACAACCAAGGTATGTATCTTTCACGTTACGTAGTAAATAGTATTTTATATGCATGTTAAAGAAATCTTGTTTGCCATAAACAATTTAGATTTTGGATTGTAATGGATACTCCCATAACATTAATGCTAGGTATACGGCATAATTGAAACTTACTATCAAGCTAATTATTTTCTGTATTCAACCAACTACATTTATATTGTAGTTCTAGAAATTATACTAAAAGGTGTCTTAATAGCATAAAAATGAGATTATACGAAAATCCGATTTAGCCGGTCATGATAATGATTTTTTGTTTTAAATGTACCATGCTTATATAATGCACAAAATTTTGATACTAAATAAAATTCTTCAGTTGTTCATGTCAAATAAAGTTTTTTTTTTTTTTTCATGTAGACTATTTCATTAAAATTTTATTAAATCGATCATTTAAACAACTATACAAGTCAGTTGTTTTTCTTAGATGTTATTTTTGTCGGCAATTGCATCGTATATAGGATAAAAAATCATATTTATTAAACAACAAATAAGTTAAAATTGAAAGAAAATTATATCATAACCAATGCGTAAATAAGTTTGTATTTCTTTTATGTTTATTGATTTCTGTTTTCTGTCAAATAATATATTAGGTGACCAACGCATTTTTAGATATGGCCAATTCGGTGTAATTAGAAAAAAAACATGAAACAAAATTAAAACTGTTTACATAATTATCTTGATCAAATATGTGTCTATTTCTTCCATATTTGTATCTAAATTTCAAATCGTATACAGGGTGTTACATTTAATATAAAAAAGGTTGTTTCATTTCGAAATAAACCGCAGGCTGTAGAATATAATTTCATTTTTCTGCATAATACGTTTTTTATTATAGTTTCTAAAGCTACACAATATATACATACAGGGTGTTTGGCGTAGGTCCGGCACCAAGAATATTTCGTTTATCTTGAGAGATACAAGAAAACGTTAATAAGCAAACCTAAACTAGACAAATGGGCTCATAAAATGACCATAGTAAAAATAAATAATTCCGCTAAAAGCGGAAGTGATACAAAATTCTTACAATGATCATCATATGAGTCTCTTTGTCTAGTTTAAGTTTGTTTATTAACATCTTTTTTTATTTCTCAAATTAAACGAGATATTCTTGGTGCCGGACTTACGCCAAACACTCTATTTAAATAATTTAGCAACAAATATAATTATTGTCACGAAAAATATATTATTTCTTGTATTTATTTTCTTTTTATTTTTATCAATTTAGTTTACCTGCGTATTACACTTGAGAACTATTAAAGAATTATCTTGTATTTTTAATATATTTATTTTCTAGATTATCAGCTCTCTGTGACGAAATTACAAGCGCTGATAATAGTGAAGTTGATTTCCAGTCCATTACGTCTGAATCAACAACAACATCATCATCATCAACAACAACAGCCGAAGGAATAAGTTTTGCAGCAACTACGCCAATTTCGCATCAGCCAAAAATCACATCTGTGTTTCATTCGAAACAATACAATGAAAAACGGCAAGAACAAATAACATTAAAAATAGCTAATATGATAGGTGAAGATATGTTACCTATTTCGTTTATTGAAAATTCCGGATTTAGAAAATTAATAAACTTTTTAGCGCCCGAATACATAGTACCTTCCCGCGGAACAATTTCAAGTAGATTAAATCTACATTATATTGAACTTAAGCACAAAATTCAATTTTTTTTATCCGATATAGACTATATTGCATTAACAACCGATATATGGACATCACGTAACGTTAAATCTTATATAACTGTTACCGCTCATGGTATAAATGATAAATGGAAATATTTGTCATTTAGGTACCTTATTAACTGATGAGATGTCTGAAAGGCACACGTCAATAAATTTACAACAAAAATTATCAGAATCAATTAACAACTGGAATTTAAAAAATAAAATTATCGCAATAGTTCACGATAATGCCGCGAATATTACCAATGCCGTGAAAAGTAACAGCAAAGAATTTGGCAATAATATTCCATGTTTTGCGCATACTTTACAATTATGCATAAACAAATTTTTTAATGAAGAGTTGTTAGATTTAATTAATAAATGTAGCAGCATTGTGTCGCATTTTAACCATTCGACTGTGGCAACTTCTGCTTTAAAGGACAAGCAAGTCCAATTAGGTTTAAAAATAAATATACTTGTCCAATATACTAAAACGCGGTGGAATTCAGTATTTTATATGTTTGAAAGGCTAAATGAACAAAGATTAGCTATTGCCGCCGTTCTAGATCACAGACAGACAACAAATGTGAAAATAGCAACATCTCTTGAAACAACAGAAAGCGATTGGTTATTATTGCAAGAAATATTAACTATCCTTAAACCATTTGAAATGGCCACAACACTGCTTTCTTCGTCAAACAACGTCACGTTGTCCATTGTGAAACCAGTTTTAAAATCAATAAGTGACTTTTTTCTCTCATCAGAAGAAAATGATTCCCTAATTATAAAAAAATTTAAAATTCAGGTTAAAAACGAAATAAATTTACGTTTTAAAATAAATACCCCAAATTTAATAAATGATACGGCTTCATTTTTCGATCCCAGGTATAAACATTCATTAAATGAAAATGAATTGAATGCAGTTAAAGACAATTTAAAATTGCTTCTTGAAAATATTAATGTCGATAACGATGAGCCAACTCTTAATAATACTGAAAAAAATACTGCAATAGATTTTCTATTTCCTGATGAAATTAATATTGAATCAGAATTGGATATTTATTGTACTGAAAACACAATAACAAAACAAAGTTGTCCATTTCAATGGTGGAAAGATAATAATAAAAAATATCCCCGTTTGTGTAAACTAGCAAAGAAATACCATTGATTATATATACTAGCGTATACAGATCTTTCCTTGCTGTACTGACTGAGGCAAGTACGTTACGCCGTCCTTCGCTAGTTGGCAGCACTGTGCATGTAGTTTGCCGTCAATTGTTAGATGGCTGCACTTTAGCTCTGCGTTGCGGGTTGCGGGACTAACTTAATGAGATGAATGGAATTCAGTGGCGTATCCATATATTCTTTTTGGAGGGGGCAAATTCCTTAATCATAGGGATAACCACATGCAACATTTTATAGGAGTGTATTAAGTAATAGATACAGATTGTTTAAAATAAAACAATTTGATATAAACCGACAATATATTAAATTTACACGTAAAAAACGAATGTTTTCATGAAAAAAACTCATCGATGAGACCCGTAGACGCGACTATGCTTTTATAAATTTTGGTGGGGACAATTGCCGCCCTTTGCCTTCCCATAACCACTTGATACTCCACTGTGGGAGTTAAACACGTATCAGATACTGCCCGTGCCCTACACTGTGAGTCTGTGTATTAATTTAAAATAATTTTTGAAAATGCCTGGCAATGTGCGTCAATACATAAATTGCGGAAATCGGCAAATTGATCTGCCAAACATAAAAATGTACAGATTTCCAATTGATACAGAACGAATGAACCACTGGATAATAAATTCAGGTACGCAACAATTATTAATTTTTTACAGTTATTAGTATTAACGATAGATCGGAAATATTGATTCATATATTGGACTAAAAGGAAATATTCCTATAAAAAATAAGGAGTACAATATAAAATACATTTGAACTTCACTAATTCGAACGTTTGTAATTTAATATTATGGATATGTAGAACCTTTTCTGCGGTCCGTTGACATTCCTAACGCAAAAAATCGTCAATAACTCGCCTTTTTTAATAATTCAATATTGACTCAATACAAAAATTAGTATGAAAGTTATTAAGCGCAACCCGGATTATGCCGCCAGCAGCATTATGTAAGCCATAATGGCTGTCTTTATACCGAAAGTATTTTTTTGACTTGCTTACGAGTATATCATACGTTTTTTTTTTTTAATAAACATTGATGTTCTTTATTTTGACAATGTTGAACTGTGTAGTATGCCTAGCGAATGAAAGTTGACGTTTATACAGTGTTTTTTTTTATAACTTTGCACTATGATTTAAATTTGAAAGGTAAATGACCTTTATGTATTCCGTTAGAGAAGTTTATATTTGCTACGAAACATTTACGTATGAGAATTTTTACAAATACCCATTCAAATACTGGACTAGGAAATCCCAGATATTCATTAGCATGACTTGCTCAAAATAGATGGATGACTACGGTATCTGCAAGATGGCAGAATAACAAGACAATGGGACATTTAAAATATTTCAACAATCCCAGTCGTCCATCTATTTTGAGCAAGACATGGTAATGTATTTCCAGGATATCCTAGCCCAATATTTGAATGGGTAAAAATTCTCATACCTGCATGTTATGTCTCGTATAGGGTGCGGCAAAACTCCCTCCATAGTTTTAATAGGGCATTGTGAAGCAAGCAGAGGTCGTAAAAGGGTAGGTAACGTGTCTATGGGAGCAGGTGATTGGGAAGTTTGTTACAAAAATTTCAGTCGTAAATAATGTGGACGAACGAATAGCGTGAAAATGGGTCTATAGCCGCGGTCCAGATCGCGTTCCATACTAGGTTCCAAATTTCCCTTCGCCAAAGCCAAGCAATTCCGATCCGAAAATCAATTACGTTGTGGGTAAAAAACTTTAGGGAAACAGAATCTCTCTTACCCGAAAATATCGACACTGATTAGTCGTACTTTACAAACTCGTAAACAAATAATTATGTTCCCACTATTGATTTTTATGTTTATTTTTAAATTTCTGAGTCGTACTGTCAAAAACACAACACTATGAATTCGATTTTTTTGGTAGTCCTTGCCGTTTCGCATTAGCAAAGTTCGACTGTACTTTTATATTCCCATTATTAATAAATCGTAACTTATATTTCTTGTACTTTTAAGGTAATACTAATCTGTTGTACGTGGAACCAGAAAAAATGAGAAGTCGATACTTATGCGAAAATCATTTTGCACAGCAAGCATTTGTGAATGAAACGAAACAAAGATTACTAAAAACAGCTATTCCAATGCCATATAATAAAACGCATACTGAAGCTTTACAAAATATTTCTCATGCTTATCAATCCGAAACGTCTTTTACTTCTGCTCGTGCAGACAATTCTCCATCAACTTCAACAGTTACATCAAATTCTCCTGTTTCATTAAAAGTTAAAACACCTACAAAAGTTTATAGAAAAACTACAGACTTTTCAATAAGTCCAATGAGACATTCGCCAGTGTGTTCTTCAGAAAAAGACGAATTTTTTTTAGAATCTATAATAGATATGCCTACCCCAAAATTGTCAAAAAGAAAATTACAGTTTTGCAATGAAGATTCACCAGGAAAGAAGAAATTAAAACTAGAAATTGCAAATAAAAAGAAAATAATTCAAAATAAACGTTGTCAAATATCTAAATTAAAAAGTAAAATATCTTCCTATAAAAAATTAAATGCGGTTGACAGTATTTTAGGTAATTTTAAATTTCCATCAGCTACTTCAAAAACAATAGTTAATATGCAGTTACGGAAAAAACGTTCTCAATGGTCGGTATCAGAGAAAAATTTTGCATTATCGTTTTTTTATAAATCACCAACAGCTTACAAATTTTTGCGATCTTTAAAAATAATTTTACCAGCCCCGTCCACAATTAGAAAGTGGATTGGTTCTTTTAAATTTAAAACAGGATTCAGCCTCAAGTTATTTCAGCAATTAGAAAAGAAATTTTTATATTCACCCAAAAAAGATAAATCGTGTGTAGTTTGCTTTGATGAGATGTCTATACTGAGTAAACTAGAATACTCTCCTAACATGGATATTATTGAGGGATTACAGGATCTTGGGCCTTTAGGAAGGAAACCTTTGTTTGCAAATTATTGCCTAGTATTTATGATACGTGGATTATATTCTCCGTGGAAATTACCAATTGGATATTTTTTTTCTCGTTCTGGTATTAAAGGAACAGATTTAGTACAATTAATAAACATTGTTTTAGAAAAATTAACTAATATAAACTTACTACCAAAAGCAATAGTATGTGACCAGGGAACAAATAATCAGAGTGCTTTTAAAAAGTTAACAATTACTAGTGATAAACCCTATTTTGAGTTCAAGAATACAAAAATTTTTGGTTTATTCGATGCTCCACATTTATTTAAGAATTTTAGAAACAACTTATTAACAGGGGACTTTTTATTTGAAAATAAGAGAATTTCATTTTCGGACATAAAAAAAACTTATGAAATTGATAAAAAAAATAAAAGTAGGGCCTTAACTAAAATTACCAACTCGCATATAAACCCTAATAACTTTCAGCGCATGAATGTTAAGCTCGCGTTACAAGTTTTTAGTAATACAATGGCTGCTACTATTAGAACATGTATTGCTACTAGAGAACTACAAACAGATACGGCAGATAATACAGCGGATTTCATTCATTTTCTAAATAATTTGTTTGACTGTCTTAATAGTAAAACACGCTTCACATTAAATCCTTTCACTTGTGCCCTTTCTGATAATTATAATAATGTTGTACGAACCACAATGACAGAAGGAATCGTAAAATTGAAAACTTTGATTAAAGTAGATCATAAAACACACAAACAGACCACACCACCTTGTTTTACTGGATTAATACAAACAATAGCTGGAATTTTACAACTTTTTGAAGAAGAAAAAACTAGTTTAAATATTGATTTTATTTTAACTAACAGATTAAACCAAGACGTTTTGGAAAATTTATTTTCCATTTACAGGCAAAAGGGTGGATATAATCGTAATCCAAGTGCAAGAGTACTAAGAACAATGTTTCGTAGTAATACTATAAATTCATTAATGATACCTACTGAATCTGCAAATTGTGAAGGCGATTCAGATGTTTTATTAAATTTAGCTTCAACGAGTAGTGAAAACAAAATTACAAATATAGATGTCAATAACACAGAAGATTCTGAAAACTGTTTATCATCCGCAACCTCTCTTCCCTCTCATTCGATAAATTACACCCCTGTTAAAGAAGAATCTCTTGAACAATGTTCAGTAACCTATTTCGCGGGGTACTTTGGAAAAAAGTGCATTGACAAATTTGAATGTAAAAATTGTGAAAAAAAATTACTAGGTCTATCTGATTTGAGTGATACTAATGAAATTTTAATTTTTAATAAAACTTACCAAAATATAAAAATTCATGAAGGTCAAGGTCTAAAGGTGCCTTCGAAAGAATTGTTAAAATTAGTAAACATAATTTTAGATATATTTGAAAATGAATATGACAATGTTTATTTTGAAAATAATTTAAAGAAAAAATTATTAAAAATTATATTGGAGAACAGCGATATTCAAGAATGGTTACAAGAATGTAAGGAACACCGTTTATTTATATTAGATAAATTGTTAAATACAAAAATTTATTTTAAGACTAAGGTCATGAATAATGAAAATTCAAAGAAACAAAATGTAAATAAGGAAAATCCTAAATTAAGAATAATAAAAAATAAATAATAATCTTTATTCAATTATTTATCCTTTTCAGCTTTATCCCATCAATCAAGGTTGAATCATAGTGACGATGAACTGTTCAAAAATTATTTAGAAAAAAATAAGAAAATTCTGTACAAAAGTGTAAATATAAGAATTTTTTTTCTCTATTTGTTTATTTCAATGAAATTGAGTACCTATTTCTAATAACGTTAAATTATCATTATTATTACACTAAGGGCCAGTATTTCAATATCCTGGTAAAGTGTCAGTTAATTTAACTGCCAGATAAAAGAAAAATATCGCATCATATAATTGACATGCATATAATTTTGTCAATTTACATCCTAATATTGATGTGATATTTTCATTTTATCTGGTAGTTAAAGTAATTGACACTTTACCAGTAAATTGAAGTACCGGCCCTAATTAATTTAAAAATTTAAAATCAATATAATGACGTAGAAAATTGTAATAATTTAAAGTTTGTTTAAAATTTTTAGAAAACTTTTTTTAATAGGTCATTCGTTTTCAAACTCAACTGGCGGCTGACAAGTAATTCTGAAATTCTGAAATCGATATCCGATAGCACTGATAGAAGTATATTTCACACTACTCATTCATAAATATCCACCCCACCACACTTCGACCTAAGGTTCTATTGACCAGCGCGTTTCTTCTGTATCTCCCAACACAATACAAGTGTTCAACTATAAATGGGTTGTTGAGGTACACGCGGAGTCGAGACCCTTAAATCCTAGTATATTAGTGACATCTATTGAGTGTAAACTGAACTAAAATTTACTTTCCAGTCGCGCCATTAGAAGTGTAGATCTGTATACGCTAGTATATATAATCAATGGAAATACTTATGTATACCTGCGACATCAGTTCCTTCTGAGAGAGTTTTCTCATCAGCAGGGAATTTAATATCGGCAAAAAGAAATTGACTATCATCAAAAGATGTCAACATGTTGATATTTTTACATAACAATTCTAAGCATTATTAAATATGAACAATATTCTCAGATTTTTTAGTTTTATGTTGTTTTTTATATATTTTTGTAAATAAAAAAAGTAGTGTATTAAATTGTATACGTTATGTTTTTTTCTTATAATTTACCTCATTTGAATTCCTATCTAATTAATAATGATGCTTTTATACAAATATTTAACTTCTTCTTCTCTAATTTACGTGCCCCATTTTAATAACATTAGTGATTTTTTCATTATAAAAATAATAACATTTTTTTGACAATTAATGAGGCATACTATTGCCACTTCAAAATGAATTACCTAAATTAGGTAAAGATAGGAGCAGTCTGATCTTGTTTTTTGATTGGATAAAGATATAACCCCAATATTATCCAATCAAACAACAAGATCAAACTGTTCCTATTTTCACACCACTCTATAATTAAAACGGATAGAGTATAAATGGTGTTATGAATCAAACTGAAATCAAAAAAATAATATTCATTCGTATTACTTAAGTGAGAGATCAAATTGTGAAGACGAGCAAAATGTATCAGTGGTAAGTGAAATTCTTGGAAATGATGGAAATACCCACTTCTTTGTCCTCGATCCCCTTAAATTTTATGGCTGCTATTGTCATTATGTAGGTACTTTTAACTCAGAACTTATATCAAGGTCAAGCTGTACCATTTTGAATGAAAATTGAAAATATAATACGAAACTGAAAGTGTAATCTGCAATTATTTACCTTTAATACATTAAGCGGTGACATGTTCTAGAAAAAAATAGCATCCTTTTGCGTTTGGTACAAAATTATTTACACATTATTTCAATTAAATTGCATATGAAAAAAAAATATTACTATTTAAAATTATAATTGAATATTGTAATCATCGAATCCATAACTCGGATCCGAATTTCGATTCCATTACCTGGCATCGGAACCAAAGATCGATTTCACTACTCGGAACCGAAAGTCGGTTCCACCGCTCGGAACCGGAACCGAAGATCGGTTCCACCGCTCGGAACCGGAACCGAAGATCGGTTCCACTGCTCGGAACCGGAACCGAAGACCGGTTTCAATAATCAGAATCAGAACCGAAGATCGGTTCCATTACCCGGAACCGGAACCGAAAATCGGTTCCATTACTCGGAACCGAAGATCGGTTCCAGGAACCGGGTACCCGGATAGTTTTGGACCGGGTACCCGGTTCTAAATTTTTTCGATTCTTGACAGCACTAATGTAAACCTCTCTGTAATTGGGAATTAATCCTGTAGAGAGGTTTTTAAAAGAAAAAAAAAAGAAAAAAAACATTTGGCCGAATTTGGGGCTTTGGCTGTGACATATCCATTTTTGGACTACACTCGTACTATGAATTCTGTACTATAATTTATATTGTTGTAGAAAAATAAAATTGCACTTATTGGTGGAAGGGACTATGCTCATAATACAAGAGAAATCTTGTCACACATAATGAGCACAGACACAGCAATTCAATTCACCTGGACGGGAGCCAAATACCCAAATATGGCAATCAGGGGCACATTTTTCATTAAAATTATAACAGGTGTGTTCTACGATAAACAATATCATTAGACTATTTCATTCAGTTTGCTGCTGAAAATTTCAGGAAATATTTCGTGGTCGCATTAGTGGGTTTGTAGCCCACTCAGCTATTATAATCCGTTTAAACTAGGAGTTAATTTAAACACAAAACTTATTAATCGTAATTTTTTAATCAATATATACAGGGTGTTCATTTTATTTTGTCCACTATTGCTATCTCGAGAACTATAAGAGCTACGAGGTCGGTTAAATTAGCAAACAATTTATATTTTACAAGACCATTTTAATAAGCATAAAAATTATTTTTTTCAACCAGTGGTTCACAAACTGTGCATACCAACTTTTTTATTTTAAGAGGAACTAAATTTTTTTATTTCCTTGTTCGATGGAGAATTTTATTCTGAATTCAGTGATATAATATTTGTCTACCCTTAGATATGAATTTTTATGAGAAAAATGCATGTTTAGATTTATTTCATTATAGTTAAAATAAGTGTGCCATGGACGAAACAAGTTGAATATGGATTCAGATTTTAGAGTGCTGTGACCGAAACAATAGTACTATTTATGTTGTTTACAACTGTCAGTTGCTATTTTTGAATTAGGTATTATTGTTGTGTGAATACTGAATAAGCTCAATTTAATAGAAAAATGCATAATTTTACTCATAATGAAAAAGTTGATATGTACGAAGCGTACATTTTAGCAAGAAAAAATACCTTTGCCGCGGTTAGAATGTATCAGGAGAAATATCCTGAAAGAGAAGTACCACCACATACATATTTTCGAAGATTAGAAGCCAGATTACGTCTTAATACAACTGCATTTATTGAAAAACGGAGAACTACAATAAATAATGATATTGAAATAGATATTTTGGCGTATTTTGAAGTAAATCCAAGGGCATCTGTTAGAATGGCTGCTACCGAGTACCGTGTAGTGTAGGAAGAGTACATAAAATTTTAAAAAGGAATAAATACAGAGCGTTTAAGCTTAAAAAAGTCCAACATTTACATCTTGGAGACCATGAAAGACGCCTTGAGTTTTATTATTTGTTGTTAAATGAAGGAAGAGACTTTTTAAAATTTATTATCTGGACAGATGAATCAAATTTTTCAAATAATGGCATGTTTAATGCAAGAAATAATCATTATTGGAGTACCGAGAACCCTATAATTGTGCGAGAGAGGATTTCAAAGAAAATTTAGTGTGAACATTTGGTGTTCTATTTTGAAAGATAAAATATTTTTTAATATGTATGTATGAAGGTACTCTCACAGGTGATCCGTATTTACAATTTTTAAGAGACGCGTTAGCAAATATGCTAGATGATGTGCCCTTAAATGTTGTAAGAGATTTATATTATCAACAAGACGGTGCACCTGCCCACAATGCGCAAAGAGTAACGCAATATTTAAATGATATGTTCCCGAATCAGTGGATTGGTACTAACGGCCCTATTTCATGGCCCGCCAGATCGCCGGATTTAAATCCATTAGTTTTTTTTATGGGGCTACTTAAAGGATAATGTTTATAATAATGTGTATCCAGATTTACAGCATCTAAAAAACAGTATAGAAAATGTTTTAAATAATATTGATGGCCGGACGTTAAGATAAGTAAGAAGTAATTTGTTTCGAAGAATACAGTTATGTATTAACAAAAATGGAGGGCAATTTGAGCAGTATTTGTAAATTTATGTATTTGTTGTGTTTTTGTTTCAAAGTAATTGTTTTTCACATTCATTTATATCGTCCATGGCACACTTATTTTAGCCATTTTAAAATAAAACTGATATAAATCTAAACATGCATTTTTCTCATAAAAATTCATATCTAAGGGTAGACAAATATTATATCACTGAATTCAGAATAAAATTCTCTATCGAACAAGGAAATAAAAAAAATATAGTTTCATTTAAAATAAAAAAGTTTGTACCCACAGTTTGTGAACCACTGGTTGAAAATTTTTTTTTGTGCTCATTAAAATAGTAAAATAGAAATTGTTTGCTAATTTAACCGACCTCGTAGCTCTTATAGTTCTCGAGATAGCAATAGTGGACAAAATAAAATGAACTGCCTGTATATATATTTGAATATAGTTTGGTTTATATATATATATATATATATATATATATATATATATATATATATATATATATATATATATATATATATATATATATATATATATATATATATATATATATATATATATATATATATATACAGGGTGTATTTGCGAAGACGAACCCCCCCTTAACTCCTTTATTGTAAGGAATAGAAAAATTTTCTTCTTATAAAAGTTTTATTATAGTAAATATATTATTTGATAACAGGTACAGAATTTTTTTATAAAGTCAGGTTTACATGATACGACTAAGAAGTTTTATTTTTCAAATGGGAACCTAAAATTCTTTTACTAAAATAAAAACCATCATTTTTTTCTCTTTTCAACGATGTATTAGTTTTTATTAATGTATTTGAAAAAATTCGAGAAAAATAAGATAATAAAGATATCATTTTTATTAAAATATCCTAGATGGCTATGTGAAAATACGCAAAATGTAACAATATTTTACAACTTAACAAGCTAAAATAACAAATTCAATCAAAAAATAATAAAATTCAGTCAAAAAACAATAAATATTTTGTTTATATTCACATTGCCACCTAGTATTTAAGTAAAAATTGTTTCTAAATTATCTTATTTTTCTCGAATGTTTTCAAATACATTAATAAAAAATAATACATCGTTGAAAAGAGAAAAAAATGGCGGTTTCTATTTTATTAAAGTAATTATAAGTTGCCATTTGAAAAATAAAAGTTGATAGTCGTATCTTGTAAACCTGACTTTATAAAAAAATTCTGTACCTGTCATCAAATAGTATATTTACTATAATAAAACTTCTATATGAATAAAATTTTTCTATTCCTTACAATAAAAAAGTTAAGGGGGGGGGGGGGTTCGTCTTCGCAAATACACCCTATATATATATATATATATATATATATATATATATATATATATATATATATATATATACCGTGTGTCTGTCTTAAAGGTGTACATAGGAGATTAAAGTGGGATTCAGTTTTTTGCAATTTCCTGCTCCGCTAATTATTATAAACAAAAACGTGTCAAATAAAAGTTTTAAGGCATAAAATTCTGTATCTAAATCAATAAACAGAATTTCCTTCACATGCTTTGTAACTACAGAAATTAATTATGAAAATGTCGAAAATTACGTTGAAAATATTAATAGCCATGGAATTGAACAAAAAATAAATAAATGCTTGACATTTTATTTGTCACTACGTAAGTTAACTTATTTGACGTTTTTGACAATTTGATAAAACGTTAAGCATTTATTTATTTTTTGTTCAATTCCATGGCTGTCGATATTTTCAACGTAATTTTCGAAATTTTCATATTTAATTTCTGTCCTTACAAAGCATGCAAAGGTAATTCTGTTTGTAGATTTAGATGCAGAATATTATGCCCTAAAACTTTTATTTGAAGCGTTTTTGCTTAAAATAATTAGGCGAGCAGAAAATTGCAAAAAACTGATTTCCCTTGTTAATCTCCTATGTACACCTTTAAGACAGACACACGATATATATATATATATATATATATATATATATATATATATATATATATATATATATATATATATATATATATATATATATATATATATATATATATATATATATATACAGGTGTTTCCTTTAAAACAACCAGCGCTTTTTTGGGCGAACTAACAACTTTAGAGAAAAATGTTTTATACCAAAAATGATCAAGATTAAGGGGATAATGTAGCAAAAGTAACAAACCGAATATTTAACCAGTGGTTCTCAAACGGTAGAACAAAATTATATTTTTTTAAATGGCACCCTATATAATTTTTTAGCCCTTTAAATAGAATATTATTTTCTGATTTCAACGATATAAGTATAGCATAGGGTTGTATAACAATTATTTCGAGAAAAATGGTATTAAAAACTAGAAATAATGTAATAAAAAATGGGTTTACTACTAGCGTAACTAAGCAACAGACGTGTATTGCATAGCCTATTGTAATATAACATTATTTTTAATACAATTTTTCTCGAAATAATTGTTATACAACCCTATATCATATTTATATCGTTGAAATCAGAAAAAAATTCTCTATCTAATGGGCTAAAAAATTATATAGGATACCATTTAAAAAAATATAATTTTGTTCTGTCGTTTGAGAACCACTGGTCGAATTTTTGGTTTGTTATTATTAATAAATTAACCCCTTATTCTTGATCATTTCTTGTATATAACATTTTTTTCTAAAGTCATTAGTTCGCCCAAAAAAGCGCTGGTTGTTTTAAAGGAAACACCCTGTATATATATAACCATATTGTAATGCAATTTTTATAAATTTTCAGATGTTATACGTAACGAATATTAAAAAATAACATATTGAAATCGAAAAAATTGTCAGAGAGTGGTTAAGACATGCGTCCAACAGAAAGAAAAATGAAAAGTAATTCGAATTTTCAAATATTTTTTTTTGTTATGTTTTAAAGAAGACATAATATACATATTAAAGACTGAATGTTATTTCTTTTTTTTAGTTAATTACACTTTGTTGAATACATTTTTGCAGTTATTATTCTAGAAATTCCTTCAGAGTGAAATAAAATAAGGCAATAATGCCGCGTTTATTCGCAAAATGTTAAACTTAAAAGTACTTATTTTGGTATTTAAATGTCAATTTTCAACTTATCAACATATTCAAATTACTACACCATGTTCAAGATATTTTAATTGGACATGTTTATTGTCGTAATAATTTTGTATTTATTTAACAATTACTTAGAACAATAACTTCACATTTTACAAATAAACTGGCGACATTGCTTTATTCTATTTCACAAGTAATCCTTACCAGAACTATTACTTTTTGGAAGTCATTTAGTCATTTTTCCTAGACGTCGTATAGACCAAAAAATGTGACGTCGTATTGACCGAAAAATGTGACGTATTGACGTCAGATTTGGATGTCATAAAGTCATCCTAAAAAGCGACAATTTTACTGACATAAGACGCGCTAAAGACGACTTTTAGTTATAATTCTGGATGTCTCAAAAACGTCTTTAAGACGAATTTGTGCTATGTGTACTTTATTATACTTCATTTCACGTAAGAAAATAGTGACGGGAAGATCAAACTGCACATTTCTTCCCATCACTATTTTGTTACGTGAAATGAAGTAGAGTAAAATATGTGTAATTTTTTTTAATGACATCGAGAGGTGAGCGTTTTGTATGTATGGCTCCTTATTTCGTTTTGACGGAAGAGCTTATTGATTTTTCTTTAGTGGATAAAAGAATGTTTTTTTCTTTCAAAATTTTGAGTTGTGCAATGGGAGCAGTTAGGCGCTGCTGTTTCACCTACTTTTTCCCCCTCCAATCTTCGTCCAAACGTCAAATTCTGACTTTTTCATTTCTAACCTAAATGTAACTGTCATAATACGCATGCGTGCGCAAACTTTATTCAAAATGCACAAGCGTACTGCAAGCGTACTATACAAAATGAAACATTTTTCATAACAGTGCCCACACTAGTAACTTCTAAAAATGAGTAGGTGAAATAGTGCTGCCACCCTGCCACCTGCAAAGGTTTTGCGTGTGAGCCCTCTTTGTTTACACTTAATACATGTATTTATTTTTAAAGCACTTTTTATATTTTGCGTTCATAATGAAGTCATTACGATACGCAATTGCGTATCGTAATGACCTTCATTTCGATACGCAATTTTTTGTTTTAGACGGTTGGTACTAGATGACGTTTCTATGACCCATTTTTACCTAATTTATTTTTAGTTAATTGACAATTCATTTTAATAATACAATGTCGATATTATTATAATTTTTTTATTTAGGGAAGATTATTTACATGAAAATGTACAAATATAATCACAAATTGAGTAAGTAAATGTTAATATAATGTTCGAATTAGTCCACATAGATGGACCTAGTAGTACTAAAAATTTGTAGATTGAACCTTTGAACGATTGAAAATTATTTTTAATTAATTTTAAAGCAAGTTTTAATTCAAATATAAGAAAAAATAAAAATTTCCTGTACACTGAGGCTGAAAGGGTTAAATTGTCAAACGTCAAAGCTGGAAGATAAGAAATTTCAATATAACCTCAAAATTTCTTTTACTTAATTAATCACTTTATTTAATGAAAATAATAATAATAATACATATTTTCGTCTTACTTTGCATTTCAAAATAAGCAATCAAAACATTCTCTGTTACGCCTTTGACATTATTTTCTTTACACCATGTGTCAAAATTTGCAAATTCTTTCTCATAAATCTCGCGCGATTTTTTAGGAAGTAGATTATTTACTGTAGTCTGAGCTATATTACGTAGCTTAGGCGAAGTGCAACTGATTTCATCCTCCATGATTACACTAAATTCACTTAAATTTGTTCGTAAATATTGAAATGACATGAACTTTCAAATAATAATTGAATGTGGTCAATTCAATGTTACCAACTATAACATTTCACTTACAAATTTCCCTAAATCAACTCGGTTTAATATTAACAGTTTTTTAAAAATATTTTAGTTTGTAGAAGGTGCAAAATATAAAAAATTGTATAAAGAACTCATTTTATAAGACTTTCTTTCGCACTTGTCAATTAGAAAACTCGCTGGCGCTCGTTTTCTAAATTTTGACGCGTGCGAAAAAAACATGTCTTATAAAACACGTTCTTTAATATACTATTATAACATATTTATAAAAATGAACGAAATTAAGTACGTACAGAACTTTATGTGAACGAAAAAAAAAAACAAGTTAATTTTCTCCAATGTGTGATTATGTTACTTACTCCCTTTATCCCACTCGACTCTTCAATAATTATGAAAATTATACGTACCTCTATCGATGAAAATAAATTGCTCAATAAATTGTAAATATCACTGAATGAACTTCACTTTCCAAGTTATTCATTTACAACCAACCTAAAAATATATACAGTTCAACACTAAATTTGTTTATTGTAAAACAAAATATATTAATTAATCAATTACATTTTGCAAACTTATCATTATTACATGTTTTCAACAAGCAAATATTTGGCAAGATATGAAATTAGAAATAATTGGCATACTTACTTTTTAACACATTTTACTTCCATAATAAAATATCAGTGTGCTAATTCGATTCTTCGCAATAAATTAACAAAAACAAAACAAACACAAGATGAATGATACACAAATAAAAGCGTACTTATTTGCAAAAATAACCTGTCACAACATTTTGTACATTTCAAGTGTTGCCAATCATAGAATCATATACAATGAAGTTGGGTTGCGTTTCAACAAGTCTACACAACATGTTAAATGTAACCAACTTTATATAATATTATTTTCTAGTTATACTTACTCGCATATCTTGAATAGATTTGATTTTTTATCAAGAAAATTACGTTTCTACACACAGATGTAATCTAGCCCATGAAGTTTGCGTGTATGACAGACAATACTCAAATATCGACTCTCGCACCGCTCGGCAGAACGCAGTGTATGGTTTGTTCACCAATCTTTCATTTCTTTTTTTTTTTATTTTCACTGTTACTGGACACCTATTCTATAACTTTACCAAGATCTTGATCTTGGTATACGTCATCGTTTGATTTTCCCCCTCTCCAACGATAGATTTGGGGATTATACTAGTAATTCTAGTGTCCCTATATTGTTGGTAATTTGAGAATGGATTGGCAATATATTTAAATTCGATATTTACAAATTAACAAAGGAATTTTCTAGTTGTAAGTTATGTATTACTTTATTTATACATATTATAATATGTATGTTCAATATCCTATAGACTTTTAGAGTAAATCATGTTATGAAATTATTTTATATTTATGAATCTAATGGGAACAGCTTTATAACATATGCATATACTTACGTAATTTTATTATTGCATAATAATTATGTACAACTACTGTATGTGATATTTATTAATTACTTTGCAAAAGTAAAAGAGGGATGTAAAAAAATAATGATAAGAAAAACAATTCATATACAGGTATTCTTTATTTTCATATGTATTATAGCTTTTCATTTATGCTTTCTACCGTCACAGCTATTCTTTTTAGAATTATAAAAGCATTATTCAGGTCTTTGTTCATGTTCGCCACTTCTTCACACAACTCCTTGGCTTTAATAGACTCCACAGTGATTTCTTGGTGCACCAAAGTTAGCGAAACTTACAACGGGTGTTATTGCACCGTTGGCGGAAATTTGGAACATAATGGTGCTTTTACTCTCTAAATTCACCCTTTCGTTACCTAAAAAACAATGATAAATGTAAATGTTCGTTTTGAATACATATACTCAAAATCTAATAGGAATCATACCTATTTATCTTTCGAAACAAAGTAGATCTAAATCACTACTTTCGCTTTTCCCTTTGTTTACAAAATTCTTTCCAACTACCTATAAAGTTATTTGTACATGTTCTTCGCGTCATTTATTTATCTTTTTATCGCTTTTGTGGAAATTTGCGATAGATACGCAAAATCTAAAGTACAAAATGGCTGGCTTATACATGCCAGCAAGTTGTTTTTAACACTGCGTTGGTAGCTTCCTACAGTTAAAAAGTTAAATGACATCAGTACCTAGTTATAAACACCTGTAAATAAAATTGTTTAAAAAATTTGTATCATCTTAACGTCAAATCATTTAATAAGTAATATTACTTATTAAATGCTGAAATGTGTAAGAATTCGCTAGATCCGTTTACCGATATCAATAAAAAGAGATGAATAGTCGATAACATACCAACTGGCATTCTTATTCAATCTGAAATTTTATTAAAATTCAATTATTGTACATGCCGATTTGTCTTCAACAAGTATAAACAAATTAATGTTAAAATAAAATAATAATTACTCTAGTTTCAACTCCTTATAAACCTTAGAAAAAAAGAAACTAAAAACCACTTAAATTCAATCAACACAAAAAATTCATAGTCGAAAATTAAACAGCTTCGATCTGGATAACTAAATTCCAAGATCCTATGCGTGCTTAGAATCCCGTCTCGAATTCACCGCTGCGTGTGACGTCATGTCTCGCAACCGGAGTTCGACGATATACGCTGGAAAATTTACCAATGGCGAAAAAACTGAACTATAGGTGGCAGGCCGAACGGTAGCAAGATGGCGGAGGAATAAGAAGAGTTCTCTCATTCCTTATTGCTGGCAATATGCATTTCAAAGTGCAAAGTATTTAATATGGAGAAAATTTACATAAAATTAGGTGATAATTTTAAATACATTGCTTCTGCACTATAAAGGAAGGCGAAGCAGTTTTTTAAGGCAGGACATGTATTGCTTTGTGGAAGAAAAGATGATGGATCAGGTACAATACTGGTTTCTTGTTTAAAAACCAGTCATTTGAGCGAAGATCCTCATACGATTGAAATTTTATTAAATGAGAATATAAATTACTGGACAGCAAAATTTAGTTGTAGAGCAGGATTGGGAGGCAAATGCAAAAATATTGTTACAGTTTTGTTGCATATAAACAGGTTAGTAAAAATCAAAACTATATTTATTGTTTTACTACAAAAGTTAGCATTATTATTATTATGCTATTAATTTATTTGTTTATGGGTTTGTGTATTACAGAGCAGAAGAAATAGAAAAATTAAGTTGTACCGGTTTGGAACAAGTAAGGGAAAAACTTGTTTAAAAGGATGATAAACAGTATAGTTTGGCTATAAAATTAGACGAATTTTGCCATCCTGTTTTAAAAAAGAAAAAATAGAACCGACTAGAGATGTCAAAGCTATATGGGAAGAAAATTTCAAGATCATATTTTGTCACATGTGATATAGTGTAAACTTACATTTTTTGACTTGTAATTACTGCATTGTAGCACTGAGCAGTATCTATGGCATTTACTGATCATTATTTAAACCTGAAAATGTAATATACTCTATATATATGTCACTTTCTTTTACAAGAAATATAAATTAAACCTGTTTAAAATGTATGCTATCAACGTTTCCTTATTCCTCTAGTTCACAAATCTGCCACCAGACGTCACCCACTTTGAATTTTTTCGCCAATTGGTAAAAGTTATAGAATAGGCCTTCTGATCTCTGTACATATCTGGATTCCGTACCCATTGTTAAACTTATGCGACTTAAGGATACGTTCGGTATTAGGATCCGAGCACTCGGAGCTCGCTCGATTGGCTCGATCACGTTCTTTAAGGGTACGTTCGGCATTAACATTTTGAGCGCTCAGAGCCGTCGATTGCGATCGGCATTGACATTAGAGCGATCTGTAGCGTTCGGCATTAAACTCGCTAAGCATATTGAGCTCGCTCTGTGTGCTCGGTGACCAAGCGCCGAGCACACGGAGCTCTCAAATCTGAGCATGCGTATAAGCCTTTAACTCAACTGTCATGTGGCACGTCAGTTAAAAATTTCATTTCCCCGTAAAAACTAGCAACTCAGAACTTAATTCCGGCGGAGGATAGTTCTCAAAATTCTGTACCGTGCTCTCGCCTAATAGTTCTAAGATATTTTGACTTATTTATAGCAAAAAGTTTTAAATATGAACAACAATTTATTTACGTTAAAGCATGTTTTATAGAAACATTACAAAAACATGTTGAAAATGAACATAAAGATGTAGAATATAGGGAAGTTAGAAATAATATTTTGTACAAATTACTCAATATTCATATAACCTTTTTCATAAAGCTTGTACGGTGAAACGTAATTTCATTTTTACCTACTAAGAAAACGTATAAAAATATAATATTATGTTAAAACACATATGAAAAACTATTAATTCATTAATACACGTTTTACTCCTGTACTATTCCTGTTCCTAATTACATATTTGTGCATTATAAATTTCCCGCTTAACATATGAATCTGGAGCTTTCGGCATTAGCATTAACATCTGTGAAATCCGTCACGTGACCTATGAGCTCTGAGCCATCCGTAGATTTCAATGCCGAACGTACCCTAAGTGTGCGGTCCGAATCACGCTTTGAGTACCGACAGCGCGCTAACAGTTGGTCCGAATCATATTTACAACGCTCACAGTTTGCGCTGTGAGGTGTATGACGTCAGAGGTGACGTTAACATTTCATGCTAACAGTGCTCACGCCCAAGAGGATGGGCAGCGTAAGCGCTGTAAGCACGTTTGATATTTTTTACGCATTGCTTGCTGAAACAATAAAATTGTTTGTTAAGATGTAAGATGTTAACGTAGTAAAGGATTTTTTTTAGAGGAAACTTAAACTCACAAATGACAAGCAAGAAGTAAGAGCGCTTACGAACGGTCCGAATCGTTTACGCATCCACAATCGTCAGCACGTTCATTCAAATCGGACCAGCTGTGAGTGGTTTGAGCACTGTAAGCTATGATAGCATGATTCGGACCGCACCCTAAATAGATCTGGAGCGATCCGAGCTCGTGCTCAGAGTTCGGTAATGGTCTCAGCGCACACTCAGATCGCGCTCTATTAGCTCGACCGTTCACTGTCGAGCACTTCGAGCACTGTACTGTTTTGACGCGGGATTCAAATTAAGGTTGGAGGTAAACAAAATAAATTTTAGATTTTTTTAAATGTTAACTTGTTTAGAACAAAAATAAAATGACTGAAAGAACAATTACTTATCAATAGCCCAACGGGTAGATTTTGAAGGCATTAATAATTAAAGTTTGAAATAAATATAAATTTATATTACCGGAATCATTCAAGATTTGACAAACACCAAATTGTTATCAATAACAGTTTATCTAATGACAATTCAGGATGCCCCGGACAAGATGATAATGATTTACATTCATTTAATAAATTTAACATCTTTACAAATGTTAAAGTCGCATTCCAAAATGGCTCTTCAATATATTATCGTTCTTAAGTGGTACAATAATTTCTGCATAATTTTCCATTTAGCATATTGCGATTACTTGTCTGTTGTTCATAGTTCGCGCTCGGCCAACGATCCGACGCGTTCGGTAAATGAAAACTTGATCACTGCTCGGCTGATATTTTGATTACGTGATCGTAGAGCTCTGAGCGCTCGATGGATCCAATTACCGAACGTGCCCTTAATAGATCAGAAAAGTAAGGTTCGAATTTTCTTTTGGCGCGAATGGCTAGGTATGCAACGTCCGAATGTCCCTACATCGCCCCATTCATTTCTTGTTTCGTTCAGTTTCAGAACGTTCAAATCTTGCCCATGAAGGTGGCGCGCATTGTAACATTCATTTCTTGCCTTTTTCAAATACCTAATTCGCGCGCTCCCACATAACAGTACACTCCAAAGAATAAATTGCAAAGAAAAATGTATTATTCAGTAGAAATACATTAATAGTTTTTCCAAACTATGATTTTATTGCCAAGAAAAGGAAGAAAAGATGATATAGCTGTTTTCAAATTAAGCGAAGAAAATGTACTACAATATTTATAAATTATTTAAAGGTATAAATTCAAATACTTTGTTATAACATTTATATTACACTTCACATTTTATTTTTTATTACAGTGACGATATTTGTACAAAGCTTGTTAAAGATAAAAGAATATGAAAATATAATACTTCCAAAATATGTAATTTAACATGATAGTTAAATAATTATTTATGTAAAATAGTAAATATCAACGAAATCATATCTTTATCGGTTGTACCATGACACATCGCTTATATTCACAAGTAGCCGTTTTTCTGCCATTGACATCGCGTCAGCTATCTTATTCGTGTTAGTTTTATTACACTTTGTGTGTTCACAAGTTTTCTATTTCTAGCTCCTACGTCACATCGGTAAAATTCAAATTTCCAATTAATATTTAAAAATTCATATTTCGCTCAAATTAAATAAGAAAAAACTCTAAAAATTAGATTTATAATGCAAATATGTGAAAGTTTCAGAAAATAAAAAAAAATATTGGAATATCCCAAAATTCTCAGGATATTTTCCGTTCTGATATTAGAATACCCCAAAATTATCAGGATATTTTTTGTTCTGATATTTCGAATTATAACTCGAAAACATGTTCCTTCATCTTTAATATAATATAAATATGCTATGTTATATACGTGTAGTTCTTCTTTTTTGAATTCACCAGCAAAACCTAAAATTAAAAACTTAAATAATTGTCATCATGTGTCATGTATACATAAATTGGGTTGTAGAACTATTTCGCCTCCTCGTTGTGCAGCCTGGGTAAATCTAAATGAACTAGAACAAGTCGGCGATCAGACACCCTGAGGGTATCCTGGTTAGTATTAGGGATCGACCGATATGATTTTTCGTGGTCGATACCGATATACTCATAGCCGATATCGGCCTATACCGATATATCGGCCATAAAAATTCGTCGTAATCTTTTTGCTGTATAAGTGAGGTAAAAGTGATTGATAATGATATACTGTTACCGTTACAGGCATTAACTATAAATAATTCACAAAAAAATGCAGAGCAAATGCAAAAAAGACATTTTTTTCAAACGTCGTAGAAATGGCATTTTTGTGATTTAATTCACAAGGTAGAAGCTTTATTTCTACGCCGTCGGAATAGAAATAAAATAAATAAATATCCATAGAAACTACATAGAATTAGCGAATAAAAAAAAAGTAGTGCGTTTGAAAAAAAAATTCAATGTGTCATTCCGAATAAAAGTGTCTTTGTGTGCCTCGCATGCAATTGTTCGACTCGCTTTGCTCGTCGTGCAAACTTCCATGATCGCCACACAAAGTATCACTTTTACTCCTAATAACACAATATACTATTTTCAATAATATATTTAGCACCACCGCCAAATAGTGTTGCTAGTGAACAGCTATTTTCTTCAGCTGGAAATGTTTATGAAAGCGCAATAATTTTGTTACATTACAACTTGCCAAAACTTAACTTTAAATATTAATTTGTTTAACTAAGTGTGTAACTTTACTTCTACATTTTTAATGACTTTTTATGCTAAATTTTGAATAAGAATAAACGACTTGTTTTTTATTTAGTATTTCTGTTTTAATTTCCTTTAAAAAATCCTTAGCAACTGAAATATTAAGCATTTTTATTTTTTTAGGCCGATACCGATATAGGCCGATATCGTGGTTTACATATCGGCCGATACCGATATCGGCCAAGAAGACCGATATCGGCCAAGAAGACCGATATGGCCGATATACCGATACCGATATCGGTATCGGTCGATCCCTAGTTAGTATAGTCGTCACAATGGCTCAAACAAAGTGGTAGTATTGCAACAGTTTCACTAGTACTTTTTGACGATCCAGGGTGGAACAAACAAGAGTACAACATGTTCAACTGCGTCTTCCAGCACCTCGACCAATTCAGTCTTTTCAAATGTAGCACGGATTTCCGTATCCCCTTGTAACGTATTTTTCGAATACGTGTAAGAATGTTGGCGTATGGTTGCTCGGGCGCCAACGGTTCGGTAGCTGATTTGGAGACAAGGTTCGAAGAGAAATAAAAGAACAATGGTGTTGGTAGAAAGGCTGATTTATTATTTCAAGCTCAGGTACAAGAGGTCCTACGGCTGGGCGTTCCGGGTGACTATTTCGGACGGGAACGGTATGTTCTGGGGAAACGACGCTTGGCGTCGCGGCGGCTGGGTAACGGAAAGTTGATCGGATACAGTAAGGGTTATAATGCCCTAAAGTACGGAGTCCAAAAACGGAGCATTCGGAAAAAAAGATGCTCGGCGTCGCGGTATCGGTGAGGTAGAGTGCGTCAGAACAATGCGGTATTGCTTGCCAAGATGCGAGGATTTCGAAAATGTCGTTATCTCAAAAACGACGCCCGGCGTCGCGGCGCCGATGTCGCGGGATTTTGCGAGAAAGTGACGTGGATGCGTTTCCTGGTGAGCGGGAGCGAAAAATATGAGTTTCCACAAAACGACGCCCTGCGTCGCGACGGCGATACGTCAGATCGCTTGCCGGTGGTAAGCTAAACACGTTTCCGAGGAGTGGTTTTTCACTTTTCGGTTTTCTCGAAAACGACGCCCGGCGTCGCGACGCCGATATGTCGCGACGCTTCCTTATACCGAGTAGTATCTGAATCTGTGGTTTTCTCGAAAACGACGCCCGGCGTCGGGACGGCGTCGACGGTCGGTATTGGCCCTGGATGGTTACGCACCCTACTGGCGACGTCAACGCTCGGGTTTACACGCCGGCGGCGTCGATGCGCTGAGGAGGTTGATCTCACCACAGGCCACTATCAGAGATGAAAACGGGGGTGACGTCGGTGTGGTAGCGTCGGGTCACTTGTAATGGCTCTGGATAGTCACGCACCTTGGCGACGTCAACGCTCGGGTTTACACGCCGGCGGCGTCGATGCGCTGAGGAGGTTGGTCTCGCGACGTGCCACTACAAGCGACGTTGCTCGCGGAAAAAATATACTCTGGGCGTACGGGTGACGACGGCTTCACCGTGGTCAGAAATGTCCCCCAAGAGACGCTCTAAGCCACGCAACGAATCACGACGATGGGCAAGACAGTAACAATAATTTTCGCGAGGAGCTCACGGCGGAAGTTCAAAAACAACGGTTTGCTCACCTGGAGAATTCTGCAGGACTGCTGGAGAAGACGGAATCGATTTCTTCGAGACTACTAGTGGTTTACACACACTGTCTTTACATCTCGACGGCGCGGCTTTTATAGCCGGAGGCTGGATATTCAGGCTTTAGCTTGTTTTGCAAATGTAAGAAATCAAAAAGAGCACGTGTGATTTCAACCAAAATTTGGAAAAAAATGGAACGCGGACTTCTAGTTGGAATATTTCGCTCATACATAGTGTAAACGGTGTACTTTACGTCCGGCATGCTAAAGAAAAGTTTTCCGCGTCGCGTGAAACAGGATAGCGCGGCAATAGCGGTTTGAACTAATATACTTGTGACAGATCACATCGTCACACCCTCCCTAGTCATCTTCTAATCACCATTATTGCTATCACACCCTCTGTATTTTACATGGAATAATAGTACCACAAAGTTTATGGTTTTTGAAACTTTAAAGTAAGAAAGCCTTTTCATTTGATCAATTTTCTTCTCTACACACCATTTCTCATATGTGTCATAAGATAAACCAAGTTGTTATTCGTAATGTTCGTGATTTTTTCAGTATAAAATAACACTTGACGCTTCTTCCACTATACTTGCTTTTACATTGCTCGAAGTCTTGTTTTATTCCAAAAAGATTTGATTTCCTTGGTATTTACTATTTTCATGCAAAATTGTTTAATTATCATGTTAAATTACATATTTTGGAAATATTATTTATTCATATTCTTTTATCTTTTACAAGTCTTGTACAAATATCGTCACTGTAAGAAAAAGTAAAATGTAAAGTGTAATATAAAAGTTATAACAAAGGTATTTGAATTTATACTTTTAAATAATTTATAAATATTGTAGTACATTATCTTCGTTTAATTTAAAAACAGCAATAGACCAGAAAGGTAAGGTTAGAATTTGCTTTTGAGCGAGTTCATAGTTTGAATTCCCCAATATAGGTTTCTTGGTTTCTTATGAAAGTGTGAATTTACTGCCAAAGAAAATATATTTTGTAAAAGAAATTAAGCAGCTCTTGTTAAGTATTTGATAATATGTTTATTCAGTAATAGATTGCAACTGTTTAAAATCCTTGAAAAGGTAGAGTAAGAAAACTATTAGAAATTAAAATATACCAAGTTAAAATTCCGTATGTCTTGTATAGTGCATCATCTGCCCGTAAATAGGTCAAGTGCAACAGAAGCTATGCTGCGATCGGCTGCGTACCGTAGTTGTAGCACCAATCGAGATATACGTTCAGTGAATTTTGTAATGTTGTATTTTTATTTAATAATTATAAACTATTATAATAATTATAAACTGTGCACAGTTTATGTGAATATTATTGTACTAATCAGGAGACATAGGATCAGTCTAGGTGGTACATATAATGTTTTACATAAGAGATTTACTTTTATAAGATTTCTCGGCCTTTAAAGTTGAGCAAAAATTTTCTTGGTAAGAAATACACGGAGAGAAAAATTATGTTCCCAGCGTTATGAACTGAGTTTGAATTTAGCGCCTAAATTTGACCGATACATTTTTCTGGTCTATAGGGCACGGAAGATCACGTGACCTATTATATGTTTTGTCTCTTTCTCATTTCAGACTCGATCTTCAGCTCTGTCCCATGCTAACTTCAGACTGTACAGGTGTCTCATTTTCGATGTTTTTTTAGGGTATCTCGGGTAATATTAATGATAGAGCAAAACGGTTTGCACATTGCAGGGTCAACTTTTCCAGAAAAGTTTAATAGTCACCACAGGAATTTTCGATCTTCTTTTGTTTCTGAGCTACAGGCAAAAGCTCGTTTTTCGCTCATTTTGAAAATATCTTATATCTTATTTATTATGATTTGTAGAGAAAAATTGTTTTTATAAACTTTTTACCGTTTTTTAAATAGAATAAAATGGCGTAATTAGATTTTTTGAAAACTAAATTATTCTCGAGATATAACACAAATTTATGATTTTTTAAATGGATACCTATGTTGAAAATGTCCTCGTCTTTTTGCTTAATTTATAAGCTTTTCAATTGTATATAACAAGTCTATTCTTTTGTTTTAAACATTAATAAAAGATGAATTATTAATTTATTGGGGTGAAAATATTGAAAATTATAAAGAAACAAATGAAAAAATCTCTTACAGATCATCATTTGCATATTTCTAATAGTATTTGTTTCAGTTTTACTAATTTTTTTCAATTTATTTATTTCAAAGGCATATTAAACCGTTTATTTCGGTTTGTGTCAAAGCCAACTATAACGTAGATAAATAGTAATTTAACTAACCGGAAAATAATTTATTAAGAATAATTTTGAGAACACATTTAATAGATATAGAATCAAAATAAACAAATGATGATCTGTATTAAATTATTTCATTTGTTTCTTAATAATTTCCAATATTTTCGCCCCAATAAATTAATAATTCGTCTTTTATTCATGTTTAAAACAAAAGAATGTAGACTTGTTATATATCATTGAAAACCTTATAAATTAAGCAAAAAGACGATACTATTTTCAACATAGGTTCCCATTTAAAAAATCATAAGTTTGTGTTATATCTCGAGAATTATTAAGTTTTCAAAAAATCTAATTACGTCATTTTATTTTATCTAAAAAACAGTAAAATTTTTGTTAAAACAATTTTTATCTAACTATCATAATAAATAAGATATGATATATTTTCAAAATGAACGAAAAACGAGTTTTTGCCTGTAGCTCAGAAACAAAAGAAGATCGAAAATTCCTGTGGTGACTATTAAAAAGCTGACTTTAGACAACTATATGATTACATACATGATATTGACTGGACCTATTTCAACAATTTTAATGATGTTGACGCTGCCTTAATGAATTCTACTCTACACTGTATGAAGCATTGGACAAATTTGTGCCTAAATATAAATGTAGTTCATCTCATTATCCCCCGTGGTTCACGTCTGACATCAAATTTAACCTAAAAACTAAGGAATATTACAGAAAGAAATGGTCTAAAACCGAACAACAATAATATTTTATTGAATTTAAAAGACTACGAATTATGATTAAAAAAACAAATAAAAGATGCGTACAATGAGTATATCCATAATGTAGAAAACAATATTAAATCAAAACCCAGTGAATTTTGGAAGTACGTGCATAGTAAACAAGGCTGCTCTCCTATTCCTGGGAGTATTACTGACAACAACGATGTTTACAGTAATCCACAAGATATAGTCAATGCTTTTGCCACATCTTTCTCTAATTATTTCAATATCAGTTGTTCCTTTACCAATAATAGTGACATATTTTATAAAAACAATCCATCTTTTACACTAGGTAATGTCACTGAAAACGAATTAATAATGCTAATGGTTAAATTACCTAATAAACCAACTTGTGGTGAAGACAAAATACCTGCATTTTTGGTTAAAGATTGTCGATTCTGTTTTGCTGCTCCTCTATCCGTTGTTATAAATTTAGCCATTACAACTTCTACATTTCCAGAACGATGGAAACAAACACGTATTACTCCAGTTCACAAAAAGGATGACAAATCTAATATTTCAAACTATAGGCCCATTTCAATATTAAATAATTTTGCAAAAAATTTTGAAAAAGTTATCTATAATGCCCTTTTTACAAATATAAGATCTCTAATATCGAATGATCAACATGGCTTTATGCGTGGACGGTCAACTGTAACCAATTTAGCATGTTTTTCACAATACGTTTCTGAAGTTATTGATGACCGAGGACAAGTTGATGTAATGTATAGTGACTTCTCTCGTGCTTTCGATTCCATAGATCATGGCTTACTCTTAACCAAAATTAGTTCTTTTGGTGCCTCTCCTACTTTTGTAACACTTTTAGCATTATATCTCACGCATCGAAGCTGTTATGTTTACTACAATGGGTTTTCCTCTTTTAATTTCATTTCCACTTCCGGCGTACCCCAGGGGTCCAATTTGGGTCCATTATTATTTGTCGCATTCATCAATGAGTTGCTATTTTCTTTTAATTGCCCGGTATTAGCTTACGCAGATGATATTAAACTGTTTCTAAGAATAACCTCAGCCTCTGATGTACTTATTCTACAAAATAATATAGATAAACTGGTATCCTGGTGTAGCGAGAATAAATTACCTATAAATATCAACAAATGCATCATTGTTACGTACACACGCAAAAAGAACAACTTTACTCATCATTATGCGGTAAATGATACCATTGTTACACTTAAATATTCCATTAAAGATTTAGGTGTTACATTCACTTCAAATCTCAACTTTAATGAGCATATTGTTAATATATGTTCATCTGCCAGTAAAACTTTAAGCTTCATTATTCGTATATGCAGAATGTTCCATGATGTTACAACTTTAAAATCATTATATTTTGCGTTTGTTGTAAGTAAATTAGAGAACGCCAGCCTAATCTGGTATCCTTCGTATGCCGGTCAAAATATGCAACTAGATCGCATCCATAGAAGATTCCTGAAATATCTTTCATTTAAAGAAGACAATATTTATCCAGACAGAGATGTTGATTTAAATTCTCTTCTAGAGCGTCATTCCTTACCTTCTTTAGTTTTCAGACGAAAAGCCTGTAGTTCCAGATTTCTTTGGATGCTTCTCCACAACTATATAGATGCACCATATCTGCTGTCATGTGTGCCATTCCATGTCCCAAGGTTGGCTTCAAGACAAGGCGGATCGTTTCGCCTACCCGTTACACGTACTCACGTACACTTATTTTGCAGCGCTCACCTGTTCACTTAATGTGCCTCAATGCTGACAAAATGTACGAAGATATATTCACCTAACTATGTATCAATATTTCTGATTTTTGTTTTGTTATGTTGTAATATTTATATTTATTATTGTTTCTATTAATTTTACCCTGTAATTGGTCTGCTGTTGGGTAAATAAAGCGTATTATTATTATTTATTGTTATTATTAAACTTTTATGTAAAAGTTGACCCTGGAATGTGCAAACGGTTTTGACATATCATTAATATTACTCGAGATACCTTAAAAAACATCGAAAATGAAACACCTGTACTTACGACGCAGTGCGCATGCGTCAGTTTAAATAGCTGACGAGTTTGCACAAGTGTGGAATTTGTTGCCATTTTGTTATTTTGCGGTTCTTGTGCATATAGCGATTGCTTGTCTTATTCAGTATAGTGTTTTATTATTTGTTTCTTTTTGTTATCTTGTTTGTTGTTATTTCTTTTATTGTTATTTTCTTTTGTTTGTGAGTGTTGTCAACGATGCCACTGCATTGTTGGGTGCAAGTTTGTCGTCGGACTATAATATAAAACTGTTTGCTATCCCATCAAGCACCGATTATCGAGTTAATAATTTAAACCTTAACATATTTGAACATAAGTAACAAGTGACAATTTGTATAGGTAGGGTAGGTGTGGTAGGTAGGTTATATGTGAAAAACAAGAGAGACGTCGTCTGTGGCTCGTGGCCGTTAATGCTTATGAGAATATCACGTGCTGACATATTATCAATTACTCAGATTTGATAGTAGGTCGTTGATGAAGCCCTAAATTTATAAATTGTCAATTACAATCATAGTTAGATTAAATTTTATAGACTTCTATCGACGCATTATCCTGTACTGATATAAAATATATATTTAAACTTTACTGTATATAAAGATCCATACATTTGTGATATTATTACAAAGTAGTTTAACAGTACACTATTATTCACTAAAGATGATTATTCAAGGTCATCTGTTCGAAGAAAGAATACACATCACTTTATAACAGTAGCTTAACAACATTTTGTATTAGAAAGAGAAAGATTATTTGACCTATGTCTATTGAATTTATGTGGTGTGACAGATATACGTAAATAGTGGCATTACTTTCTAACACACTATAAATAATAATGACATATGTCGTTACCTAATTATTTACTGCACTGCCTTCTGTGCTAATATGTACCCAGTGGCGTTGACGTTTAAATCAAATTATTATTCTATGTTTTTGTACTTTGCAAAAATATAAGTGAAGAACATAAATCTTTCAGACGGCTCACTAATGACCTTGAATAGTCATCTTTCGTGAATAATAGTTTACATAATAAATTTATTTCAATTTGAATTTTTTGACATTTCCACAATTTTTACATCTATTAATAATGATCTTTGGAGTGTACTGTTTACATTTAGAAGCGCGCGAATTAGGTATTTGAAAAAGGCAAGAAATTAACGTTTTGATGCGCGCCAACTTCGATTTTAAACGTTCTGAAACTGAACAAAGCAAGAAATAAATGGGGCGATGTAGGGACATTCGGACGCTGCGTGTGTTCCCGGTACGAATTCATAGTTTGAATTCCCCAGTCTAGGTTTCTCATGGAAGTGTAATTTTACTGACAAAAAAAATCGTAAAAGAAATTAAGCAGCTCGTGTTAAGAATTCGATAGTTTGTTTATTCAGGAATAGATTGCAACCGTTTAAAACCCTTGAAAAGGTAGAGTAAGAAAATTATAAGAAATTAATATGCTACGTATAAGCACAGATTCAAAACAAAATATATAGTGTTTTGAATCTGTGGTATAAGTTAAAATGTAGTATGTCATTGATAGTCCCTCACTCACTCGTAAATAGGTCAAGTGCAACACAAACTATGCTATGTATGGTTACGTACCAAAGTTGTAGGACCACTTGAGACATATGTTCATTGAATTTTGTAGTATTGTATTTTTATTTAAATAATTATAAACTGTGCACAATTCATATAAATATTATTATACGAATCTGGAGATAAAGGATCGGTCTAAGTGCTACATATAATGCTTTGCATAAGAGATTTTCATTTATGGAATTTCTCGGCCTTTAAAGTTGAGCAAAAATTTCCTTGGAAAAAATACACGGGAATTAAAATTATGTTCTCAACGATATCAACAAAGTTTGAATTTGGCACCTAAATTTGACCGTTACACTTTTCTGGTCTATTGAATGCCATCATGTTGGATATATTTCGGCACATGCTCATCAATGTTAGCTTTACGTTTGATCGAGCTGATGCATTTTCTATGTTTCTGAATAATTTTTATCAGCAGGCAAGCGAAATTCTTCTGAATTACTTTCTGAAAATAATAAGAATAGAATGTAGAAAAATTATATAGTTATTTTTTTTTTGACTAATAGACCTTTTCAATTTAAAGAGATAGAAGATAATATGCGCAATGGGGATCTTCGCATAGTCAGTGGCGTAGCGTGGATTTTCGCCGCCCGGGGCCGACTGGAAATTTGCCCCCCCCCCCATTTTAATTATAAGTTTAAATATTTTATTCAACTGACCTAATGTACATCGTACAACTTATTGAAAGTCAAGATAAACTACCACTGCTTCGGAAGGAACATACATCTCTGGGAAGAAATGGCGCAAGGAACCCACAGGAAGTTTATGTTTTAAAATGTCAGAATATTTACAAGACATAACTTTATTAACTTAACACTAGAAACATACAACAATAAAATATTTATGTTACTGGGTGCGTAGTATTATTAATTATTTCTGTCACTATTAGTTTAATAAATTAGATTAAAAATGTACTCTTCGTGTTTTTTTCAAAGCAAAATCTTTTACACAATCGTCAATATCAAAATGTATGTCATGTTCAATTGCAAGAATAGCTAAATTTGATAGTCTCAACGTGGACATAGTCGATATCAGATAATTTTTTATTAACTTTAGTTTAGAGAAGCTTCTCTCGCAACTGGCATTACTAACGGCAGATGTTAAAAAAATCTTCAACATTATGACAATGTTTGGTAAGCCATCTTCAAGTTTGGACTCAATTACGTATTTTAATAAACCCAGAGAGCCAGACTTAATAAGCTCTTTTTTACAGTCTGGGTGTGTTGCAGCTACGAACGCTCGTAGACGTGCGCGCTCATTTTGGAACTCTTCTGTGTTTATGTCCCGAGGAGCTTGATCTAGATTAAGTTCTTCAGAGCCCAACATTACTGCAGGCATTAAAAAGGCATATTTTTTAGGGATCGACCGATACCGATATCGGTATATCGGCCATATCGGTCTTCTTAGCCGATAACGGTATCGGCCGATATGTAAACCACGACATCGGCCTATATCGGTATCGGCCAAAAAATTATAAATTGCTTAATATTTCAGTTGCTAAGGATTTTTTAAAGGAAATTAAAACAGAAATACTAAATAAAAACAAATCAAATTTATTCTTATTCAAAATTTAGCAAAAAAAGTCATTAAAAATGTAGAAGTAAAGTTACACACTTGGTTAAACAAAATAATATTTAAAGTTAAGTTTTGGCAAGTTGTAATGTAACAAAATTATTGCGCTTTCATAAACATTTCCAGCTGAAGAAAATAGCTGTTCACTAGCAACACTATTTGGCGGTGGTGCTAAATATATTATTGAAAATAGTATATTGTGTTATTAGGAGTAAAAGTGATACTTTGTGTGACGATCATGGGAGTTTACACGACGAACGAAGCGAGTCGAACAATTGCATGCGAGGCACACAAAGACACTTTTATTCCGAATGACACATTGAATTGTTTTTTCAAACGCACTACTTTTCTTTTTATTCGCTAATTCTATGTAGTTTCTATGGATATTTATTTATTTTATTTCTACCTTGTGAATTAAGTCACAAAAATGCCATTTCTACGACGTTTGAAAAAAAAATGTCTTTTTATACAGCAAAAAATTTACGACAAATTTTTATGGCCGATATATCGGTATCGGCCGATATCGGATATGAGTATATCGGTATCGGCCACAAAAAATCATATCGGTCGATCCCTAATATTTTTGCGCTAGATTTTGCAGCTGTTGGAATCGATCACGAATTTCAGCAGTTACTCTGTCTACTGAAGTAAACATTGTTCGCCTCAATTCGTTCTCGTACGATAACCCAACATCTACATTTCCGTCGCCAAAAATATGCCTCCTCCTGATTTGTCTTGGGGGTTCAAAAGAAATTCCAAGCTCTTCACATAAACTTTTAGCATATCGTAGAGCGTCGTCCACAAATTCCTCTCGTTTTTCTTCTAATACGGTCTTTAAAGCACTTATTTTCTGAGCACACTGATCTATGTTCAGTCCCGTTGTTTGCAAATACTTTTGAGTATCATTAACTTCACGCAGTACCGGTTGCCAGAAGCCTAAGTAACATAAAAATGAAAATGATTGCATAGCGACTAATAAACTTCCTGCATCCGTTCGTGTGTTCAAGCTTTCATTCGTTTCCGTCAAATTTTCCAGTGCAGTCAAAGTTTCTTTGTAATGATGTCTAATGGAATTTACAGCATCATCTCTAGCGCTCCAACGTGTGTCCTGAACTCTTTTCAAACTTTTTCCTGTGGCTGCAAGAAGAACTTCCCACCGGTGCGTTGACGTAGAAAAAAAACGTAGCAGCGTTCTAGCGTGCCAAAGAAAGTCACCGAATTTACCTCCACTGCAGCTGCATGTACGCAAACTAGGTTCAGTGAATGGTTTGAGCGAGGAATAAATTCGGCATAGGGATTGATATCCTTTACCCGTTGTTGCACACCTGTGTGGCAACCAGCCATCGTGGCAGCGTTATCGTAAGCTTGTCCTCTACAATTCATGATATCGAGCCCGTCAGCCTTAAGTTTGCTTACTATCATGTCACTAATACCTTCAGCAGTTTTGCTATTAGTTTCAATGAAATCTATAAAAGATTCCTCAACTCTAACCTCCTGGTTTTCAATCATCACGTATCGTAATACTTGGCTTGTTTGATCTTTATTTATTTATTTATTTATTTATTTATTTATTTATTTATTTATTAAGAATACACTGCCCTCACAGGCGAACCCAAAATGGGACAGGAACAATATTTACAAGAAATAAAATTTACATTAATAATATAGGAGTACACACAAAATTACTTTTATATTACATATACAATAAAAAAAAATTAAAATTATAGAAATACATCAAGGATCAAGAATTACCTTAACAAAGATGTCTTACTATAATACAAATAAAATAATTTGTGACCTATTAAGTTAATGTTGGAAAGAATTAAGTTAATACTCACTAAAAGCAAGGACACTCCTTTTGAATTCAGAAAAAGTAACATGAAATATATCAGTTTGATTTTCTATCACATGAAACGAATTAAGCATCATGTATAATGGTGACTGTAACAATATATTTGTACGTGCTTGATGCAAATGAAAAGTATGATGGGTGCGAGTATTAAATGGTGGTGCACGAATATTAATTTGGTCTAGAAACGAAGGATCATCATTAGTATTGTGCAATAATTTATACAAATGGATGGGATATGTCCGGGGTGCTGTCAAAAATTATAGAGTAATATTTGGCCTTTTGGACACGAACTAAAATTACTTGGCGAACTTTTTTTCCTGCAATTTCTATCAGCTCGTTTTGAATTTCAGGTGACATATAACTAAGAGACACGTTTTGGCCCATTTTTATCCTTACTAAATGCTCTCTGAGAACAGGATCGTACTTTGCCAGCATATGTACCAATTCCAGAAAGTTACCTCTGTTAGTACTAGTTTCATCTTCCCTGTGGCCACGTAACGCCAAATTTTGTTTTGCCAGAAATTGTATAATATCAAACATTCTCGTCAGAATTTCATGCCATTTTTTCGTCTCCTTTGCCAATATTTCTTGTTCTTTTTTATCGATTGTTTGTCCTTTTCGAAGCCTATTTTCTAACTCCTTCCATTTGCAAAATTTTTCGTTATGTTGTGCACTTGATTCATGATTGGCTACTTTGGGATTCAATTTCCACCAAGTATTAAATCCGTCGGAAGAGTAAAATTTCGATGCATTTGATGAATTGGCGTTTTCAAATAAACGACAACAGGAGCAAAACAATGAAGCTTTCGAAGGAGAATATGCCATCCAAGAGCGTAAAACTTTTTCGCCGTTTGGCAATGTGCGGTAAAACCAATCGTTAGTCAGCCGTCTCGATACTACTTTTGATTTTGTAGAGTCTATGCCTGACTGAACCGTGCGTGATACTGTTGACTCTTCAGAGAAATCTGTATTCATGTGTTGAACGACTTCAGGGCCTCTCTGTATCAATAGCAACCTCATGTTTGAATTTACACTTTCAGAACATTTTCCAATGTCGTTGCTATCAAAATCGGTTATATTTTGTTACGGTGTCGGAATTTCAGCAGTCACAGCATGAGTATTTGAATCTGACAAATTCGTACTATCAATCAAAGGTTGCGAGTCGTTGGTATCGGGTATTTGTCCTATTTGAGCTATTTCTTGGTTTCGAGCATAACTAGTCTTTGAAGAACTCACACTCAAAGGCCCTGGCGTAGACTCTGGCGAAGCTGGCGTACACTCTGTCGTCTCCAAAACTTTCACAAACATCAATAAAGCTCCTTCATTCTTCTTGGTACTCTCCTCCTTTGCGTTCTTCTTATTCCGATAATATGCTCCACTTTCTTTTGCCCTTTTCATTTTTAATTCGATATGTGCTATAAAAGAAAACGAATTATTTTTTTATTATTGTCTACTGACCCTAAAAGAATATATTCTTAGGTTTAAAAATAAATCTGTTAGATGTCGAGTCTATTTAAATCTCAGTCGATTATACTACACTCAGACCAAATATAAATTAGACGCCGCATACTACCATTACAAAATCACAATCGAACCTTATTCTAACGTAGAATAATAATAACAAACTAGGCAGGCAACACGCTGAACAAAACAAACGCCTCGTTTCCTCTTATCCCCACCTAACCCCTCATCCGAGAAGGAATGGCCTCACAACAAACCATTGCGCAGTGTAGGGTATGCGGCGTCTAATGTATGTTTAGTCTGAGATACTACATCACTATTTACAGCTGACCAAAAAATTGCAATTGGCGAAAAAACTGAACTATAGGTGGCAGGCCGGACGGTAGCAAGATGGCGGAGGAATAAGGAGAGTTCTCTTATTCCTTATTGCTGGCAATATGCATTTCAAAGTGCAAAGTATTTAATATGGAAAAATTAACATGAAGTTAGGTGATATTTTTGAATACATTGCTTCTGCACGTCCTATAAAGGAACGCGAAGTAATTTTTAAGGCAGGACATGTATATTGCTTTGTGGAATAATAGTTGATGGATCAGGTACAATATTGGGATCTTGTTTAAAAAACAGTCATTTGTATGGAGATCCTCATATAATTGAAATTTTATTAAATAAGAATATAAATTACTGGAAAGCAAAATTTAGTTTGTAGAGCAGGATTGGGAGGCAAATGCAAACATTGTTGTAGTTTTGTTGCATATAAACAGATTAGTAAAAATAAAAACTATATTTATTGTTTTACAACAAAAGTTATCATTATTATTATGCTATTAATTTATTAGTTTATGGGTTTGCGTATTATAGAGCAGAAGAAATAAAAAAATTAAGTTGTACAGATTTGGAACAAGTAAAGGGAAAACTTGTTAAAAGAATGATAAACAGTGTATAGTTTGGCTATAAAACTAGAAGAATTTTACCATCCTGTTTTAAAAAAGAAAAAAATTTAACCGATTGGAGACGTCAAAACTATATGGGAAGTAAATTTCAAGATCATATTTTGTCACTTGAGATATAATGTAAACTTAAACTTTTTGACTTGTAATTACTGCATTGTGGCACTGAGCAGTGTCTATGACATTTACTGATCATTATTTAAATCTAAAAATGTAATAAACACTATATATCTCACTTTCTTTTACAACAAATATAAATTAAACCTGTTTAAAATTACATACGTTTCAATGTATGCTATCAACGTTTCCTTATTCCTCTAGTTCACAAATCTGCCGCCAGACGTCACCCACTTTGAGTTTTTTCGCCAATACTGCTAATGTCATTTTACTGACTAGGTTTAAAAAACATAGTTTAAGTAAGCAGGTATACGATATTTATCACGAACAACGAAAGAAATTTAAAATCTCTTGAAAACAATTAAAATTTTTATCTACTTACGTTTACTCCTATGTACTTGCTTGACGATTTTCCCAAAGGCAGTAGGTATAAAACATGTATTTTTATTTGTTTCAAACAAACACCAAACTACTAATAAATGGTAAGTATGTATTTACAGTAACAAAATTATTTACTATTCGTACTTTACACTACATTCTGAAATAAGTCTGCGCGTAATGAAAATAAGAAGTGTTATAGGGCACGGAAGATCATGTGACCTATCATATGTTTTGTCCCTTTCTCACTTCAGCTCTGTCCCATGCTAACTCCAGACTATACTTTATAACGCAGTGCGCATGCATTAGTTTGAATTGATGTCACATTTCTAGCGGCAAATTTGTTGCCATTTTGAATTTCGTATTTGGCGGTTCTTGTGCATATAGCAATTGATTGTGTTATTGCTATTCATTGTTGTATTTTAGGCTAAATTGCAGTTTATCCAGAATTCAAGAATTTTATATTAATGGTTATATATACTTTGTAAACCATTAAAAATAGTAAATACCACTAAAAATTGGGTGCGGAAAGCTATATTTATAGAGATTTTGGCATTTTTTCTAAAAAAAATAGGTTAGATGAACTACATATATTTCCATGTTTAAGTAGGTACTTACGCTTTCATACGAATAATACTGTTTCAATTAATGTATATTTGCAAAATTGTCTTATTTTCCTTCTTATCCTACGTTTTATAACATTTTTTATTTATAATTTTGCGGTTATCTGTCAAACTATTGTAAACTAACATGAAGATCGTGGGCTGGAGCGTTGTCGAATGTCTGTGCCTGGCTTAGGTATTGGTTTTTTATTTATTTATTTATATATGAACGGACTTACGTCCACTATACATATGAAGTACAAAGATTAGTAATAAGAAAATAATACATAAATAGATATAGTAACAATTAAATTCAAAAATGTATATAAAAACATTGTGATAGTTACAAGAAAAATTTTCTACATTATATAAACAGTGTGATAGTGTAAGAAAAATTTTCTACATAAGTCTTAGTTTTGACTTATACACATGCAGAGACATATTATTTAAATCAACATCAATTTGCGCATCATTAAATTCTCTCATCATTCTATTTAAAGGAGAATAATAAATATAATTTTTATCTGAGAAACATATATAAAATAAAAATTTCCTCCTCGCAGTAGAATAACGCACATTAAAGTTAATGAAGGAAAGTAGTAAAGGGCAATCAATCAGGTTATTAATTAATCGGTAGAGAAAAACTAAGTCAAAATAAATACGGCGCTGTTGCAAAGTTGTGATTTTTAAAAATTAAAAATTTTAAGAGGAGGTGATATGAACATTGATCCAAAAAGAGATCATAATTATTATAAGATACTTTGTGATACATTGGAAGGTTTTAATCTTAAAAACAATGTAGACCGCTGTACAAGAGGTAAATCAACGCTAGATCTTGTTTTTACAAACTATTCTGTTAAAAGTCATGTTTTTGAGAATATTATCTCAGATCATAAAACTGTAATCACGAGTACAAACCATAACGTGAAAAATAATACCTTTTCTAAATCTTGCAGAGATTTTCACGAAACACAAATAAATCATTTCAGTAATGATCTTTATAACGAAAACTGGGATGCAGTATATAAAACAAATAATCTCAATGATGCATTTAACAGTTTTCATGAAATCTTTTTATTCTATTTTAATAAACATTTTCCCATTAAACCGTTTAAGAAAAATAATGGCAAACAATGGGTTAATAATGAAATCAAAGTTTCAAGTACCAACTTAAAACATTTATTTAAATTAAAAAATGAATTTCCAGTTCTCAAAAACAACTATAAGTGTGCCAAGAAAAAACATATCACATTAATAGCGAACACAAAGAAGACTTACTATCAGACCAAATTCCAGACCTCAGAACATGCAGCCAAAAGCGCTTGGAACATTATAAAGTCAATATCTAGCTCCTCCAGTAGCAATCAAAATTTAGTAATGGAAAGAGATGGGCATTCAACGTACTTACCAGAAACGATTGCTAATAATTTTAACGATTTCTTTCGAGAAGCACCTATACTAATCTCAAATCAGATCAAAAGCAAGTCTCATACTTCAGGTAATTACTGCAATAATCAGATGACAAGTAAGCAATCTAAAAGTTTATTTTTACATCCTTTTAATGAAAATGAACTAAAAACTTTAATTAGTACTAAAATAAAAAACAAAAGATCCTCTGGTTTTGACGATGTGCCGGATTTTCTTGTAAAATGTGTTGTTGACATCGTTACTAAACCCTTAACATTTATAATAAATCTAAGTTTTGAATCAGGTTGTTTCCCAAATAAAATTAAAGTTAGTAAAATTAACCCTATTTACAAAAAAGGCAATAAGCAAGATTACAACAACTACAGACCAGTAGCATTAATTTCAGTGTTCTCTAAAGTTTTTGAGTATGCCTTTATGGCTCGGTTAATTCCTTTTTTAAACAAACATAATATTGTGGACAGTAATCAATTCGGTTTTAGACCACAGAAATCCACAACAGATGCAATCCAGCATGCTTACGAAAAAGTCACGTCATACATTGAGAATGGTGAATGCCCAGTCGGAATTTTTTGTAACCTCACAAAGGCCTTCGACTGCGTAAATCACGCAACTCTACTAAATAAACTTGAGAACTATGGTATTCGAGGCGTTTCCCTAAGCTGGATAAAAAATTTCCTGGAAAACCGAAAACAGTATGTAGCAATTATGTATACTGAAAATGGAATATGTAGAAATTACAACTCGAGTTTCCTAGAGACTATTATCGGGGTACCGCAGGGAAGTGTCATAGCTCCTGTGCTTTTTGTGCTCTATATTAACGATATAAGGAATGCACTTAGCAATGATTGTTCTGTTACCCTGTTTGCGGATGATACCTCTATCATAATTTCTGACAATGATTCTGAGACGCTTCAAAACAAATGTATAAACAATTTAAGTAGTTTATCTTCGTGGTTTAATGATAATGAGCTTTTCTTCAACAAAACTAAAACAAATTATATTAGGTTTCATAATTTTCAAAACAACAGGAATTTAGATATTAATGTTTGTATTGACAATAATAGATTATGTAGAACCAATAAATGTAAATTTTTAGGTCTTTCTATTGAAGAACATCTTAAATGGAACTCTCACTGTGAGGGTCTTACCAAAGCTTTCGCGTCGATCTACTACCAAATTTGGTACTTGAGAAGTACTCTCACAACCTCACAACTTGTGATGCTATATCATGCGCACATAGGTTCTCGGATTAGGTATGGAATTTGTTTCTGGGGTCTGTCTCCTCCCGCTCATGATGTGTTCGTCTTCCAAAAAAAGATAGTACGTTGTATAGCCAATGTCTCACAATCACACTCATGTAGGCAACTTTTCAAAAAATTTAATTTACTTCCATTGATCTGCATCTATATTTATGAAATCTGTATCTTTGTATTTCGTAACAGAGGCAACATTCCAAAAAACTCTTCTATACACAATTACAACACGCGTAACAAAACTGACTAGAGAGTCCCATTAACCAAAAGTACTCTCGTTACTAAAGCACCTCAAGGACAGGGTTTACATGTGTTCAACAAATTACCTCCTGAAATTAAACAATGTGATAACTTGAAAACATTCAAAAATAAATTGAAATTGTTTTTACAGAAACATAGTTTTTATTCATTACATGAATATTATAATAATTATTAACTGTATTATTTATTATCTTTTATCATCCTTCTTTTGACATGTTCTATACTGTGCTTGTACAGTCTTTTGGACAATAAAATTATTATTATTATTATTATTATTATTATTATTATTATTATTATTATCGTAGGATGCATGGGAAAATATGTACGTAAATTTATATACCATAATAGTTCTAAGAAAATTATTTTGTACATTTTCAAGGGTAGCCTTATGTACATCATAATTTTGTCAGGATTTAAAAAAAAATCTTCAAAAATACGTGTGCGTTAGGTATTGTTTTTACCAGGATTTTTTCAAAAAAAATCTTAAAATATTACTGTGCGTTAGATATTGTTTTTGTCAAGATTTTTTAAAAAAATATATAAATACCTGTTTCCGCGCTCCAATTTTATGTTTCCTTATTACATTTTGGCTAAAATAAGACATTACAACAAAAAATTGCAATTTCTACTATTCTGGATAAACTGCAATCCAGCCGTATTTTATTATTTATCTTCTTATTTGTTGTTATTCTTTTTATTGTTATTTTCTATTGTTTGTGAGTGTTGTTATTCATTTTCAAACGATGCTAGTGCATTGTTGTGTTGTTGGGTGCAACAATTTGTCGTCTGACAAACCGTTTGTTATACCATCAAGCACCGATCATTGAGGTAAGATTTATAAATAATCATATTTCAACAGAAGTAGCAAGTGACAAGAAAGTACTACCTTCTCCACTTATGGGGGATACTCCTACGATTTTCCACTTGACAGCTACACTAATCACATCGAAAAATTAACACCTTTATATAATTTATGAGAATATCACTTGCTGTGACATATTACCAATAACCCAGATTTGATGGAAGGTCGTTGATGAAGCCCTTATTTTATAAATTGTCAATTACTGTTGTTGGTAATATTTGCTTTTTCTTTTCATTTAAAGCAAGAGCGAAGACGAAAAGCATCCTGAGAGTAATATTTATGAATATACATATATGATCAGATTGTTATCTTCCATTACATTATATTATTAAAGAATTCAATAAAAACCTATATGATTCTTATTGTCTTCATTTTATTCTCATTTGAAAATACAAAATGGCAACAAACTTACCGCTAGAAATGTGACATCAATTCAAATTGACGCATGCGCACTGCGTTATAAAGTACAGTCTGAAGTTAGCAATGTTAGCATGGGACAGAGCTGTAGATCCAGTCTGAAGTGAGAAGGGACAAAACATATGATAGGTCACGTGATCTTCCGTGCCCTATTGTTTTGTTTGATTGAATAACAGTACTCGCTGCTCGCTGTCGCGTTAATTCGTCCCCGTGCGGGAAAACTCGGTGCCGCCACCGCGCCGGCCGGCCAGGCGCTGGGCGGTTGTCGCTATACTAGCACTTCGGCAGCACTCGACTTTATCTCGCCTCCTCTCTTTCGCACCCTTGCGGTTTCGCTTAGCACGTAAAATTGCGGGCGCGATTTGGAGTTATTTTTTTCTAATTATTAAATCGTGGCGCTTACCGCCGCCCCCTTTCGTATGCCGCCAGGGCCATGCCCCCCCCCCCCCACGGTACGCCACTGCGCATAGTAAGAACAATTGAGATCTATGGCGTTTGTTTCAAAAAAAAAAAAATTAGACGTAAAATGAGAAAATATCTCCGATAACTTTAAAAAATCTTATCTGTCAAACGAAACGTCAAAAATATTGCAGTCATTAAAATACCTGTATTCTCAGTGAAAATTGGCATCGTTAGACATCTTAACTTCAATAAAAGCTTTTGTAACTTATTTCGATAAGATTTTTTAAAGTTATCTATTCTCACATTCTACGTCTAAATTTTTTAGAAACAAACGCCGTAGATCTCAGTTGTTCCTACTGTATGCAGATCCCCATTGCGCATATCTTCTATCTCTTTAAATTGAAAAGGTCTATTTGAAAATTATTTGTACTCAGGAAATGACAAGCAAGGATTATACCGTGTAACGTTCATGATTTGGCTTATATAAGAATAAAAGATAATACTTTCTGTTTATTGTTATTATTTATTTAGTTTATTCCAGTCATTTATATCTTTTGAAACATCACTTTCTTCAACCACCCAGTATATTACATTGTATCATACTATGGAAAATAATATTTTTAAAAAAATCATTTTAATGATACTATTAATATTTATTACCTTTTTGTTTGGCAATATGCTGCACAAAGGAAGAAAGAGGGATTGGGAAAGATGTGTGTGGGATTGAGAAATATTTGAACGTAAAATTATTTTTTTTTGAGAATTTATTAAGAAATATAAAGAAACAAGAAGGGCAGCATATAATTATTTTATTATAAATAAGTATAATTATTATAATTCAGTGGTGTTATCTATGGCCTCTCAAACAGATATCACATGTGCCTGGTCCACTCAAAAAGGAAGTACACAAGAAAAGTACAAAGCGTTACAAATGCGAATATACTTTTATCCCAAAAATTTGGAATTGAAACTAAACTTCGATTTAGAAAAATTTATCGCACGCGATTATAAAAAAAACGACGCCCAAAAAAAACTATGACTTGCTTTTTCAAAGGTACACCCGTATCTAACTCGTTATTCAGTGGCGGATTTAGGGGAGAGGCATGTCTCGTAAACCAGAAACCAAAACATCAAGGTATTTTTTTTTATTTTCAGTATTTATATATTATTTTCATTAACCATCTTACAGACATATCTGATACTGACAATATAATTTTACTTTCAACGTCAACGTCGTCAACTGGACAGGCGTCAACTGATAATAAATTAGAGTATGGAAGAGACATAGGGAATTTTGTAGGTTCTGACTCAAAAGTTAGTTGAGGAAGAATGCTACAATGTACTTTGTAATCCATGGTGCCCAATCGAAAATTATGAATTTCCACCTATATCTACAGGAAATAAAAAACGATATTTGAATATTAAGTGGATAAAAGAATTTCCTTAGTTGTCATAGTCACAAATTACAAGGCGGTTTTTGCCGAATTTGTAAAATTAAGAAAATTAGTCAATGAACCTTTTACGTTCTATAAAGATGCCAAGGAGGTGTTCAGAGCCCATGAAAAAAAAGATTATCATAAGAAAAATTTAGAAAAATCCCAAAATTTTATGTGATGCAATGCGCGTAAAGCAAATGTTGTGATTGCTATGGATAGTGCTAGACAACGAAGAATTGAAATCAATAGACAAAAATAAATTCCTATAATTAAGACTGTAATATTTTGCAGTGTACAAAATATATATAGCTATATAGCTTTACGAGGTCACAGAGACGATGGTTCCATTTTTACAGAAGATGAGGAAGCCAATATTAAATTAACAAGGCAAGGAAATTTTAAGGCTTTGTTAAAATTTCGAATAGATGCAGGGGATACGGTTCTTCATAATCATTTAAAAAGCGCAGGAAATAAAACTAGATACATAATTAAAACCTCACAAAATGATATAATAGAATGTTGTGGGGAAATAATTAGGAAGAAAATTGTTGATACGATTAAAGATTCTCCATTTTACAGCATTTTAGTGAATGAAACAACAGACAAGTATTTCTGAACAAATGTCATTTTGTGTTAGATATTTTGACACAGATAATTGTAATTGTAATTTATCAGGTGAAAATTTAACTGAACACATTTTAAATTTATTAAAATATCATCATTTAGATTTGGCTTTCCTTCGAGGACAAGGTTTTTAAAGTTTGAATAATTTATTTGTATTTAGACGAATAATATCAGAAATGAACAACAAATTATTGGCTGCTACTACGTTATTTAAAATATGGATGTCTCATATTCCACAGAGGTTCTTCTTTCCTTACGAGATCAATCAGAGTTTGAAAAAATTCGTGTGATTTTATTTCAACTCCTGCTCCTCCAACTATTTTCTAATATTTCGTACTGTTTACTAGCTGTTTACAAACAAATGTCAAACAGTTTAGGGATTTTTACTCCCTAAGCCCCTTTAATACGCATGCGTATCTTGATAGTTGCCGATGCGTGTGACTAGTTTTCGAATAAAGGGGGTATCAGACGTATGCACGTATCTGCAACTGTTTTGACAACAGTTGCACGTATCTGCAACTGTTTTGACAACAGTTGCTGCAACTTGCAACCTACGTTATCAGACGTACGCAAATTTTCAAGAAATATAGAATTTTTTTAGTCTCGACGTTGGTACACATGATATTTAATTCCTGTTGTTATTTTTTAAAGTTTGAATCATTTATTTGTATTTAGACGAATAATATCAGAAATGAACAACAAACTACAAGCTGCTAATATCTTATTTTTACGGTTAGATAATAGTGAGAACGATATTATTGTTATAAGACGTAGAAAAGAAAGAAAAACATGTTTTAAAAATTTATTTAGATATATTACCATATTCCATATACTTCAAATTCGTATTGACGATATAATCTTTTTTACTTTTGAGAAATTTTCATGAAATACTCGTTTTTCTTTTTTTTTTTTAGTTTAAAATATGGATGTCTTGCGTTCCACAGAGCTTCTTTTCTTACGAGATCAATCAGAGTTTGAAAAAATTCTCCAGCTCCTCCAGCCATGTTTGAATTATTTCGTACTGTTTACCAGGTGTTTACAAACAAATGTCAAACAGTTTAGGGATTTTTACTCCCTAAGCCCCTTTACTACGCATGCGTATCTTGATAGTTGCAGATACGTGCGACTAGTTTTCGAACAAGATGTAAAACTAGTTGCAGGAAAATTGTCGCACTATCACACGTCAAAAGTTGCCGAAACGCTTGAAGTTGCAGAATAGCTATTTGTGTATTAAGAGCGCAAAATGGGACATTGTCGATTGAGAGGTTGTTGACGCGCAACGCAGGAGCGCGGCATTCTTTCGAAATCGACAATGTCCATTTGCGCTCGAAACACACAAGATTTTTTCTACAGTCGTCACAATGGGGTCCTCCACCATAACAAAAATTTATTTGTTTCAAGTACATTAAACTAGTGTAGTGGAAAAATGGATGTCCATTGGAAGCGTTCACTCCAAACTTTTGCTGGTGGCAGCACAACTGTTCACACAATTTATTTTATATTTAATTTTAATTTATCGTTATTTTCCATTTTTCTTGAGCTATTCCTTCAATCTAATCTAAGCATTTTATACTTTCGTTTTTGTAAATGAATGCCTTATTTTATTTTCACAGCAGTACGACATTTTATTTGGTTATGTAATATACCGACAGAGCAGTTATATGTCAGATTGACTTGTGTTGTGAAGATGGTAAATGTGTAACTACAGTGCCATTAGTTCCGGACTAAATGTTTTCATTAAGAATGTAGAAAAGTGACATTTCTCACCATTGTATAGTTAGAAATTTGGACAGCGAGCGTTTTTTCTACTTTGTCGCTCTAGAGCGGAAAAGTGACATTTTGCGTTGACAAATGAGAGCGCATATGGCTACTTTGTATATAGACTGTAGAAAAAATATTTGACAGGTTGCAGATACGTGCGTACATGTGATAATCCCATTACACAGCTGGAGATCTATTCTAATTCATTTGGCGTAAATCGGCAGCCATGTTTTTAGCAACATCGAGTGACGTCATGTAGTTGGGAACTTTCATTTTAAAGATTGGCATGTTTTGAAACTAGATGTTGGTACTTTGGAGAACGTCAAAATTCGTTATTATAATCACGGTTCAAAATTCAAATCATTCAAATATTCGCCATCGCTTGTTTCAAACGTTGGACAACTGATTTATCTGTGTTGAGCTTTGTTCAAGCTATTTGTTATTAACAATAATTACTAATAATAATTTCTAATAATAATAAGCATTACTAAGCATAAGTTTTTCATTATAGTTATAGTTTTAAGTGTTAATACGTAGTTTTTAAAAGGTTATTTTCTTTATTTATCTATTAACAATCATTAGTTGTGTATTTATTTAACAAAGTAGTATTTACTTTGTTTTTAAGGTTTTGTAGTAATAGCTTTTTTCTTTTGCTTATTTTTTCATTTATTGTTTTTTCTGAGAGTGAGTCGTGAGAATGGATGACGAGAGCGTGAGAATGTCGTTGGAGTAAAAGTTCGGGATGGTTGAATTTATGGAAGAAAACATAGATTTTGCTAGAGGTAAGTTTTTTTGGTTTGGAAGGACGGCAAAATCTACTGGCAACGTGGGAAGTACTGGCAGCAACGTAACGCATTGTATGGGCCGAAAAAAAATGCAGCTAAATGGAAACGAGTAAGTTTAATTAAAAACAAAATGCAAAATTTTATTTATTATTATTGTTATTTTATTAGGCTTGGTTGGACCTAAGAGCTAAGACGAAGAGGAAAGCGGCAAAATTTCGGCAGCACCACCTGTAGTGGCAGATGTATACAAAAATCATGATGTTCCGTATGATTCATTTTTTCAACGGATGATGTACTTCAACTAGGCAGGTTTATGAAATATGGTATTTGTTTCGTAATGCTAACATGTTTCAGCTTTTTCCCGTGTGGGCTTTCTAAATCCTCCATCGGGCGCCTCCCCAGGTGGCGGATAGGGGAATGCTTACCTATATGGTGAGTACCGGGGTAAATAAAAGTACCCGGGGCGAACCAAAATTAGTTGTCATTGACTATCTGGACAATTACTGCAATTCTTGTCGTACACTTACATTGTTCCAATCTGTGTATTGGTATTTTCAAAGAAGATTTCAAATATTATGCAGACAGTCAATGACAAATTTTCTCATATTTATACATAGTTTATCGCATATAATGTATTATTTTTGTATTCATGTATTATATTTAAGTTCATGTCTTATTTTTGAAGTTGTATAATAAATTTATCTTCCAGTGTGTTCGAAAATAAAGTATTTTTTACTACTATAAAATAAAATATTTCATGTGTCCACCACATAATTTCTTGCCAATTCCGCTATTAATTGTACCAAAAAATCTTTCTGTAATCATTTGTAACGGAAATGTATTTAATTTTTCCAATCCACATTTTATTATGAAAATTTTTAAAGCTATAAATAAAATTCCACTTCCTTTTAATAGCCAAATTTTATTAATTGTTGTCATTCTTATAAAAGTCTTTGATATACAGATTATGAGAAGTTTTTTCGTAAAAATAACTTGTTCAGAGTTCAGATCTTCACTATCAATTTAATCACTTCATCCGAAATATAAAGGATATTCCAATACAAACAGACAGACATCACCGCTAAAAATTTAAAATCGTAATGTTCGTAAAAAACTGATTGGCACACCCAACAGTGTAAATACATGTTTAAATTTTTTACATTACTCACTGCGTATTCGAAAAGTATAAGAATTTTAAAAAATGTAAGTAATAATTTTAAAATAGCTATATTTTCAGAAATATCATATTGAAATAATGAAAACAATTCAATATCTAATAACCTATGTAACATTTTTTAAATATATATAATATAAATAAAATGTTAGAAACTGTCAACACAACTAAAATTCTAATCATATAAACACTGTACGAGTAGTAGAAAGTAGGATTGAAATAATGAAACAATTTTAACATTTTGACAAATTTATTTGACAATAATATAATATGAAATTAGAATAAATAAAAACTAAAATATTTATATATTAATTATTTATGAGATATCATAGTACAATATTTATTAAATAAAAATAAATAAATAGAAAATTACATGTTCAACAACAGTAATTAATATTGAAATAATATTTTATCCTAAAGTTGTAATTTCATTCTGTAGACTAAATTTACTTTCCATTTGGTGCGATGAGAAATTGTTCTCCAACTGTTGGTGATACGGTACTGGCAAGTGAAGAATCTATTCAATAGAGTTGTGCCCTGTAAAAGCTAATTTTGGCCCGCCCCGGGTACTTTTATTTACCTCGGTACGCACCATATAGGTGAGCATTCCCCTATCTGCCACTTGGGGAGACGCCCGATGGAGGATTTAGTAACCCCACACGGGAAAAATCTGAAACATGTTAGCATTACGAAACAAATACCATACTTCATAAACTTGCCTAGTTGAAGTAAACCGTCCGTTGAAAAATGAATCATATGGAACATCATGATTTTTGTATACATCTGCCACCATTGAAAGCCGCTTTTCGGTAGCGAAATATCGCAGCCGGTCTTTCAGTAACTTTGGATGTAATAAATCATAGAGTTACGATGAATTTTCTTAATCCATGTTTTAGTCCGTCCTCAAATCTTTATGTAACAGCTGCAGACATTCGTCTTATCATTCTTGAAGTAGGTTGATCGATAGAGCGTTTAAATAATGAATAGAAAGTACATTAATAAGACAAAAATACAGAAATGAGAAATCCAAAAAAATATATACCTATGGAAAGTATGTATTAATATATTCTTGGCGACTTTGCTGCCCTAATTGCCTATAACGGGGGTCTTCAGCTTCATCTTGAGGAGCCAGTATATTTGGTTGATCTAAATCGATATCATCTAACATTGGTTCAGGATCGTTCACTTTGTAGTGTACTGGTATATTGTGTAATATATTTTAACAAACACCTGAAGCGTCCTTTCAAAAGTCCAATACATAGTTCTACCACACTTCTAGTTGTTTTAAGCCGCATATTAAATCTCGCCTCAGATGGAGTCCGGAGATTTTTAAGAGGAGTTAATGTCCATGGCAAACATGGATACCCCGAATCACCTACAAAATCACTTTATAGAAAAAGTTTTATCAATAAAAAATATATTATACCTACCCATTATTCTATGTCTATCATCTCCATTATCATAATTTGCTTTCATGGTCATACCAATTCTACTGTTCCTCCAAATGTTAGCGCCGTGATCTCTTCCTGGGTGCCTAGCACTAATGCTAATAATTTTTGGCTCCTCATTGCATACCTAAAATGTGATGTATATTGTTAATAATTGCCGTTTCATCAGTCGTTAAATAGTTAAAAACGTAAATAAATAATAAATCTTGAATATTTGATAATTTGAATTATTTAAGAAGTATGTCTTTTTCCCGATGAATTTGCAAATAACAAAGAAACAGCAACTTAACTAATAATATAGTTATTTATGTAATAAGTACATAATGTAGGTCTTTATTGACGAGACGAGTTTAAGGGAGAGTGAGGGCAGCGAGCAAGGCCAATAAATAGGGCGAGTCAATAAAACCAAATTATGTATGAATTGCACACAAAACTTTATGTACGACTACGAAAATCGGTTTCTTTAAAAAAAAAAAAAAAAAAAAATGTTTACGATTTTAGTAGAATTAATCAAGCGTACTTTTATGTTTTTTGGATACGAATTTGTTTGTTTTTTACTTTATTTTAGTAGTACTATAAAGTGGTACTTTATGGCCGCAAAACTACGTTATAAAACAAACTTTAAAGTGCAGTCGTACATAAAATATATTTTACTGGAATCCTGCATATTCCTTTTTTAAGCAACTTCATGAGTCACTTAATGCGATCATCTAATTATTATTTTACAATTTGCTCGTTTATGCTATGATATCCCTTCCTGTTTATGTACGCATGTTCATTTTCTCCGGGGCTTACAATTGCTACGTGGGTTCCATCCACAACACCTATTATATTTGGCATTCTAAACTTTCTCATAAACCTGAAAAAATATTAACTTTTAACTGAATGTATATTTCAAATAAATAATAATTATTTCTGCCTTGCAATGCGTTTTTCTTCATTGTTTCGAGGAAATTTGATCCATTTCTTCATGCAATATCTTATGATCAATCTTGTCACTTCATTTATTGCTCTGCTCACCATGGGCTGACTCACACAACTCCATGTACAAGATCCCGAACTTCTCTGGTAACTACCCGTTGCAAAAAAATGAACGGCAGCCAGTACCGTATGTAAATTGTTTATATTAAATTCTTCATGAAATGTTATGATACGAAAACTTACTCTTAAATGAATCGGAATTCTCGAAGCATATCTTCCAGCATCAAAATGAGGAGTTAGATCTTCGATAAGATCGCGACATGCAATTTTGGATAAACGAAAATTGGCTTGAAATTCTACCTCAGCAATGGAAAATGGGTCTGTCGTATCTCTGATAGTTCGAGAGTTATTCGAGCTTCTTGATTCATTTCTTCCGCATACATAAAATGAGCCATTCTACAAGATCAAACGAATTGTATATTGTAACCTTAAAAGTTTATATTGTGTACTTACATTCTGAAGATATATATTTGTACTAGGGCAAACACTAAAAGATCACTAATACCTTAAACAAACTATTTAAATATAAAATGAACTATTTAGCACTAAAACTATTATAAGTTATTTTAAAACTAATATAACTAACAAATGAAACACATAAACTATAATAATAAATGGTAAAATACTACATGTAGTAAAACTTAACAAATATGAAACACATAAATACTAAATTAAACAAAATAATACTGATAAATTGCAAAAGAAAAATTGCACAATTTCACTCTTCTGTTTCAAACTCGTGATATTTGAAAAATTGCTCATGCGCTGTAACTAAGCAGACATATTGTTGCTACTAGTCAACTGGTACGAAGCAGTTGCCAAAAACATGGCGCGAATAAGCTCATGTTGCCAGTCATGACGTCATCACTTCATTCTTACAGTTGTCACTAGGTGGCCACTACATCGAATATCAGCTAAATATGGCTGCCTCGCGTACGCCTAATGAATTAGAATAGGTCTCTTGATTCTTTTTTTTCTGTGGTTCTCACTAAGCACCATCTATCAGTCCGACATAGAAGCTCAAATTTATATATCACACGCCGCGCCGTACACACAAAAATTATTTTGTGATAAATTTTTTATTCTTATTTCACTGATATATAATTTTTATGCAGCAGATTTATATATTTTAACGTGAAAAATTTATTTTAAAATATATATTTAGAGAAAATAAATTTTATAACCCAAGAATAATATTTGTGGAAAAGGCGTGCCATACATAGGCGCCCACAGGGGGGGGGGTCGAAAGGGTCGACTGACCCCCTTTCATTTATGGACTGTATCCATTTTTTAAAATAAAATTATAATTTTATTTTTTCATTTCAATGTATCATTGTATTTTTTAATAATTATTGGTAATATTTTCTTATATTTTATCTATTACTAAGTACGAAATAGCTGAAGTGTTAGAATGAGTAAATTATGTTATGTACTGTTAAATGTGTATTGCAATTATTTTTACATTATCTTCAGTGTTGTATTTTCTTTAATATGCCGTAGTTTATTCTAATCATTTTATGATCACGTTCTTCTCAAAACTTTCACAATTATCGATTTTACTGTTATATAGAAATAAAGAAATAGAAAAGTTAATAACGAATAGACATTGCATATTTATTTATATTAAAAGTACCTACGTATGATTAGGGTTGCCGTATTTTGTGAGGAGCGCGATTTAATTAACATTTAATTATTATACATTTTATTTTGAGCAGTTCAATAGAATAATTATATTGTTACTCAGTAATATAATATTTTAATTTAATGCAACATTGTATTTTCAGATTGTCTGTTTCTGTAGTTATTGCTTATGCTCGCATCTCGCATCATAAAGCCTAGTAGAAGGGGCAATTCTACGCTTTTAGAGCGTACATGCGCATTTTCGTCATAAAATATTGATTTTAATTTTTAAGATTAAATTTGCTTCATTGTAAAGAACTCTATATTATCTTACTTTGCATTAAAACACGTTTGACCTTGAAAATTATTAAAAATTCGCCTGCGGCGCATTTTATTCTTACAACAAAAATATCGACCTACCTTATAAAAAAGTCTGCGGACGCCCATGGTGCCATATGTTTCAGCTAATTCAATAGACGCAACACCCAGCAAACGAGAAACTTTCTTTTTTGAATACTTGCTATCATCTATCTAAATAACATTCAGCGACTGTTTTACTTTTCCAGCCACCATCAGTTATGTCATGTAGCTGACGACTTACGTACGCAGTGTCCTGTATACGAATTAGGATTTTCCAAACCAAGATACGTAGCGATTTTCTTACATATTCCTCCTATTGTATTCTTTCCGATTACCTGTCTTGTATAACGTCCTTTTTTGTAAGACAAAAAAAAATCTATCATGTTCAACATTATCCGGTTTCAATGTAACATATTTGCGATATAAATTCATTGCATTCAATTCCTGATCATCAAGTATGCAGAAAGATCTTTTTTTGTAATTATTTGTTTCCGGAATATTTACGAAAAGAACGAAACTTTTGTCTTCAATATCTTTGTTTTCATGTAAGTAATTTCTTCTGCCCGGCAAGCACCAAATGAGCCAAATATTAAAACAACTTTTTCCATTAAGTAATCTTCATCTGGTGGAGCATTATTTAAAAAATGCAGTGCCTGTTCTTTCATTAAAATTTCGACGAAAATAGAAATATATTTTGTTGTACCTCTCTATATCAGTATTTTTCTCAGCCAATAAGGAAGACTTCAACATCGAAATTTGTAGATCTATAAAGAATTAGGAGCAAACTTTTCACTCTGCAATACAAAACAAAAATATAATAAAATGTTATTAAATAGTAATAAGAACATCCCAATTAACAATATAAGCCATTATTACTTTTTCACAAATATTTTCCACATGGTTTTCTTTTCGCCATTCATTGAACAATTCCAATTCCCCCACGTACCTGTTCTTCGATTTATCGGGAATCAATTAAGAATCTGCTTTCCGTGCTCTAACTAATATTTTCGATGGGACCTCAAATAACCACTCATACTGGGTACGTTCGGCATTGAAATCTACGGATTGTTAAGAGCTCATAGGTCACGTGACGGATTTCACAGATGTAGTGCTAATGCCGAACGCTCCAGATTCATATGTTAAGCGGGAAATTATAATACACAAATATGCAACTAGGAACAGGAATAGTACAGGAGTAAAACGTGTATTTAATGAATTAATAGTTTTTCACATGAGTATTAAAATATTATATTTTTATAAGTTTTCTTAGTAGGTAAAAATGAAATTACATTTCAGTAATAATATAATTTATCTTTATGTTCATTTTTCAACATGTTTTTGTAACTTTTCTATAAAACATGCTTTAACTGTAAATGAACATAAAGGGCACGTATTGTTGTTCATATTTAAAACTTTTTGCTATAAATGAGTCAAATATCTTAGAACTATCAGGCGAGAGCGCGGTACAGAATTTTGAGAACTACCCTCCGCCTGAGTTGTTAGTTTTTACGCAGAAATGAAATTTTTAACTGACCTGCCAAATGACAGTTGAGTTAAAGGCTTATACGCATGCTCAAATTTGAGAGCTCCATGCACAGAACACTAACACTAACAAGAAGCGAAAGTCAATGGTAGGGATAAGGCAACAAGATAGTGCTGCGACCCGTGTCCTCCTGGCAAACTAATGTTATGCAACATGCCCCCTCCCGTCCCTCTTCATATGAAAAGCGCGCTGATTTTAAATTTATTCTTTAATTAATTTTTGCTATTTTATATATCGTGAAAATATTGAATATTTTTAAATATTAAAAAGCAATGAAACAAGTTATAAATAAAAATATTTTTAATCATTACTGTGTTATACTCATATATGTATACGGATAAATGTTCAAATGATTAAAAAATACTTTTATTCACAACCTGTTTCATTGCTTTTTAATATTTAAAAATATGAATTATTTTCACGAAATACCCAAATAGTAAAAATAAATTAATCACATTAATCGATAACACATGTGTGAGTTACGGCGTTAAAGTGTGCAGGTAATAAATTATTTAAACTTTTTTGTTAATTTATCTAATACAGCCTTTGTGCAATATAAAAAAAATATACACATCATACAAGTTGTTTTAGTTTCAAATATAATTAATAATTAAGATATTTTCTAACATATGTTATATGTTATCAATTAATATGATTAATTTATTTTTACTATTAGGGTATTTCGTGAAAAATAATTAATATTTTAAATATTAAAAAGCAATGAAACAGGTTATGAATATCAATTATTTAAAAAAATACCCATATAGTAAAAATAAATAAATTATATTAATGGACAACATTTGAGTTACAGATTCAGAATACCTTGAATATTAATTATATTTGAAAATAAAACAACTTGTATGATATGTGTAGATTTATTTTTATATTGCACAAAAGATATATTGGATAAATTAACAAAAAAATTAAATTAATTATTACCTGCACACTTTAACGCTGCGTATAATAACAAATAATTAACATAACAATGTATGTTTACTTTAATGTTCATGTACTTGTCTGTGCTTGTATGACAGTTTTCGGTTATCGCAAGTAATGAACCTAACCTCAAACGTCAAAACAAATTTTCATTTTGTTACTGGCAGAGACATCTGTTGTTGTCCTGGCAGATTAAAGATATGCTGCCGGTTTCGCCATATTACTTTCATACCCCTGGCTCCATGTGCTCCTCGGCGCTTGGTCACCGAGCACACAGAGCGAGCTCAATATGCTTAGCGAGTTTAATGCCGAACGCTACAGATCGCTCTAATGTGAATGCCGAACGCAATCGACGGCTCTGAGCGCTCAAAATGCGGATCAAGGTTCACAGTTCCAGTCATTATTTTTTAAACATTTAACTTCACTCTTAGGCTCAAAACACATCAGCACAACAGCTTATCATCCGGAATCCAATGGTATGATAGAACGCTTTCATAGACAACTGAAATCCGCATTAAAATCCTGCTACAATGCCAACGATTGGTTCGACAACATTCCAATGATATTATTAGGAATACGAACAACATACAAAGAACCACTCAATGGTACGGCAGCGGAAATGGTTTAGGGAACAAATATAACAATACCAGGAGAATTTAAAAATAAATCGTACGAAACAACAGAAAATAAGTTCCAACCTACCTAACCAAACTAAAACTGAATATGAAAAACCTTCCAGCACCAATAACAAATCATTTACAACAAAAACAAAACGCATACGTAAACCCAGACCTATTCAAAACAGAATATGCATTTATACGACACGGCGCAATCAAAACACCACTCCAACAAAACTACGACGGTCCATACAAAATAATCAACAGACATAACAACTATTTCACTTTGGAAATAAACAAAAAACCACAAACCATTTCAATAAACAGATTAAAACCAGCATACATCTTACCCTAACAAGTTTAAAACTCCTCCATACCCGCATGCACCAGAACCGTGGAACAGAAGAGCAGCAACCATTATGTATATTTAATAACACGTTCTTTTTCATAAGAACCGTTGTTAATTATAAATGTTTCTCTAGGTGAGGGGTAATGTGGCGGCTCAAGTAAACTTCAAACAAATGCTATATTTATCAAGTTATCCGCCACGTTAGTTCCAACAATTGTTGATTGAGGTAACGGAACAGCTGACAACAACAACACACAATAATTTTGTATTTTCGAGTTTGAATGTCACATCAAAAATTGTTATTAAGATTAAATTAAAAATATACAATATATTTGTCCAGCGTTTATTTTACACTTATAACGATTAGATTATCGCATTCAGATAATCTTTTCGTTACAGATTACAACCGGCCTGAAGTTAGCCCCGCCCATTTTCGCACCAACAGTCTTTTTTTATCTTATTAGTTAGTGCATCGTTAGTGATTTTTAGTACACTATAAACGAACGTTAGTGCACATCGCATTATTAAGTAAATTATAAAAATTATGGGTGGGCCAACTTCAACACAAATTTTAAGATTTATTTAATATTTACCATATCATTAGTTAGTGCATCGTTAGTGCTTTCCAATAATCCTAACAGTTTCGTTAGTGCTATTACCACACATCAGAAATTAAGAAAAATCTCTGGGTGGGCCAACTTCAAATTAAATTTTAAGATTTAATTAGTACATACACTGTCGCTAGTTACTGCATCGTTAGTGCTTTTTAATGAACCCAATAGTTTCGTTCGTACTATTACCATACATTCGAAATTATGAAAAAAATCTGGGTGAGACAACTTCAATTTAAATTTTAATATTTAATTAATACGTACTGTTACTAGTTAGTGCATCGTGAGTGCTTTCTAATGAACCCAATAGTTTCATTCTTGCTATTACCATACACTCGAAATTAAGAAAAAAATCTGGGTGGGCCAACTTCAGATTCAATTTTAGGATTTAATTAATATGTACACTGTCACTAGTTAGTGTATCAATACTGCTTTCTAATGAACCACATAATTTCGTTTGAGCTATTAACATACACTCAAAATTAAGAAAAAACTCTGGGTGATCCAACTTCAAATTAAATTTTAAGATATAATTAATTCGTACACTGTCACTAGTTAGTGTATCGTTAGTGCTTTATAATGAACCCAATAGTTTCGGTCGTGCTATTACCATAAACTCGAAATTAAAAAAAATAACCTCTGGGTGAGTTAACTTCAAATGAAATTTTAAGATTTAATTAATACGCACACTGTCACGAGTTAGTTCATTGTTAGTGCTTTCTAATGAATCCAATAGTTTAGTTCGTGCTATTATCATACACTAGAAATTAGGAAAAATCCTGGGTAGGCCAACTTCAAATTAAATTTTAGGATTTAATTAATACGTACACTGTCACTAGTTAGTGCATCAATACTGCTTTCTAATGAACCAAATAATTTCGTTTGAGCTATTAACATACACTCGAAATTAAGAAAAAACTTTGGGTGATCCAACTTCAAATTAAATTTTAAGTTTTAATTAATATGTACCTTAATTATGTTAATATTGTGCCTATATGGCTACTTACAAAATGCAATAACTATATTATCCTGAAGACCTGTATGACAATTTGTTTGAGTTAATTTTCTGAATTAGCCGCCTCGGCGGTCGTGTGGATTGAGGCCGCGACCAGCGCTCGAAGCGACTCGATCCTGAGGTTGTGGGTTCGATTCCCACCAGGGGCTTGGATGTTTGTAAGTGTTTTCAAATACTAATATAATTTGTACAATGAAATGTAATAAAATAGAAATAAAAGTATTATGATTTAGGGCTATAACTCTGACGAGTTGAAAAGCCGACAAAATATTATTATTAATTTTCTGAATTGTCACTTTGCACAAATGTTAAAAATTTGACAGCTTAATCGGCTTTTGTTTTTTTTTCTTGCATAAAATCGTCGCAAATATGCTGTATATGATGTCAAATGAAATCTTTTCTAATGGGTTGCCGTACCCAAATATAAAAAAATTTATTACTCAATTTACTTCCATTTTTTGCATTAAGTCGTCACAAATATATCGTGCATGATATCAATTGAAATATTTTCTAATAGATTGTAATACACAAATGCGAATAACTAAAAAATCCCCGATCTAGTTTTATCATTTTTAGCATTTTGCGCATGGCAGTCACACATTTCATTTGACACCAAATGCAAAAAACACAAGTAGATCGAGCTTTCAAATTTTTCGCATTTGGTGTCAAATGAAATGTGTGACTACCATGCGCAAAATGCTAAAAATGATAAAACTAGATCGGGGATTTTTTAGCTATTCGTATTTGTGTATGACAATCTATTAAAAAATATTTCAATTGACATCATACACGATATAGTTATGGCGACTTAATGCAAAAAATTGAAGTAGATTGAGCTATCAATTCTTTTTACATTTGGGTGAGGCAGCCCATTAGAAAAGATATCATTTGACATCATATACAGCATATTTGCGACAATCTGCTTCATTTGTCTAGCAGTATTCGTACTACTACTACTACTACTACTACTACTACTACTACTACTACTACTACTACTACTACTAAAGTAGTACAGCAATCTCCTCTCTCTTTCAGGCCACTCCTCCCGCGTTTACAACTGTCATATGCTTGGGTCATGTGTGATTTCTACTTGAACTACGGAGTATTGCTGGTGCGCATGTGTAACCTTTACAGTGTTACCAGTCTACGGTAATTTTTATTTGAAAATAAAATTAATATTTAACTTTTCCATGTAAAAGCTCCAAAACGTGTAAAACAAGGCGTAATTAGATTTTGTATGCATTGCTTTTATAATTTGACAATTATTGCAGCATAGTCCATGTATTTTAAATGGGTAATTTGAAAACCTAGTAGAATAATATTCTGTAAAAGTGTCACTAACTGTACTTATTTCCTATAAAACCGGAATTGATACAAAATTCATACTATAATTATTGTATGAGCCCCTTTCTCTAGTTTAAGTTTGCTTGTTAACATTTTCTTGTATCCCTCAAAATAAACGAAATATTCTTGGTGCCGGACTTACACCAAACACCCTGTAAGGCCCATTTCATAGGTGTTTCAATAGGTGATTTGAGAAAAAAGGTGAAGCAATATTTTTTTTATAACACATTAATATTTTAAATAAATATAGTGACATGTTTACTGAAAAAAATATGTTTAAGAAAAATAATAATTATAGAAAACAGATGTAAAAAAAATTCGATAGAGTTTTCAGTGAATAAGCGCGAATTAGGGTCCACACAACACGTTTTTACTATTTTTACAATGCTGTCTGTTCGTGTCACTCTGTGTGTAATGATTTTTTTCCTCTACGATATATCAAACTTATAAAAATTTCTATTTTCCGTATTTAAGCTTTTTGCATTCGTATAAAGAGATGATTAGATTTTGGGTATTATTGGACAACCGGAAGAGATACTTTACTTGAAGCCCTTAACAGTTTTTAATGAAAAAACTATACAGGTTGTTCATTTTATTTTGTACACTATTGCTACCTCGAGAACTATAAGAGCTACGAGGTTGTTTAAATTAGCAAATAATTTCTATTTTACTTACTAGGCTATTTTATTGAGCGTAAGATTAATTTTTTTCAACTAGTGGTTTTCAAATTGTGGATACCAACTTTGTTATTTTAACTAGGACCATCCATTTTTTATTTACTTATTAGACAGAGAATTTTATTCTGAATTCAGTGATATAATATTTGCATACCCTCTGTTAACATTTTTTTTTGAGAAAATAAGAATGCCACGAATGGAAAAAATACATGTTATTTTTTTACATGGATTTAGAGTGCCCTGACAGAAAGCAGTGATTAGGGTTCATTAGAAAGCACTAACGATGCGTTAATTAGTGACAGTGTCCGTATTAATTAAATCTTGAAATTTAATTTAAAATTATGGCTAACCCAGAGTTTTTTTAAAAAAAATTCGACTGTATAGTAATAACACGGACAAAACTACTGGGTTTATTAGAAAGCACTAACGATACACCTACTAGTGACAGGGTACAATTCATTAAATCTTAAAATTTAATTTGAAGTTGGCCCACCCAGGGTTTTTTTCCTAATTTCGTAATAGCACGAATGAAACTGTTGGGTTCATTAGAAAGCACTAACGATGCACTAACTAGCAACAGTATACGTATTAATTAAATCTTAAAATTTAATGTGAAATTGGCCCACCGAGGGTTTTTTTCCTAATTTCGAGCGTATGGTAATAGCACGAGCGAAACTATTGAGTTCAGTAGAAAGCACTAACGATGCACTAACTAGCGACAGTGTACGTATTAATTAAATCTGAAAATTTAATTTGAAGTTGGCCCACCCAGAGTTTTTTCTTAATTTCTGGTGTATAGTAATAGCACTAACGAAACTGTTGGGATCATTGGAAAGCACTAACTATGCACTAACTAATGGTATGGTAAATACTAAATAAATCTTAAAATCTATGTTGACGTTGGCCCACCCATAATTTTTATAATTTGCTTAATAATGCGATGTGCACTAACGTTCGTTTATAGTGCACTAAAAAGCACTAACAATGCACTAACTACTAAGATAAAAAAGACCGTTGGTGCTATAATGGGCGGGGCTTACTTCAGGCCGGTCAGATTACAGTTCGTTTTCCTTTTTTCACTATGACAGCTTGTAAATGTTTATTTATAAACAATATTTCCATTGCTAAGGCGACAACGCCGACTACGATTTTATAATTTTTTTATCTTCAAACACTGAACATGTTACGTCCCTCCGGTGCGAAGGACCAAATATTAAGGACCTAGTGGCTCGAAGGACCAAATGTTCAATCCCTAAACCAGCGAATCCGGCCTAGAAGGACCAAATGTTCAATCCTGCTTTCAAGCCCAAATGTGATGTCTCATAGATCAGCGAATCCGGCCTAGAAGCACCAACAATGTGTTTGATGTTAAATTCAATGAACAAAGCAACTATATGTAAACCAAATTACAACCTTCGATAGCTGGTTCACATCACTGGACTTGGCCAATACACGGGATAATATTAATTTGTGAAACGTACTAATTATCAACGAACGAAGGACCAGCTAGTTTTACGAACTAACAAACGTGCTAAGTATAATTGCAACAAAATAACAAACAACTGAAAAACAATTCTGAGAGATATGTGATAGCGTATTGAATACAAGTGACATAAACTATAATAAACCAAAGATAGAACAAATACGATATTTGTAGAAATTAACTAAATCATTTAATAAGTGTATGACCACACAAATTTAGTTAAACAATATTAAGAACCCTAAATGAACTTAATAATAACCAACTAGAATGCAAAACAACAGCAGGTGTGCTGTGGATGACGTCACTCGAGCGTGAACGTGCAAGTAGGTTAATAATTTCACCCAAGGAAATATGAATCAAATCCCTAACAACACGAGTTCCCGTGAGAAATCAAATTGTATAATTCGGTTTTACAATTGATTCCTGAGGTGTGTCTATTAACTACATAAAATAGCGCCGCAAAGTATTCACGGACTATAAAGTACAAAACTAAATGAAAACCGAACGATAACTCCTTGAATTAGTCGCGCTAGGCTAATCAAGCTACGCGAACGATAATTAAACAATAAATTACTTAGCTGACCATATGAAAATCAGAAAGTTTATGCAAAATAGTGGAAAAACCACTCTCGCGAACGACGATGCGACACGTCTTTCACGTATGCTAGCTAGACACACTCTGAGCTCTCCGCGGTCGATCAACACTGTAGATGGACTGCGCTTGGCGGGGGGGGGGGGTGCGCGCGCATTCGACGTGAAACTAATTACGGTCGTATATTAATGTTAAATAGTTTAAGCTACTACAGATATTTCAAACAATTCTAAAATTAAGCTTAAACAATTAGAAAATATATAACTAATTTTTTCAAGTAACAGAAACAGTTATTTCTATTTATTTATTGTCTTATTTAAATAGATTCAGGGCAGGTTACCCGTTCTATTCCCATGTGCAGCGGGTTGCTACCTCAAAGGGGTTAACATTTTCCAATTCCTCTCATTTAAGACATATTAGTCTTAAACATACCGGTCACCTTAGGGTCTCCCTAAAGACAAACTTAGGCTGTTGGCAAAGGACACAGTTTTGCTATAGGGCAAGGGATTTCACCTTTAGCGGTTTTTAATACGGCAACTCTATTGATTCCATCTGATCCGGGAATCAATTTGATGACTCTAGCCAAACGCCATGCAGTAGGTGGCATTGGATGATCGTTGACTAAGACAATAGTATCCATTGTCAATGGATCGGTATCCTCCTTCCATTTGTACCGTTCTTGTAAGGTACGAAGATATGTTTGTTGCCAGCGTGCCTAAAATTTTTGTTGCAACTTGGACAACATTTCCCATGAGGACAAACGATTTGTGGGAGTCTCAGTGTGATCTGGAGACGTCAATGTTACAGTGGGTTCTGTAACTAAGAAATGTCCTGGTGTTAAGGGTGTGGGATCGGAAGGATCCGATGACTTCGGGAACAGAGGCCTGGAATTTAGCATCGCCTCCACTTCCATCAACAAGGTAGAGAACTCTTCGTAAGTCAGAAGCTTTTGTGTGAGTACTCGTGATAATAGTCTCTTTGTAGACTTTATTGCAGCCTCCCAAAGTCCGCCAAAGTGTGGCGTGGACGGTGGATTGAAATGCCATGTGATCCCTTCTTGGTACACATGATTTGACACCTGAGTATAGAATTCCTCAGAGCTCAAGAATTTTTGTAATTCAGAGAGTTTGCGATTTGCCACAATCGCTGTATAGGTTTGCAACACGACCTCGGCGTGCTACAAAGCGTCTTAGTGCTGCCAAAAAGGTGTCCGTGGACATATCTGTGACAAGTTCGATATGCACGGCTTTTGTGGCAAAACAGACAAATAGACATATTTTATGCCTTGTGTGAGGACGTGCCTCGTCTCCTGCTCCAGGAGATGTTATACGGTCCGGCGTAGTCTACTCCGGAATTAAGGAAGGGTTTGGCAATGTTAACCCTGTCCTTTGGTAATTGTCCCATGAGAGGGTAGTTGGTTGTCGGTCGAAACCGAAAACAATGGACACAACCTTTCAGCACAGAACGGATAGTTCGTCTGCCTGAAATGATCCAATATTGTTGTCCTAATAGAGACTCTAGACCTTGCGCACCAACATGCATATGCTTATCATGAAAGTGTTTAATGAGGGCCTTTGTAAATGGGTGTTGCGACGGCAACAGAATGGGGTGTTTCTGGGCGTATTCTAAATTAGCATGCTCCAGCCGGCCACCGACCCGAATTATACCTTCAGTATCAATAAACGGGACTAACGACTTAATTGGGGATCGACAAACTTTCCTTCGTTGTAGTTGTGATAATTCATCCTGTAGTCCTTCTGATTGGGCCAACAGGACGACTTTGGCTTGTGCTCGGACAAGCTCTTCTGGTGAAAACACATCAGCACCTTTTCGTTTGCCTGAAGAGATGTCTCTCCACCGTAAACAATAAGCCATAGTTCGCACCATCCGATTATAGTTGGACATTGCATTGAAAAAACTGAACTGCTGCACTGTTTTCAATGTTAGGCTTTTGACAATCTCTGTCTAAGCAGAGTTGGTTTGATCTTTGTCAAGTTGAACCACTTCACTTTGTGGCCAACACGAGTAAGGTTGTTGTAACCACTCTGGTCCATTTATCCAGAGAGTACATGTCTTGAAACTTAGAGGACTGAGACCTCTAGAACCTACGTCGGCCGCATTGTGTTCCGACGCTACATGACGCCAATGTTCACTCGGAAAATTTGTTTGTATTTGAGCGACTCGATTACTCACAAATGTTTTCAGAGTGTGTGGTTCCTTGCGCAACCAGGCAAGAACTATCATAGAATCCGAGAAGCAATGTACAGACTCCGGTTGTTTTGGAATATTTTAGAGAATGTTCTCGAGAAGTTTGGCGAGAAGATGCGCCGCACATAATTCCAAACGAGGTATAGTAATTTTTTTCAAAGACGCTACACGCGTCTTTGCACAGAGCAATTGAACCACTGGTTTATCGTTTGGATAACTTCTAACATAGACAACGGCACAGTAGCCTCGCTCGGAGGCATCTGCAAATCCGATAAGATCGAATTTAGAACCCAAACAAGCTAACCTTGGTATCGAATAGTTGGATATACAATCGATCTCATTCAGAAACAAGTTCCAATCTGAGACAATATGAGCGGGAGGTTCTTCATCCCATTCTACCTTTGATTTCCAAAGCTCTTGCATGATGAGTTTAAGAAACATCACCAATGGGGACATAATGCCTAATGGATCATAGATCCTTGCAATGCAGGACAAAATGTTTCTTTTGGTGCACAAATCGTCGGGTTTTGAGACCGTATACTCGTAGCAGTCGGACTTGCAAACCCATTTGACACCTAGCAATTTTACTGACTCGTCGTCAGTGAAGTGGACATCTTTCACTGCGCGTGCATTGTCTGGTAGTTCATCCAGTATTGTTTGAGAATTACTGGCCCATTTTCGGAGGGTGAATCCTCCCTTTTCGAATATATCCGTGAGTTCACGGCGCAGTGTCAGTGCTGACTGAATATCTTCAGCTCCAGTCACAATATCGTCCATATAGACATCATTTTGTAGGACTTTAGCTGCTAAGGGATATTGATTCCCTTCGTCTTGAGTCAACTGCTCAACTGTACGCAACGTCAAAAACGGCGAACAATTCAAACCAAAGCAGATAGTGTTGAATTGGTACACAATAGGATGTGTGGCATCCGCAGGTTTCCAAATGAACCTTAAAAATCGTTGATGCTCGCGTACAATTCTAATTTGTAGGAACATCTGTTTTAAGTCCCCCGTAATTAAAATAGGATAAAATCTATTTCGCAAATAAAGAGTGAAAATACTCTTCTGTAGTACCGGACCAGGATACAAGTAGTCATTAATCGACTTTCCATTAGACGATGGCTTTGAAGCATTGAACACAATGCGTACCGGTGTCGTCGCACTATCAGGTTTAACCACTGCATGGTGTGGAATATAGTACGAATCCTGATCATTCAAATTAGGTTGCACAAGTCTCGTGACGTAACCCTTTTGCAAATATTCTTCGAATATTGCATCATAAGCCTTGAGTAACTCTGGGTCTTTACTCAAGCGAGTCAGCTGTGCGTGACAAATGGACAAAGCTTTCTTGTATGAATTGCCTAGTACTGGTGGGTACTGTTTAAAAGGTAAAGAAACCGTGTATTTTCCCTCGAAGTCTCTTTGGGTAGTATTGACAAAATGGTCCTCCACAATTTTATCCTCGGGTTTAGTGACAACCGATGGAGTTGGAACATTTTCCAATTTCCAAAATTTACACAGCAGTTCGTGTGTATCTTCTTGTGTGTATGTATGATAGGACACCACAGCATTGCTTGTTTGCTTGCTGGTATATTCTCCCATAACCACCCAACCAAAGATTGTTTTAATGGCGGTAAGTGTGCCATCGACTCCTTCCTTAACTCCGTTACGAATGACCTGACCCCAAATGTCAGCTCCTAACAGCATGTCTATTCGTTGAGATTTATAGCATTCGGGATCCGAAAGTTGGATATTCCCAAATTAATTAAAGGTATCCCAAGATATTGGATAATCTGGGATTCTGCCTGTAATGTTGTCGATTACAATGCAACTCAAATCGAGAACTGGAGTTTCTCTACGACATGGTTTGATTTTGGTATGTATAATACCACTAGTGCCCTTGACGTGGGTGTCACTGATTGACATAATCTTTGTTTGACACGCTTCAACAGACAGTTTCAAATTGTGGACACAACGACTTGTGATGTAGGATTTCTGCGATCCTGTATCCAATAAGGCACGGACAACATGCACCTTTCTTGCACTGTCAAATATATGCAGCTTTGCAGTGGATAGTAATACCGAAGTATGTTTTCTGTGTTGACTTAGTGAATAAGTCCTAGTAGACATTGACGTAGTAGTTTCAGAATTACTACTACTGGCTTGAGAGTTTGCATCACTCTTGGGTGATGACGGACGATTGTTTTGCTCAGATTGTTTATCACGCTTGGGTGATAACGACTTGTTCGACCTTTCACCAAAATGCAGCAGCGTATGGTGAGTTTTGTTTCACGTTCTGCATGTGGCTGTACTAGGACAGTTCGGGCGTATGTGGCCCTTTCTAAAACAGTTGATGCACAACTTGTGTTTGATTGTAGCATCATGTCTTACTTTAGGTTTAAGAGCTATAAACCCTTCACACTGACTGATGTAGTGAGACTTTCTGCAATACGGACAATTCGTATCAGTTGCCAATGTCATCGCTCGGGATGCTGGCTTGTGCCCTTTGAATTGTTTGATTGGCTCGTGAGTTTTGACTGGTTTGGCTGGCTTAACCTCTAAGCTTAAAACTTGCTTAGTCAAGAACGCAATTAACTCTACATGAGTGGGCTTAGAGTCAGAATCCAATGTTAGTTCCCACTGTCGTCTAGTAGCCGAATCTAGCTTACGACAAATCATGTTTTCCAAAATGACCCCACATGGGTCAACATCAACCTCTAAGTTTTTCAGAGCGGCGATGTTTTCGCGTGCTGTGTTCAACAATGATTTTAGTGCAGGAGCGTCTGCCTGCTAGACCTTTTGCACATCTTGGAGTGCATTCAGATGTACCGACCTCAACAACCTAGGACGATAATATTCATCTGTGATGGCGTTCCATGCAATATCAAAACTATCAGCTTTGACGGGGATATTTGTAATAAGCCTAGCGGCTTCCCCTTTTAAAGATAACTTGAGATATTGAAGTCGTTCAATATCTGACAAACTGTCCCGATTTATCACCAACTGTGTGAATAAATCGTAAAAATTCATAAAAGTTGTTTTCTCCCCATCGAATGTTGGGAGATTCAATTTAGGCAAGCTGGGTTGCATATATCGCAAAGATTGTGCTGATTGAATCGAATGTGATTCTGATTTAGCTCTGTCGGACCCTGACTGTGATCCGGTGTCTCCATCGAGCTTAAGCTTGTAATTGACACGTATGTCGCAAATGAGTTCTTTTATTTCATTAAACAACTTCTTAACTCAGGAAATTTCTGCCAACATATCCTCGTCGGGATTTTTGGTTTGTTCTAACTTTGAAGAATATTCGCAATAAATACGATTAAATTCCTGTTCCCAAACTGCGAGAGACGGAAAAGTTACCTCAAATTTCACTTTACCTTTTTCATCAGTCTCTGAAGAATAGACTGATAGACGACGAATATCTTCTGTCACAACCTCTAATTGTTTGTGCAGTAGTTTAGCCATTTTACAGTGTGTTATTAAATGCAATTACTAATACCAAAGTAACTAGAAACAATAATTATCTCCGAATACCGCCAAATCCGGCTCGAAGGACCAAATGTTACGTCCCTCCGGTGCGAAGGACCAAATATTAAGGACCTAGTGGCTCGAAGGACCAAATGTTCAATCCCTAAACCAGCGAATCCGGCCTAGAAGGACCAAATGTTCAATCCTGCTCTCAAGCCCAAATGTGATGTCTCTAGATCAGCGAATCCGGCCTAGAAGCACCAACAATGTGTTTGATGTTAAATTCAATGAACAAAGCAACTATATGTAAACCAAATTACAACCTTCGATAGCTGGTTCACATCACTGGACTTGGCCAATTCACGGGATAATATTAATTTGTGAAACGTACTAATTATCAACGAACGAAGGACCAGCTAGTTTTACGAACTAACAAACGTGCTAAGTATAATTGCAACAAAATAACAAACAACTGAAAAACAATTCTGAGAGATATGTGATAGCGTATTGAATACAAGTGACATAAACTATAATAAACCAAAGATAGAACAAATACGATATTTGTAGAAATTAACTAAATCATTTAATAAGTGTATGACCACACAAATTTAGTTAAACAATATTAAGAACCCTAAATGAACTTAATAATAACCAACTAGAATGCAAACTTGTTGCAACAACAGCAGGTGTGCTGTGGATGACGTCACTCGAGCGTGAACGTGCAAGTAGGTTAATAATTTCACCCAAGGAAATATGAATCAAATCCCTAACAACACGAGTTCCCGTGAGAAATCAAATTGTATAATTCGGTTTTACAATTGATTCCTGAGGTGTGTTTATTAACTACATAAAATAGCGCCGTAAAGTATTCACGGACTATAAAGTACAAAATTAAATGAAAACCGAACGATAACTCCTTGAATTAGTCGTGCTAGGCTAATCAAGCTACGCGAACGATAATTAAACAACAAATTACTTAGCTGACCATATGAAAATAAGAAAGTTTATGCAAAATGGTGGAAAAACCACTCTCGCGAACGACGATGCGACAGGTCTTTCTCGTATGCTAGCTAGACACACTCTGAGCTCTCCGCGGTCGATCAATACTGTAGATGGACTGCGCTTGGCGGGGGGGGGGTCGTATATTAATGTTAATAAATAGTTTAAGCTACTACAGATATTTCAAACAATTCTAAAATTAAGCTTAAACACGTAGAAAATATATAACTATTTTTTTCAAGTAACAGAAACAGTTATTTCTATTTATTTATTGTCTTATTTAAATAGTCAGGGCAGGTTACCCGTTCTATTCCCATGTGCAGCGGGTTGCTACCTCAAAGGGGTTAACATTGTCCAATTCCTCTCATTTATGACATATTAGTCTTAAACAGAACATCTTCACATTTTAATATGTAATTTTTAAGGTGATCTATAGTTCATTTTGTTAAGAATGCAGTACAGGGAAGATAAGGCTTATTTGGCCTTGTTCTCTTATTGGCTTAAATCGAGGAGAAGTTTACATCGATGATATTTATATCTCCATCCCAACCTTTTCTCTACTTATCTCTCTCTTTTCACATACATTTATAGTTATTAGCGTAGAATTTGTTGATATGTAATTACATGAATATAATACTACGAATAATTTCTAAATATATAATATAATAAAACGTGAAATAGGGTATTCTCGCATGTTTTTTTTAAATATTTTTCTTAAAGGACAAGTTTATCTAAGAGTACCTGTGAAAACCCGAGTTAAAAATTCCTTTTAATAAGCGAGATATTAATTTTTAAAATTTGATTTTGTTGTGTCACGTGATAGGGACGTACTAGTTGTACAGTACCAGCGGTGTGCAATCAGTGGTTCATGGATTTTCGAGAAAATGTTCAGTAAGTTTTGAAAAAGATGGGAAATAAAATGTATTTAATTGTAATCTTACCTACTATTACTAAACAACTTAAGAAATTTTTAAGAAAAATCATTCTAAGTAATCGATTACATATTTTTGCTTATGCTGCAAAAACATTTTGACATTCTTAAATTATGTAGGTGGCAACTGACAACATGCTTTTATTGCCATTATTATACTTTATATAAGAATGTCTAACACAAGAATCTCGTAGCGTGGTGGTAACGTTTTCGCTTCTTATGTCAAAGGTGGTAGGTTCGAACCTACCAAACTTCCTTAGCTTTATTAAAAAAAATTTTCTTCATATTTATTTAATATAATCAGATAAAATTGGTTTTATTAAATTTGAGATTTACAGTATTATTCACGAAAGATGACTATTCAAGGTCATTTTCAAACCGTCTGGTATAATATTACTTGCAGTTAACTTCACTACATTCCGTATACATAGGCGTGCACAAGGTATAACATTTGTGGGTACATTTTAATCGTTCAAAATTATTTCTTTTTATTTTAAACATCTACCTACATATTTTCTAAGAAATATCTTATTTTGATTTAATAATAATGAACACAAAGATACAAGACCTATAGCTACAAAATATTGAAATTGTTACTGAAAAGAATGATATAAGTACATATTTTGACAAATTTAAATTAAATGTTATCTTATTTATATAAATAAAACAATTATTTGCATTTAAAGTGATCTTTAATGATACAAAGATTTTTGATTACAGTAATACAACATATACAGTAATGTCTGTTTATAACGAACCCGGCTATAGCGATCTTCCAGGTAAAACGTGCTAATTTCAATGTACGAACAGTATAAGAACAGTGCTATTGTTTTCGTTTATAACGAACCGTTTTTTCCGGTACCTTCGAGTTCGTTATAAGTGAACATTACTGTAATTACAATAAATACATTTTAATTACAATAATGAAAATGACTAATTAATCCGAGCATGTATACCCACATATTTTTACGGGTCTCGTGGCCATGTGCGTGTGTCTGGTCGCGAATCTGGGAACCCAGGTTCGCTCCGAACCAACGCCAAAAATTATTTCGAATTTTAAATGTCACAAAATTGACCCCTGTAGGGTATTCATTGCTAGTATGGAGAGTGATGGTTGACAAACACGAGCAGGGTACGAATATGTCATCATCATTACCGAAATCTGCGTACAAAGCAGATTGGCACACCCAGTAACGGGTAATATGCCGTGATAATATATATGAAGGCTAATGCAAATAATTTAGTGAATACATATCTCTCTAATTATATTCTTTAAGGTTTTTTAAAACTAAAATTAAAATAAAGAAAATTTGGTTACAACAATGAAAATGTCTAATTACACAAGAAAATTGAAAATAAAAATGCTAGGAGTGACAGAGATGTGCATTCACAATCAGTAAAACCGATAAGTAGCAAGACAGAAGACCGAAGCGGGCTGTACCTATGTATAATATAAATGAAGACTTGAAATAAATAAAGACGTAAGTGCCATTTTTGTGAAACCTGTTTTTTAAAGAAATAATAATTCAATTCCTATACATATAAAATAATATAAACCTGTAATCTTCGAACATCTATAACAACGAATCTGGACTTCGATTCTTATTTATATTAGGGGCTACGTACTTAAATTATTATTTCTGTAAATAAATATTTTTTACAAAAATGGCACTTACATCATAATTTATTTATTATTCACTGAAATCCGTATCTGAATCGGAATCTCCATTTACATGTATAATAAAAGGTTGAGGTTCAGTACACTCGTCAATTAATTTTTCTTGTGTCCACCAATTATTTATTTCAGTTTCAGTATGAGAAACATACGCATTCCATTGATTCACCGTAACTGTGTCCAAAGCTTTTTGCCACATTTCTAAAACTTGGGAATGTCCATTACCATTTTCCCCAATATGTGCATCGCAATATCGTTTGCATTGCCAAACCATTTCTATGGCATTAAATTGGCAATGGTATGGAGGCAAGCGTAAAACTTTGTGTCCATATGAATTAATGAGTTCATCCACAACATATTATTTTGGCGGGGAATATTTTTTTGCTATTTCCAATAACTCTGTTTTAAATAAACTAGAATCCACTTCTTCTCCCAAGTTTTGAAAATACTGTATAATATTTTGTTTACTCCAGGAAGCTGATGGAGCAGGGTTACGGATTCTGCTGTGGTATGGTGCATTATCCATAACTATTAAACTTGGTTCTTCAAGATTTTTTAGTAACTTACTTTCTAACCAATTTTCAAATTTTTCTGCGTTCATGTCCCCATGATAATCTCCTGTACATTTTCCAGAAGAAAAAATTAAACTGCAGTCAGTTACAAAACCATTTCTTCCACCAGCATGCAAAATAATGTATCTATACAAAAAACATCGTATAAAATAAATATATCATCACGGCATATTACCCATTGCTGGGTTGTGCCTTTTTGCTTTGTACACAGATATCGGCAATGATTATGACATTTTCGTACCATGTGGGCGTTTATCAGGCGCTGCGGGCACTCATTTCTGGCTTGGAGAGTGCACCTCAAAGGTCACTTTAATGCCAATTAAAATTCGAAATAATTTTGGTGTCGGTCGGTACTGAACCTGAGTCACCAGTGGCAAGATACTCAGGCACACGGCCACGAGACCTCATAATGTATATTTTAAATTATAAAATATTGCAAAATTAAAACATACCGGGTCCCTTCTCCTGTTTTCTTTTTTACACTCGACAGATTGTCATCCTGCCAAGATCTTCTAAAAGCGCCCTATGAAAAAATCCAGGTTTCGTCAATGAAAATTATATTCCAAAAATTAGTTGATAATTTTTTTTTATATTCTCGAAGAAATTTAATTCTGGCTGTACGAATATGATGTTTTTCCATAAGGGCTCTTCGATTGCAGTCTTTCTTGTAGTGAAATCCTATAGTTAATAGAAGTCTTCTAAGACTTGATTCTGAATACTTATATGTCTCGATCTTCCAACTTTTTTTTCAGACTTTTAATAGTAATATGTTGCTCTAAAGATGTGAAAAACATAGTGAGTATCTTCGTAGAATCTTTTTAAAAATATTTTTTAACTCATAACAACATACAATTTTCACATGAAAATAAGTAGGTAATAAACAACTTACTGTTAGCATACATTTCGTATATTATTCTTCTAATTGCTTCACTACTAAAAGTATCAAGATCAGTTGTTGCAGTGGATTTTCTGGGACGTTTTTTTCCAGGAGAATTTAGCTGGTCTTCCTCATTTTCGTTATTGTTAACCCATTTTAATACCCTGTGTACTGTGAATTTAGATATTCGTAGTGCATCTGCTGTACGCTAAAATAAAATATTTGCTGTTTTATTTATTAAACATGAAACCTTTTTTCGTACAGCAAATTCAATTTTCAAAGAAATTTAAAAAATATTTGCATATGTTACCTGCTGCACTTGATGAAGATCTAATAATGGTCCATTATTTTCCGTTTCTTGTTGAAAGTATTCATGTAAATTATGTACAAATTGAATTGCTTGCCTTCTCGACGTTTTTCCTTTCTCACCCATGATTAGAATCAGTTAAATCGCGGAACAAATTAGCTGATTTTGATTAAACGTCAAATTCAAAAACATACTCCGCCACTGACTTAACTTTAACGCAGAGGGCAGTGCAGTACATAATTACATACCAGCAACTCATCAACATACGTTCTAATTATTTTTAGTGTGTTAGAAAGCAATGTGAACATGGAACGTATATCTGTCATATACCATAAATCATGTAGACATAAGTCAAATAATCTATCTCTTTCTAATACATAATGTTGCTAGAGTACCGCTTTGTAAACGTTGTTTATTCTTTCTTCGAACAAGTGACCTAGAATAGTCATCTTTCGTGAATAATAGTGTGCTTAAAATTACAACAAAATATACTCATATATAAAAAATAAAAATAAAGAGGTTTGGTGGATTCGAACCCAGAACCCCTAACGTAACAAGCAAGAGCATTACCACTATGCTACGAAATACATGACACAACACTTCATTTAGGAATGATAATAATTATTACATTAAATTTGCCATAAATTTTATTTATTTTTTAATTATTCCTTATTAATTTTGAACAATTAATTATTAATACGATGCAATAAGTATCCATGGACATGTATACAAATTTTTTCAATAAATATTCAAAATATTCTAATTTCGCATGTTAAATTCATATATGTAACGGATTTCGAACGCCACCCGTATGTCGATTAGATACACAAATATGTATTTGTACGTAGTATATAACAAATTTTTAATATTACATACATTGTTGACATGTTGTTCATTATTTTGTTAACAGATGTCTTATCGCTTAACAATACATGCCAAAACAGTTGTGTACGAACACTCCCGAACGATCCGAAGTAGAGCCGAGTATGTGCATACTTAAGATGCGGCCTGTTATCACATTCGAACATGCAGTAGGGATTTCAACTCGTCTCCCATTGGTAGACGCTTCATATCTTTTGCAACAATCACATTATAACAAGTTTTTTTGCTTTTTCCCTCTGTTTTAACAATCAACTTTAATATTTTTAATAACTTTTTAATATCTGTAATCATGAGAGAATACCCTATTATAATGCGGCTAATATTATTGTTCGTACGCCAATGCATGTTGAGCTGTCAGTTGTCAATGGCTGCCGTGTCAATTCTCAATTGTGAACTGATCTGTTTGTATCATTTTGATTTTTTTGTGTTTTTCTCCATTTATGTGTTTGCATTTTATTTCTCTTGTTGCCAATTGGTGTATTTAATCTGTATTTTTCAATACAAACAATAGTAGTATTCGTTCTTTCTGGTTTCGTTGTTTTATCTCATTGAAGAAAGTTTACACCGTCGTGTAATTTTGATTTTTATACAACCATGGCTGATAACGAGGTACCCAGTACTTCCACAGGTATAAAGAAAAATTCGAAGGGAAAACTTTTAAAAAGTGGACACAAGGTAATGGCCTACAACAGTTATTTAGCCCATAAAAGTAAGGGTGCAACAAAAACTGAAGCTGTGGCACTCACTGCAGCAGCTGTTGGAATCTCTGAAAGATCTATGTACAAAATTGTTGCGGAAATGGATAAAAGGACAAGTTTCATCACCAAAGAAGAAAAGAATGCGCGAAGATTTGTATTCAAAATTATCGGAAGATTATTATGGAGATTGGCACACAAGGATGATTTTCATGTAACAAATTGTTAAAAACTGTTGACAAACAATTTACTGTGTTGTTTTAGGCTTCGCTTTTTTACATTCTCTACTGTTATCGCGATAATTGTAAATTATTTAAATTATAACTGATTTACAAACTTTTGTTAATTTCTCGCAATTTTAAATAAATCCATTTTAATTGTATAAGATAATTCTTTTATTATTATCATCTTTGTAAAACTATTACTTTTTTAAATGCAGTTTTATGTAATAAATTTAAATATGTTATAAATTTAAATATATGTGTTTTCATTATTCTTTTTAAATAATTATAACTTATTCAACTTTTCATTTTAAATTACTAATTTCAAAAGTAAATTTGACATTTTTCTTCATATTGCTGTAATATTTTAAAAATTACTATTACCAAATTACCAATTTTATATTCAAATATAACTACATAACTGTTATTATTTCAAGTCACTATATTTAAATTTAGCGCCAGATTTTATAACTAGATTGACCATTTGTCATAGTGTAAATGAGGTTTCAAGTTACTGCATTCATTAAAAAAAAAACTATAGTACGACGAAAACCGTTGTACCTCGGGGCAAAAAATATCCCCCCAAGTAATGCTAATATAAGATGTATGAGCAAAAATGAATATTTATTGAATTTTTAAAGTACATAAAATTTAATTAAAAATTATATAAATTAATGCAAAACAAAAAGATGACACATTTACTACATTACTGCTACTAAAAGTGGCATAAAAATATAATAAATATTGTAATTGCTGCGTATTAAATCTCTTTATCTTGCTTTGGAAATAGCTAAGTTTTCTATAAAAAATATTTTCCAAACATTGTCCGCTAATTCAAAATAATTTCTTGTACTCATAGTATTAGTCAAATCATTTTAAACTAAATTATAAATGTGAATATATTTATCTGGTAAAACATATTATTTCAGAATATTATATTTGAAATTTTTTACATTTATCAACCATTTCATCTTACGTGAAGTTATGTGACGAATTATCTTTGGATCTAAGAAGTCAAAATATTCTTGCACATTTTCCATACCCTTAAATCTTTGTGTCAATTGCGAACTAACTTGATCTATTACATAATTAAAGACGTTTACTTTAAAATGTTGTTCGAGTATGTGACCGTCTATCAGTTCATCAAAATGCCTTTTACGTTTAGATTGCCTTTTTTCTTTGACAGCAGCTTTTATTTTCCAATTTTTTGCTAATACATATATCATCATTAATAAATATATCATCACGGCACATTACCCATTGTTGGGTGTGCCAATCTGCTTTGTACGCAGATTTCGGTAATGGTGATGACATATTTGTTGTTATATACCAGGGGTTCCCAAAGTGCGGCCCGCGGGCCAAATGAGGCCCGCAAAGCCTGTGAATTCGGCCCGCGATATCCATACGATATATTATATTTTTATTAAAAAATAAATAGTAAAATAAATAATAAATATTACAAATAAGGTACAATAAAATATTATAATATTTTTAAAAATTCTTACAGAACTTTAACCATAAGCGTTTGTATTAATAAAATATTGTTTAGTTTATATTTAAAAAATTATTTGCACAGAAATATAATATAGTAGTCTCAAATAGATACAGAACTGTTAATCATTTCTGGCGCATCTAATGCAACACACAATTTCAAGGAGTCAGTAACGAATTTATCGTTTTTTTCAATGATGTGCACTGTGCCGCACACTACAACTGTACCACCAGACCTTGTCCTGCCTACCCAGTTGCCCTGAGCAATACAGGCCTATGCCATATTAACGAATATTCAAAAATGCACTGCTCCAACTCACTAGAGGTGGGACGAAAAATAGGAAAACGTGCAAGCACAAACAGATCGTCTTTTCTTATTGGTTGCTCAAATTATGAACGAAATGCGTCTTTCGCGCAGTTCTATTTCTATTTGAGACGACAATGTAGTAGTGTTTACATGTGCTAAAATAAGAAATAGTTAAATATATTTAAAACAAAAAAATCGTGGTTATTGTTTTGATTTTATTCCGTTTTTTTTGGCCCGCCAAAAAATTCGGTAATATTAAATTGGCCCGCCTAAGAAAAACTTTGGGAACCCCTGTTATATACCAAATAGCACCCTAGAGTTATGCGTTGTTGCTATGGTAATGTTGTCAATAAAATGATATTTATACTGGGATAAAGCCTAAAAAACAAGCAGAAGCATTCATATCCTACCTACTCCGTAAATTTTATTAAAATATTCTGATCCGTACTCCGTAGATTATTAAAAATTATAGTCGGACGTTAAACGTTGAACGCACCACGGGAGTTAAACGGACAATAACGCATTTGATCAACGTACGCATCTCGAGCCAGAGGCCCTCGAAAAGTACATTGTTGACCTCAGGCGTTATTGTTCTTATAACACCCTTCATAAGCTAATTACTATAATAAAACATAAGACGGTACAGGTACAAGCATATTTATCAGTGTGTAAAAAATTGTAGATAGATAAATAAGTAATATCAAATTGTAATCTGGTACGAGATCTACGCTACTGATTTTATGTCTGCATTCTTCATGCGGTAAGTCAACACGTGTTGTTTGTTTACAAGTGCGTAGTTTGGCGTATTCGTTAATATAAAATATTTCTGCTAGAAGGTAAATAAAACTAGTTTAAATTTTTATATTTTATAAATTTGTACTTGAACAGGTAGTAAACAATATGGACTTATTTGAAGAAATTAAATCTACATTCTCAATTGAGCTACCAAAACAAGTTATCGTATTATAACAAAGTAGCTGTGATAGTTGGTTAAATCAGATCGAAGAATTTATAAAAAAAATAGGTACCTATAAAAGAAATGCTAAGAGAAACAAATTACAAACGAGAAGATATATTAGGAAAGTTTTGTTTTGATGCTACGAAATTCAAAATTTCACCTGGTGTAGGAGATATGCTGACATCTTTAAAAAAGAAATTGTTAAATAAACAAATTACTAAAATTACTCAATCGTGAAAAAAATATAATTAAATAAAAAAATTAGTTAGAAACTTTAATTAGCAAATGGACTCAAGCTCAAAGCAAAAATATAGACACAAAAAATATAGAAATTGCTTGTCCTTATAATGATGATAAAATTTGAGATATAGTTACTTGTCCAAAAGAAAATTGTAATAATCGCATAAAATTTATAAAGATAGCAAACGAAATCGGAGGATTTTATCAAATTTAAATAAATATTTTAAAGTACACAAAGAAACTAAAAATTGCTTTCCAGCAAATCTTAAAAGTCCTCAACAAACAAAACTCACAGGTTTCGAGCATGTTAAAAACACTAACAAAATATTAATGCAATCTGACAATCATGTGTTTGATGATAATTTAAAAAATATTAACAGACAAATAGTATCAGCCAAAGAAACCCGGAACGACGATTCTTCAAACGAAAATAACGAGGAGATAACTTCGGGGGAATGCTAAAAGACTGTGCAGACCACAAATTTGCAAAGTAAAAGAAAAACAGAAGAAAAAATACTCTCGATCCGATAGAAGAAAAAATAAAAGACATCTAATTAGTTGTAATAAAAAACAACAAAAATTATAGATTATTTAGAAAAATTTTAATGAAAATTTAAATTTATTATAAAAACCGATGAGTATTATAAGCAGTTTGTAACTTCATGATGACGATCAAAACACATCATCCACGACAAATTCTGTGTCAATATTTTTACAAAATTTACTTAATATGGTAAAAAAGAAAACATATAAAACAAATTATAAGGGGAACAGGCACCAAAACATAATTAAAGAAATTGGCATGTCTGTACTCTTAAAAATTTGCAATTGCCGTCCTATCCAACGGTATGTCTAGCTAGTTTTTAATTGTTAACCCAATAATAATTAATGATTTTTACTTTTTAGATACACAGATGTATAAAAAATTTCGGTAGCCATAGAGAGAAAACTTAGAATGAGTTAAAAGAATATCTTTAATCTCATAATTATCCTATGACAGTATGGTTATGTGAAGACGGCACCCGCATAATTGATAAAATTGAGTATAATCACAAAACTAATTGTTTAACTGGATTTGTGCTGGCACTAGACAAAAATGGGATACCATTAAGAAATACTTACAGAGCAACTAGTGCTCGTAAAATAGAAATGTTCATTTTGAATATATGGATATACAATATTGGTTCAACCGTTGGTACAACAAATTTATATATCATACGGTTAAAAATCGATTACAACATATATGTGCAATTTTGAAAGAACACGGCAAATATTTTTATTTTCATATTGTACTTTTTATAATTTAAGTTTGCAGATATTCAAGTTCTTGGATTTTCGGGCGATGGTATTGCCCGAATATTAAAAACAATGGAAACATGGACCAACCTTGGCGAAAATAATTTGGAATATGAATGTTTTGCCATTAAAAATATGAATCCTTCCCCACCATTTATGATACAGGATACTGTACATATCATAGGAAAGTTACGTATGTTAAATTCCAAATTAAAATTACAAATAGGAAATCATCATATATCGGTAGAACACATTAAAATACTTACACAAAGATGCACGAAAGATAAACATTTAATAAATGACTCCGACCTTGATGGCATTGACAAAATGAATTTTAATGGAGCAGAAATAATATACAAAGAGCATGTAATACGCTTACAAGAAGAAAATGTACCAGATAGTACCGGAACACAAATGTACTTAAAAATAATGAATTGCATTAATAATGCTTATTTATGTTCAAATGTAAATCCAATACAACGGGTGAGAAATATTTAGTACGCGACATATTTGTTGAGATTGTGGAGAAACTGGTTAGTACATCACGGATATTCATTATCCGAATATTTTATAACTAGAAATGTGTATATATGTATAGAGATAAATGCGCATAGTATTGTAATGTGCAGCGCCCGTCGTCGCCGCCGCTGTCGCAGCCGCGTCATAGCGATGAGCAAGTGTCTATTTTTTAGCGATGACGCAACATACTTGTCCGAACCTGCTTAATTACTCGGTTGATGTAATCTATTGTGTTTGAGTTTTTATCTGGAATAGTGTTCTAGTAAGTTCTCGAATACAAATGCCAGAGTATATAAGCACTGTTAGCGAAGGCATTGGGCAGTCTGATATAAATAAGCGTCGCGTGTTAAATAGTTGGTGATATAAACAGATAGTCGACAAGTGGTAAACATAAATAAATATAGTTGTATAAATTTTGCTATGAGCCGTCACAGTGAGTAGTCGTGTCGGGTATTGGTTCCATAAATTTTTATATTTGTTGCTCGTTATTTTATATTAAAATATCTATTTTTTCAAAAATGGGTACTACGAGACAAATAACTGCTATTGTTAAAGAAGTGACTGATCATCTTTTGAGCGAAGAAAATGATTTCGTGTCCGCATTGGCAAATAAACTGTGTGATCTAATTGAAAAACGATTGGAAGATCAGGCAGAAAAATATGAAAAAGTGATGTGATCTTAAATGTGAAAATTTAAAACTAAAAACAATGATTGATGATCAAGAGCAGTATTCACGTAGAAATAATGTGCGCGTATTTGCAGCAGAAGAGGAACCATACGAAGACACTGAAAATAAGGTGCGTAACGTACTTAATAATAAACTTAAAATAAACATTGTACCAGAAATGATTGATCGGTCTCATCGTGTAGGTACTAAATCTAATTCTAGATCGCGTGCAATTATTATCAAATTTAATTCATATAAGCATCGTGCTCTGGTTATCAATAATAATAAAAAAAAAAACTGAAAAATTCTAAAATATTTGTAGTGGAAGATCTTACTAGGGAGCGATTGAATTTAATAAATAGTGCAAGAATAAAATATAATTCTAAAAATGTTTGGTCGCGTGATTGTAAAATCTTCGTGAATATTGACGGAAGGGTGCATCTCTTCAAAGATGCTGAATCACTGGCTGCAGCTCCTAATATATGAAATTAAATTATTAAATGTACCAAGGAACTGCTATCGATACTACTGCTAGTACTACTACGAGTTTATTTTTATTTTTTCTCAACTCTTAAAGTATATCTATTTTTATAACTTTGTCGTCTTTACTGATCTGCGTACTCCTACATTAATATATAATCAGAATCAATCACCTGTTTCGAGTGCTGAGGTTAAGGAACTTTATAATAGATTTTGTAAAATTGTACATGTTGTAAATGTAAGATTGATAAATGCTAACTTTTTGGATTTTAAAGATTTTGTACTGGAACATGATTTTGATATTATTGCGGTTTCTGAAACTTGGATAAATCCAAACGCACCTCAACATTTATTTAGTATTGATGATTACAATTTAATTAGCTCGGAGAGAATAAATAAGAGAGGTGGTGAAGTTGCTTTTTTTGTTCGTAAAGGGATTAAATTGAAGGTATTATATACAAGTTTCATTACACCAAATAATATTGAATATTTATGGATCCAATGTGTTGTCTCTAATATTAAAATATGTATTGGTGTAATCTATAATCCGCATAGAAACTTTTACAAGGATTTATCAATTTTAGATAACTTTTTTGAACAGTTTGACATGGAAAATGATTATTTAATATGCACTGGGGATGTTAATATTGATTTGTTTGATAATAATTTTAGAACAATTTTTTTTCTAGACAGTATAAAAACAAATAATATGCATCAATTAATTGTAGATTGTACAAGGCCTATTCCTAACTCTCTTCTTGATGTATGTTAATATCTGATATTTCAATATGTAATAATTCCGGTACATTACCCTTTAATACTGACCACAAAGCAGTTTATAGTATATTCAATTTTCCAACACCTGTTCTAAATAAAAAAACTGGAACATATAGAAATTACAAGAATTTAAATTTAGAGTATTTAATGAAAGATGCAGGTCAAGCTAATTGGGATTTAATTTTTAATTTTAATGATTTTAATCAAAAAGTCGAATTTTTTAATAATAAGATTTGTGAGCTGTTTAATGTATACGCACCTTTAAAATCATTTACAACCAGAAGAAGTTATTGTCCGTGGATTACACCAGTCATAAAAATTATGCAAAAGAAGAGAGACAAAGCCCTGTTGGACTATAAAAAGTGTAAGTCTGAAGCAAAGTGGAATTACTATAAAAGCCTAAGAAATTTAACATCAGCTATACGTCGGGAAAAAGAAGTATACATAAAATATCAAATTAAATATATCATATATCATCATCACGGCTTATTACCCATTGCTGGGTGTGCCAATCTGCTTGTACACAGATTCGGTAATGATGAAATATTTGCAATATCAAATTAATAATAATATTAAGAACTCAAACATGTTATGGAAAAATTTGAATAAAATTGGTGTAAATTCTAATGCAAATAGTAATATTCCATCAGAACTTTGTAAATCTTCTGATTACGGCCAATATATTCTAAATCAAATAGAAACTACGAATATTGATCAAGATACACTTAATAATTTTAATAATAATGTGTTTTCTGATAAATGTGATGAATCATTCAAATTTTCAGCAGTTACCAGTTTAGATGTGGAGCAAGTAATTAAAATAATTAAGTCTAGTGCAGTTGGATTGGATGGAATTTCAATTAGAATGTTAACCCTTATTTTACCCTGCATTATAAATCATATTACACACATTATAAATTATTGTTTCTTAAACGGAGTAATTCCTAATATATGGAAATTTGTCATTATTAAACCTATTTGCAAAAATTCTAATCCGAGTTCTTTTGACCATCTTAGACCGATTAGTATACTGTCAGTCTTAAGCTAAGTTCTAGAAAAAATATGTTTTGAACAGATAATGATTTTTATAAACAAATATAATATTCTGCCGTCTTCACAGTTCGGATTTAGAAAAAGCTATAGCACACAGACATGCTTATTAAATATGGTGGATGATTTAGTAATTAGTTTTGACAATTCACACATAAGTGTAATTGCTCAAATCGATTTTACAAAAGCATTTGATTTAGTGGATCACAATTTATTGTTAGCCAAATTGAAATTTTATAACTTCTCACAAAATGCTCTTATTTTTTTCTAATATTATTTACAAAATCGACACTTCAGAGTACAGGATGTCTCATTTTGGATGTTTTTTTAAAGTATCTCGGGTAATATTAATGATGGAGCGAAACTGTTTGCACATTGCAGAGCCAACTTTTCGAGAAAAGTTTAACAGTCACTACAGGATTTTTCGATCGTTTTTTGTTTCTGAGCTACAGGCAAAAACTCGTTTGTCGCTCATTTTGAAAATATCTCATATATTATTTATTATGATAGAGAAAAAATGTTTTTACAAAAATTTTACTGTTTTTTAAATAGAATAAAATGGCGTAATTAGATTTTTTGAAAACTTAATAATTCTCGAGATATAACACAAACTTATGATTTTTTAAATGGGACCTTATGTTGAAAATAGTCTCGTCTTTTTGCTTATTTTATAATCTTTTCAATGATATATAACAAGTCTACATTCTTTTGTTTTAAACATTAATAAAAGACGAATTATTAATTCATTGAGGTGAAAATATTGGAAATTATCAAGAAACAAATGAAAAAATTTATTACAAATCATCATTTGTTTATTTTGATTCCATATCTATTAATTTTGTTCTCAAAATTATTCTTAACCAATTATTTTCGGGTTAGTTAATTTACTATTTATCGACGTTACAGTTGGCTTTGACACAATCCGATCAAAATGGTTTAATATGCTTTTGAAGCAAATAAATTGAAAAAATGAGTAAAACTGAAACAAATACCATTAGAAATATGCAAATGATGATCTGGAATAGATTTTTTCATTTGTTTCACCCCAGTAAATTAATAATTCGTCTTTTATTAATGTTTAAAACAAAAGAAAGTAGACTTGTTATATATCATTGAAAAGCGTATAAAATAAGCAAAAAATGAGACTATTTTCTACATAGTTTCCCATTTAAAAAATCATAAGTTTGTATTATATCTCAAGAATTATTAAATTTTCAAACATTTAATTACGCCATTTTATTCTATTTAAAAAACGGTAAAATTTTTGTAAAAACATTTTTTCTCTAACCATCATAATAAATATGATATATTTCCAAAATGAGCGAAAAACGAGTTTTTTCCTGTAGCTCAGAAACAAATGAAGATCGAAAATTCCTATGGTGACTATTAAACTTTTCTCGAAAAGTTGACCCTGCAATGTGCAAACGGTTTCGCTGTATCATTAATATTACCCGAGATACCTTAAAAAAACATCGAAAATGAGACACCCTGTACACATGACAACTGACGAAAGTACTTCTGTCTCATCTCTCTTTTTATTATCACGTGGTGTACCGCAGGGTTCCATATTAGAACCGTTACTTTTTATTCTTTTTGCCGCAGATATGCCAACAGTTTTTAAATTATGTTCTGTTTATTCATATGCTGATGACACAAACGTTGTCAAAAGTTTTAATTACAATGAAAGAGAAAGAGCTGTGGAAGAATTTAATCATGAACTTCATACCCTAGTTATGTGGGTAAAAATCAATGGACAATTAATTAATAATGAAAAGTCAAAACTACTTATTATCCCTACAGGGAATCAACCTTTCCAACCTCCCATATATCTTGAAGATACACTAATAAACTGTAGTGCCACAGTTAAGACTTTGGGTTTATATATAGATAAAGATTTAAAATTTAATGAACACATAAAAATTAAATTAACGTCTGCTAGTCTCAAACTTAGATATCTTTATCAATATCGTCATATTTTATCATCCGAAATAAAATTGAAGTTGGTGAATTCACTTATTATGCCCTTATTTGAGTATTGTGCGTGTGTAATGTCTCTAATCTTACAATGCAAGACCTTAATAGAATTACTTTGTTGAAAAATTCTTGTTTACGTTTTGTTTATAATGTACGTAAATATGATCACATATCAACATATAGGCAGGAAGCTAATATGAGTTTTATAGAGGAGAGAACTAATTTTCTTTATTTGTGTCTTATTCGTAAAATTTACACGACAAACATTCCATCCTACCTATACTGTATACTAAATGTCAGAGAATATAACTGTAATTTTCGTGATACTGATTTATTTGTAGTTCCCTCTTTTAAGAAAACTAAATTTAAAGGTTAATTTTCATATCAAGCTCCCAAATTATAAAACAATATTCCTAATTTCTTAAAATCTCTATCGGTAAGTAATTTTAAACATCAATTAAAAAGTCTACCATTAGCATAAAATAAATTGTTGAAATTCTGCTATCATGTATATTATTGTATTTTTGTATATTACAGTACTGTGATTGTTCATTTGCATTTAACTTTTTTTTTGTATGTATTACATACATTTTGTATCGAGGGTTAGGTGGAATAGCAGCTTTTAGCTGAACCTCGCCTTTGAGTTGGATCTCAATAAAGTTTTATTATTATTATTATTAAATAAATAAGTGAGTTATATATTGTTTAAATAAATAATCTTAGTGTTTAAGTAGTTTATAATATTCTTAGTCTTAATTTGTTTAATCGTAGTGTTCATTAAATTTATCCTCTTTTAATTATATTTATTATATATTTATCGTTACAATAAACTTTTATTTTAATAAATCATAATTGTCTAATATTTACAATTCACCCAAATAAATAAAAACGTTACAATTGGTGTCAGGTGTGGGGTTAATAAACTGTAAAGTGTTAAATAAGAATAAATATGGCAACTAAACAAGTAAAATTAAGTGAGTTAAAAGTAAGTGATCTCAGGAAAGAACTGGATGAGCGAGATTTGGATACGACAGGGCTGAAAATCATTCTACAATCTCGTCTGCGACAAGCATTAATCGATGCTGGTGAAAATCCTGACGATTACTGACAGTCAAGTATTAGAACAAAAATTGACAGAAACTTCTAGAATATTAAAACAGGAAATGACAGATAATTCTAGAAAGGTAAAAGAAAATTCTAGAACATTGGAACAAAAATTGACAGAACAGTCTAGGATATTAGAAGAAAAATTAATTGAAAGTTTTAGAAAAGCAGAAGAAAATTCCAGAATATTAAAGGAAGAATTAATGAAACATTCTAAAAGTTTAGAACAAAAATTCATGGGAAAAATTGAAGAAGGCCCGAAGAATTTAGAAGATAAGTATGACAAGCAGATCGAAGAATTACGAGAAAAGGTCACTAGGATTACATTGTCACCAATGCCAAATTTCGAGGTAGCGAAGGCAAGTTTACAAGAAGAAAGGAAAGTAGTAAAACCTGAAACTACTACAACAATGCATATCAAAACACCGGAATTTGATGGAAAGTCTTCATGGCCGAATTATTTAAAACAATTTGAAGTGGCTGCGAAAGCACATAACTGGACGTCCAAAGAGAAGGCTAGAGCGTTGACTGTTTCGTTGCGTGGGGAAGCCATCGACATCCTACAAACGCTGAAGGAAGAAGAACAAGAGGACTACGACCAACTAGTCAAGCGGTTGGACAGGTGGTATGGCAATGCGCACCTAGAGCAGGTGTACCAGACGCAAATGAGGAACCGGTATCAGAGTTCAAAAGAAAGCCTTCAAGAATTTAAAGTCGACGTAGCTCGTTCGGTTCGTCTCGCATATCCTGCAGCTCCTGGCAGCGTTTTGGAGTGTCTGGCCATTCAATCATTTATCTACGGAGTTCGAGACAGCGAAACGCAGCAAGCACTGCGCTTGGCCCGCCCAAAAACATTAATTGACGCGCTCTCATATGCACTAGAAGATGAAGCTGCCAAGCAAGCTTCACCAAACCAATCGCGAGTGTGAAATATTGATGCCGAGAGAAAAGAAGACACGGAAGATCTAGAAGAGAAAATGCGACGAATTGTTTTGTTTGCTTGAAGAATGAAACTCCTCTACTGGTATTGCGGTAAACTGAGTCATCCGCAGAGACTACAGAAAAATGCAATGAGAGACATAATCGATAAAAGAAGAAAAGGAGTCGGAAAACTAAGTCGGGTTGATGCGAAGAGGTAATCGTCGACCCGTAATCTAGTAGCCCCACAATCCATCAGTTATGTCACATCCCTTCATCATCAACGTGAATGGCTCTGATGATAGAAGACCACTAAAAATGTTACTGGATACGGGTGCGACGAAGACTATAATTAGACCCGACTTAGTAAAGAACACAACCAAGTGGCAATTACGTACAGCAACGGGAGAACTAGCTACTACATTAGGAGAAATAGATATGACCATTACTATTGGAAACACATCTTTTAAACATTGTGCGCTGGTAGATGACATTGACGATGAATTAATATTCGGTATGGACGTAATGAAAAAGCACGGTTTTAAACTTGATCTGAAGAATGGTGTGATGATGGTCAATGAAGAAGAACTTGTATTGAATCCACGAGACGACAAAGCTGTGCGCGTACTAATGGCCGAAGACATTACCCTTCTAGAACGAAGTAAATCTACCGTGCAAGCACAATTAGATGGTAGTTTCTGTGAGGGGAATATTGTTATGCTTGAGCCCAAGATTGATGATGTGAAGACTGGTACTGAAGTTGTTGTAGGAAAATCGCTGATCAAAGCTAGTCAGGTAATACTAGTTCCAATAATAAACGCAAATTGTTATCCAGTTGTTCTTAACAGAGGAACAATTGTAGGAGAATGCTTGGCAGTATTCTCGATTATTAGAACTGTTAAGGCCGAAGGAAACATATCTCAGGAAGTTCCAAGCACTTTAATTAACCAATTATCAACATCCGTCCGTTGGCTTCACCAGTGGTGTTAGTGAAGAAGAAGGATGGCTCTACACGATTTTACCGTCAACTTAATAACGTGACCAAGAAGGATAGCTATCCGCTACCCCGAATAGACGATACGCTAGACACTTTGGCTGGCTCGAAGATTTTCTCTACTCTGGATCTAAAGAGCGGATACTGGAAAGTAGATTTGAATTCAAAAGATAGGGAGCCTTCACCATTGGTACCGGACTCTCGCAATTTACTGTAATGCCATTTGGGCTCTGCAGTGCCCCTGCAACGTTTGAACGACTCATGGAAACAGTATTGGCTGGGTTATCATGGAAGACCTATTTAGTCTATCTCGACGACATTATTGGGGTAAGTAAAACATTCGAGGACCACATGAAGAATTTAGAAGGTTTTCCAGAGATTGCGAAGGCTAACCTGAAGCTCAGCTCCAAGAAGTGACACTTGTTTCAAAGAGAAGTTCATTACCTTGGACACGTGGTTTCGGGTAAGGGTATTGCAGTTGACCCGGAAAAGATAAAGGCTGTGAGAGATTAGCCAACTCCTAGAGACAAACACGAACTTAGAAGTTTTCTTGGTTTGTGTAGCTATTATCGACGATATGTACCTGGATTTGCTAACATAGTCAAACCACTGACAAGGCTTACTGAAGAAAGTCGACGATTTATCTGGGAAATGGACTGCAAAGTTGCGTTCAATGAACTGAAACATGCTTTGACAAGCGCACCTCTCTTGAGTTATCTATCCTTTACCTGAAGAAGAGTTCATACTAGACACAGATGCCAGCAACGTGGGCATTGGTGGCGTTCTTTCCCAGATACAAGACGGACATGAGAAGGTTATTGCCTATTTTAGTAAGACCTTGTCAAAACCAGAGAGGAATTATTGTGCTACCAGAAAAGAACTCTTGGCAGCCGTGAAATCCGTGGAACATTTCTACAAATATTTGTATGGAAAAAAAATTGATTAGAATTAACCATGCTGCATTAAAATGGCTGCTACAATTTAAGAATCCTGAAGGTCAGGTGGCCAGATGGATTGAAAGACTACAGGAATACGATTTCAAAATCGAGCATAGGACAGGTACCAGCCATCGTAACGCCGACGCTGTGTCCAGAAGGCCATGCCAAGACAAATGCAAGTATTGTAGTAGACTAGAAGAGAAATTTTCCATCCAGAACAACAGTAGTCGTCGATAATTGGCAGCCCGATGGACTACGCGAAGACCAAGAAAAAGACACAACTTTGAAAATTATACTGGAATGGAAAGCAGAGGAGAGCAAACCAGTATGGGAAGATGTTGCACCGCACTCACCGAGCGTAAAATCGTACTGGGCGCAATGGGACTCCATGGTGATTACGGATAGCCTGTTAAAGCGTGTGGTAGAAAATGCTGATGGAACTGAGAAGATAACTCAGTTATTCCTAAGAGTAAAGTACCAGAAGTGTTGAAAGAGATCCATGACGGATCTGGAGGCCATTTTGGAGTCATCAAAACACTAGAAAGATTGCGCCAGCGGTTTTATTGAGTTAACTTTACGGAAGATGTTACAGATTGGTGCAAGAAATGTGTGGTTTGCGTGGAAGTAACGTTCCGCATAAACGACGAAAAGCTCCAATGCATCAATACAACGTTGGCAGTCCATTTGAGCGTATTGCGATTGTTGTGGCTGGACCATTCCCAGAAAGTGACGAAGGAAATAAATACATCGTTGTTGTCATGGACTACTTCACCAAGTGGGTTGAAGCGTATTCATTACCCAACCAGGAAGCCACCACGGTCGCTGAAACTTTAGTTAAAGAATGTATATGCCGATTCGGAGTACCACGTGAACTCCACTCTGACCAGGGAAGAAATTTTGAGTCTGCCGTTTTCCAAAATGTCTGTAAGATATCAGGAATTAATAAAACTAGAACAACTGCATTACATCTGTAGCGACATCAACTTATCCTCGTCGTCTTAGGTTATTCTTATTATTTTTTCCCGAAGTTACTTGGTGACAAAAGAAAAATAAATAAATCTTGTCATTACAGGAAACTATCAGCAAAATAATATCAGTTCAAATAAATATTTATATTTCTAAAATTTAAAGCTCCCATCGTTTATTTACATTTCTGTAACGGCTGATACCGTTACACATCCGCAGTCTGATGCCATGGTTGAACGGATGAACAGATCGATAAACCGATATTTGTCGAAGGTAGTCTCCAACCACCAAAGAGACTGGGACCGGCATCTCCATCTGTTCCTGATGGCTTATCGTTCATTCGTGCACGAAACAACAGGGCAAACTCCTGCGAAAATCGGGCATGAGTTGCGCTTACCATGCGACTTGGTGTTCGGCAGTAAACCTGGGGAATATCTGGCCGGGGAAGATTATGTTACAGACTTACGGTGAAGAATGGGTGACATTCATGAACAAGTCCGTATGAACATTCAAGCTGTCAGCGGCCGAATGAAGGACCGGTATGATATCAAGGCCGAAAAGGGTGGATATCAACCTGGGGATTTAGTGTGGCTTTATAACCCACAAAGACGTCGCAGTTTATCACCAAAGCTGCAAAAGAATTGGGAAGGCCCCTATGAGGTAGTCAAACGAATAAACGACGTGGTATACAGAATTAAGAAACGACCTAGAGGGAAGCCGAGAGTAGTATACTTTAATCGGCTAGCCCCTTTCGCCGGAGACAACCACGAAGACCATAATGGAGCAACGGTTCGTCGGATCATAGCACAAGAACCAACTTTTGAAGACTTCATGAAGAACTATTCCTTTGGCCGCAAGGCGCGGTTCGGCGTAACGAAAGAAGAACACAGAGATCTGTTCCCCGTGTCTTCAGACTATTCCCTCGGCCACTGCGAATCAGAAGACTTAAATATGTCCCGCGGCATAGCTTTAGTCTTTAAGGTGAAATTTGGGAGACTACAAGAACTGGCCAACCAACGTCCAACTGTTGGGAACACGCTAGGGCTGATAGCAATGCAGATCATCAGCGGTACATCTATTACCTGGTTACAAAACCACGCTCGTACCAGAAGCCGTCGTATCCTAGCCTGTGGAACTCGCTGTGCAATTTGAGGGATCATCTGCAAGAGAATGACATTTTGAAGCTAGCCGTACCGAAGTTAGGCTGTGGTCTAGATGGTTTAGATTGGAGGATTGTTAGGAACATGATAGAAGTCCTCTTCCGTTTTACCGGCGTAGAAATTCTCGTTTGCAGCTTTAACCCTAACGGACATAAAGAAGAAGTCGAGCGGACCATCGACTGTCATTTCTTCAAAACTTCAAAATGCACCAAGGGAGGAAACAGTCTTAAGGAGGGGGCAGTGTAATGTGCAGCGCCCGCCGTCGCCGCCATTGTCGCCGCCGTTGTCGCAGCCGCGTCGTAGCAATAAACAAGTGTCTATTTTTAGCCTGCTTAATTACTTGGTTGATATAATCTATTTTGTTTGAGTTTTTATCTGGAATAGTGTTCTAGTAAGTTCTCAAATACAAATGCCGGAGTATATAAACACTGTTAGCAAATGCATTGGACAATCTTATATAATAAGCGTCGCGTGTTAAATAGTTGGTGATATAAACAGATAGTCAACAAGTGGTAAACATAAATAAATATAGTTGTATAAATAAATGAGTTATATATTGTTTAAATAAATAATCTTAGTGTTTAAGTGTTTAGTAATATTCGTAGTCTTAATTAATTGTTTAATCGTAGTGTTCAGTAAATTTATCCTCTTTTAATTATATTTATTATATATTTATCGTTATAATAAACTTTTATATTAATTAATAATAATTGTCTAATATTTACACTTCACTCAAATAAATAAAAACGTTACAGTATGGTACAAATATTATTGTATTTGGAGAGTACAGAAACATTCATACCACAGCATTTTAGTAGTCCACCATGTGAAAAGTTTTTTTAGAACTTTAAGATCCATGGCATCTACAAATTCAAAAATTGTAAACTTAGTACACTTGATGTTTTACATCGTATAAAAAGGGGTTGATTTACAACAAAAATTGTCATGCCAGCTAAGAGAAAAAGTCAATTTCCCACGAGAAGAAAAACGTTTTCAAAATTCTGTGAGATATATTACATATTTTTTTCGTATTAATTGTAGATAGATATGTTTTATATTCCAGACACATTTTCTGAATAATCCATCGTACAAACCTCCCAAAGAAGAAATTATTCAAGCTGAACAAGAAGCTTTAAATTTTTGTAGAACAACACTGCATTTGAAAATAGTGAACCTGATATATTAACATCAATTGATGAACCTAATAGTCGCCTTACGTGAAAATAAAATATAAAAAATCTGATGTGGCCAGCGCATAACCTTTCGCCAGATATTTTTTTCTTTTTCTTTATATTCATTTTTTCGCAAATTCCTTTTATATTCTTTTTTACGTATATTCTTTTGCGTTGTTGATTTTTTTTTTATTTTCATAATATAATGATGTACAAATATTTTTTTAACAGTGGCATACAAATATTTTGACGGTGACATATTTATGTCAATTACAAATATTTGAATTTCTTGCATTGAAGTAGTTTGATCTGAGATTTATTACATCAAATTATTTTATATGCATTATCTTATCTCTAAATCTATAGAAGATATAATAATGAATTTATATTTATCGAATAAAGAATTTAACGTTCTTTAATATAAGTATTTACATAAATTTTCGATAAATAATATTTAGATGATTTTTTCTTGTAACTACTACTCGGTTGTCCAATTGTCACCAAAACTTAAACAACTCTTCCCATTATTGTTAGATTAAGGAATCCGTAGTTAAAAATGTCTTATAGTATTTGAGAAATCGTGAATTCAACGAACACACACACACACCCACCGATGCGATTTTTAGCATGAATTCAATACCTCTCTTAGCGAGAGGTAAAAAGAGCAAAAGACCATTATAATCAAAAAAAGTACATTATGTTGGCTATTAAGAAGAAAACCCGAAAAGAGTTAATACTGATCGCTTAAAACGCTTTCATGTTACCTAATTGTTAAATAATATAGAGTATAATTTCAAATATGCATATTTTATCCTTAAAGACATATATTATGCATATTTTTTATTTATGCAGCTTCATCTTTCCTCTACGTATTACCTATGACTGAAAATGGAAATAAAAAACTGAATCATCTATTGTGCTACTAGGGACGAAAGCGACGAGTGTATGCAATGGCTGTTAATCACACAGATCGCAAAAATATCGCTTTCGTCCCGTCGTCCACACTATTTTTACAGTATCTGCATCGAAAGCTACCTTTAGTGCCTACAAGGACATTTTAAAAATTCAGACAAGTGACAGTTTTGGTTTCCTAGTGATGCAATGTAATTATTGCGATCCAAAGCACAATTACATTTGTTTTGTTTTTTAGAAATTATGAAATTCTTGCAGACATGACTTAATTACCTACTAGAATTTTTATTTATTTTGTTCCAACTTGTATTGTATAAAATGAAATCCTATATTTTTAATAAATATATGTAACTTCAATATTTAATACCTATTTGTATTATAACTTGTTTTGTTTTAAGAGCATGTATGTTAACTATATTATAATCAAATGTAATTTGTAGTACATAAGCAATGTTTTATTAGAATGTTGTTTTTTTATTGTTATTTTGTTTAAAATGCATAACTATGCTTCTGTTTATGCAACATAAGTATTTAATGTTTGTGATATGTATTATAAATTGATAAAATCAAGAAAGTTAGCTATTATTTAGAGTATTTTTATATGAAGTATATTGAAACTTTAAAGAAATAAAAGTTATATATGAAATATTCATTTTTAATATTTTTTCTCATTGTCAAACATAAAGTTGTTAATATAGAATGTAACACAAAAATATTATTTAATTAAAATCATTTGTAATCAACTGGAATTTAATAGAACTAATAGAATTATTGAAATTTTTGGAATTAATTGGAGTTGTTGGATTTAAATGTAATTATGTAAATTAAAAGGAATTATGTGAATTAAAAAGAATTAACATGCATTAAATGGAGTTAAAAGGAAATAACGTGAATTAAAATGAATTAATTTGCATTAAATGGAATTAAATGAATTAATCAGATTTAAACGAATTATATGGCATTGGATTTATATGTATCTACACTTTTTTTCGAAGTGATATCCCTCTCGATAATAAACTTATTACAAATTGATGTATAGGGGTGACATTTTTCTTAATATTTTTTATAACATTTACATTATATATCTTGCATGGATGAAGATTAAATGATCTATGCTTTATCTGGGATTCGAACTCAAAACCCTTGGAGCGTAAGCGATAGCGCTACTGCTACTCCACCTGGGTTGGTAATAAAGATAAATTCAAATGATTCCATGTTCTTTATCGATAAAGCATCGTCTCGCTCGTCCTGTTTCTTGGATTTTAGTTGAATTTCTGTGAGGGATTTTATTATATCAAAAAAACGAAGTTTCACCGCTAATAAAGATGACATCCTACCCGACCAACGAGTGGAATTTAATTTCTTCTGATTCCCTTTAAAAATAGTGTTAAAGGTCCCATTCCAAAGAATAAATGTTTTGTAAAGTCCTAAAAAATTGAAAACTTCAGAACAGCTTGATACAGCGTCATTTATGACTAAATTAAGATTATGAGTGGCACAGTGTACATACTTAGCATTTTCTTTAATTTCCTTAATTTTGGTCTGTTCACCATTATATACGCTATTCATAACACTTGCTCCATCGTATCCGTGCCCTTAACATATCTCAAGTGGAATATTTAAGGTTTTTATAAGAGGGACTGAAAAAAGGTAGAGGTGTGGATGTAGTGTCAATACGCGTGATTTATTGCTCCGTAGTAAACTTCAAAATTTTGGAGAATTACGAGTTTTATAAATCAACCAACTGGAAAAGTGAGCGCACAAAAGTGCAAAGTGTGTGTTGGTAGATTCACATTACATCTAAAGGTGAGATAGACCCATTTTATAAAATTAGTATATTCGATCAGAAACACAGGTAAGAGCTCATGGTCCGACGGGTTGACCGGCTGGCAGCTCTTGGCGCGGTGTGAACGTGTGAGCACAGCAGTAAACAGTAGACAGGGCTGGACTCAGGTACAATCTTACAAGCAAGTAAAGTATAATCTTTCAAGAAAGTAAAGAAAAGGAAGTTTAAAAAATGAGCGGAACAAAAAAGAAAATTTATGAACATGACAGTGATACTTCAACGACCGAAGAAGGAAAACGTAAAAGAGGACAAAGACGGGAAAGTGAGAGCCCCTTTCGAAATAGTAAGAAAACGGTAAGATCCCCAGAAATAGCAATGAATCAACAAGAAGAAAGCATGAACAACATGATGAAGATGATGGAACAAATGATGCACGAAATTAAAGGAATTAGAAAAGGGCAACAAGAATACGCTCAAGAAATCAAAGAACTTAAAAAGGAAAATAGAAAACTAACAGAAAAAGTGAAAAACCTACAAAGAAAAATTGAATGGATGGATAAAAACAAGAAAAAGAATAATGTAATAATTAGAGGAATTATATGTAATAAGGGAAACGTAAAGACAGAAGTCACGCAGGTTTTGGATAAAATTGGAATAACGAGCGAGGGAGTGTTGAACACAAACACTAAACCCAAAAAGTGGCAAACCGTTCATCATAGTAGAAATGAAAAATTGGAATGAAAAAAGTGAGCTTATGAAGGTAAAAAATAAACTAAAAGGAACAAATATATTTACTGACAATGATTATACGGAAGAAGAACTAAAGGAACAGAGAATAATAAAAGAAAGGGCGAATGTTGAAAAGAAAAAAGGAAACCAGGTTAAGATAGGATATCGAAAACTATGGGTGAACGGCGAGCTGTGGACATGGGACAGTCAGTACGGGAATTTCGAGCAGCAACACAAAGGAGCTGAGAGACCTTGCTACCCAAAAAAACTAAGAGCGAGAAGCCGGACAGACTGTGTGATGACGACGCTAGCAAGAACAGAGAACCCGTTAAGGAAAATAAAGATCTTGAAACTGTAAACATAAGCACGTGGAATGTACAAGGCACGTATAGGAAAGGTGCGTTAATGAATTTGGTTAGAAAAATGAAAAAGTATAAAATAGACATCCTGGCAATACAAGAGAGTAAGCAAAAAGGAATTGAAATAATGGAAATTGAGGAATATATGTTTTTTAATAGTGGGGACAACAATAGAATTTTTGGCACTGGCTTCCTACTAAGCAAAAACCTAAAAAAGATGTAGTAAGTTTTCAACCGATATCAGGAAAACTATGTACATTTAGAATACGAAGTAAATTTAGAAAAGTTACAATCGTCAATGTACATGCCCCAACAGAGGTCAAGAGCGAAGAAGAAAAAGACGAGTTTTATGAACAATTGGAAGAAGTCTATCAAAATATACGAAAATGGAAAAAAGCTGATAGATTTCGCAACGAGAAGAAACTTAAGAATCATGACAACGTATTTTCAACATAAAGAAATCCACAAAGCAACGTGGACAGCACCAAATGGTATCACAAAAAACCAAATTGATCACGTGTTAGTAGAAACAAAACACATGAAAACAATAAAGGATGCCAGAAGCTATCGTGGAGCGAACGCAGATAGTGATCATACTTTAGTAAGAGTTAAGATGAAGATAGCAAAACCTCTAAAACGAAAAGATGAACGAGCACGAATAAAAGTTAATGTAGACAGCTTAAGAGAAAAACGGTTAGAGAAAGATATCTTGAAGCGATGAAAGGAAATATACAGATAGACAGTGACATAGAAAAAGATATAGAAAATATAGAAGGAATAATAAATAAAGCTATTCAGACTCTACCAAAAAATAAGAAGAAGCAACTAAAACAAAGATGGTATGATGAAGAGTGCGAAGAAAAAAGAAGGAAAAAGAATGAGGCAAGACAAGTTGTATTAAGCCAAAATACATCACAGAATAGAGAAAAATAGAACAGAATACGGGGCGAGACAAAAAAACTATATAAAGAAAAAAAGAGAAAATTTTTGGACCACGAGATAAGCAAATTAGAAGATACATATAAAGAACAGCATAAAAGAACTTTTTACAGATAAGTTAGAGGGTTTAAGAGAGGACACCAGGCCAACAGGATTTACTGTAGAGATAATAATCAACAAATAATAGGTGGAATAAGAGAAAATCTAAATAGATGGAAGGAGCATTTTTCGGAAGCTCTCAACTGCGACAATGAAGAGGAAAACGACCTGACACAAGCAAATAATGAATACGCAAGAAGAGAAGAAGTAGAAAATGAGGTAACTAGAATCCCGATTTCAGAAGAGATACGAGAAATAATAAGCAGTCAGAAAAACAATAAATCACCAGGAGAGAATGGTATTTCTGTAGAATTAATAAAGTTAGGGGATGAGTTCATACAAGACAAGATAACAGAGATGATTGTACATATTTGGAAAAAAGAAGTAATGCCAAAAAAATGGGGACAAGCACTTATATGTCCTATTTACAAAAAAGGGGATAAAACCTTGTGCGAGAATTATAGAGGTATAGCGTTGCTGGACACTATGTACAAAATATTAGCCACAGTAATCCGAAACAGAATAGGTAAAATAATAGAGCCGGCATTAGGCGAATACCAGGGTGGTTTCAGGCCAAGAAGGTCTGTAATGGACCAGATATTCACAATAAAGCAAATTCAAGAAACTAGCTACGAAGAAGGTTTACCGATGCATATGTTGTTTATAGATTTCAAAATGGCATATGATACAATCAAACGTGATCAGATATATGCAGCATTGGAAAATTGTGGAGTACCTAGCAAACTCATACGTCTTGTTAAAATGACGCTGCAACATACGAGCTGCAAGGTGCTAGTGAGAGGTAATGTCTCTGACAGCTTTATGGTGAATACTGGGCTACGTCAAGGAGACCCATTGTCGACTCTGTTATTTAACGTAGTACTAGAAGATATAATAAGAAGAAGTAACTTAAAGACGACGGGGACAATCTATAACCAACGAATACAATGCGTGGCCTATGCAGACGATCTTACTTTGATAACAAGAACAAAGGCCACTATGAAAGAAGCAGTTGAGAAACTAGCAGACACGGCGAAAGAATATGGCTTAAGAATCAACAAAACAAAAACAAAATACATGAGTATGAATGATGATACCGAGATAAGGGAGACCCGTTTACTAATGACAACGGCAAAAGGGGACACATATAACTTCGAAAGAGTTAGTACTTTCTGCTATCTGGGAGTAACCATAACGGAAAAAGGGGAAGAAGGAGAAGGAATAAATGAGAGAATAACAAAAGGAAACAAATGTATGGGATCGTTAATGAAAGTACTTAGAAATAAGAACATCTCACGTAAAATTAAGTTACGAATATACAAAGCAGTGATCAGACCTGTGGTCACGTACGGGAGTGAACTATGGACAATTAATATGAAACAACAAAAACAAGTAGCAATATGGGAAAGGAAAGTTTTGAGAATTATACTGGGAGGAAAAAAAGAAGGAGAAGTATGGTTTAGAAGAACGAATGAAGAAGTAAAAAATCTACTTGGGGAACCGTCAATCATCGGTTTTGTTAAAGCTCAACGACTGCGATGGTTAGGTCACATCCAAAGACTACCAGAACACAGAATTCCAAAAACATTACTCAGGAGAAGAGACGCGAAACGCAAGAGAGGACGCCCGCGAACTAAATGGCTACAAGCAGCTGAACAGGACCTTAGTGAAATGGGAGAAAAAACTTGGAGGAGGACCGCCGCGGACAAAAAGAAGTGGAAGCGATTATGCAACCAAGCCATGGGCCTTTTAGGCCTAGAGTGCTGAAATATTATATTATAAGAGGGACTGTATTCGTTTGGTCATGCCTTGAGCTGAATGATAAATTATTTCAAAAAATCCTAAAAATATTTTTTATTTCGAAAGAAATTGGAATCATTTTTTCATTTACTATGTGAATTGTTCTAATTGTAATGCTATTTGATCTGTTTTTGAAATATCTTTTGTAGTAACAAGCAAAAAAGAATAGCATGGGGTGGAATTGATTTCAACAGTAAGCTTCAGTAAGTTTTTGTGATAGGCTATCAACTCATTTTGTATTGTGTGTCTTAAATACTTAACTGAATCAGACGGCATTTCCAAAACTTGTTTCATTATTTCTTCATAATCGGCAAGTAAAAACTACAGATAGAAAGTTATTACTATAGTTTTGAAGATTTTCTCAATGACCACGAAATGCTAAGTTATTTTAAGCCAGAAATAATGTTATTTTAAATAAACGCTGAAGGACCATTTTCCAGAAAAAGATTAAAAGACGTGATGCTAAATGTTTCTATCTATGAATCCAGTTGTGGAAGCATTTTTTTTATTTCATTGGCAAGTAACCAACATGGTTCACAGTATACTTCATCTAGCATGCTACAATAACATAGTTACAGACGAGGAACAGGAACATTCTTTGTCATAGAAGAATAATACGATTCGTTATCGGTCTATTAGACTGCAAATTCATACGTAATATTTTTGTCCTTATAATGACCAAGATCTGTGGACACTATATCTCCTCTTTTTACCTCCCGCTACACTTGGTAAGGGAGATATAGGTAGGTATCGTGCTAAAAATCGCATATCGAGATCTTGGCAAAAGACCACGTTTACGGTCCCTACAATCCAATTTTCACATTTTCCCGATGTGTGTGTGTTTGTGTGTGTGTGTGTGTGTGTGTGTGAGGGGGGCGTGCATGTGTTCGTGAGTGTGTGTGCGCATGCGCGTGTGGATCCTCCACTTTAACTCAAATACTATCATTCAGAAAATTTTGAAACCTTGTACTTCTACCTTATTCTAATATGGGAAGAACCCATTAGATTTTGGTGTAAATCAGATAACTGAAAATGGTACTTTACTTGAAGCTCAAAATTGTTTTTCTTCGAAAAATAACTTCAAATGTTATTTTTTCGAGATTTGTGTTTTATTATAAAAATTATAGATTATTAAATTTATAAAGTTATCTATAATTTAAATCCTGGAGCCTACGCTTTAAACAAGCACAACTCCTGATTAAACACAGTTCATAACACAAACGTTTGTAATTGACAGATAAATGTCACTGTCAAATAACTAATCGTAACAAATTCATAATAGTAACGTTTTAAAAAGAAAATAGTAAATAGAACCATAGTTATATGGAATGGATCTTAATAAAGTTTCCAGCATAACTATGTAAGTATGTACAGTGTGTTCAGAAAAAACCTAACTCAGGGTAGGCTATGAACAGGGAAATGTATGCCTGATCATTTTTCAATTCAAAAGTCAAGTAGTCAAAATTGATTTTGAAATGTCATTTTAAAGAGAAAACAAAACAATAAAGGATACAGTATATTGCCACCCGCTAATTTATAATTTATTTCTATTTCTAAAATAAGATACAAGAAGAGAAGGTATTCTGCAACAAGTAAAGTTACATTACCAACAATGGACTGTCAACCTAAGTGATTTACAAATAGATTGGGACATCCTTTGCATGTTATCTTTGGGCCTCAGTTTCAGTTACAAATCTTTGGAAATTAAAGATCTTAAAAAATTCATTTTAGACACTTACATTAACATTTCTACAGGCTTAGACTTTAAAAGTATACACAACAAAGACGACATTAAAGATAAAATAGCAAAATTTCTAAACATACAATACCATAAATTAAAAAAAGGACACCATAGTTATCATGACTGGGAAATAATGCGATCAAAAAAACTAAGGATTTTCTAAAACAAAACAAACACAAAATGGTCATAACAAAAGCAGACAAGGGAGCAAAAACTGTCATAACAAATAAAGTTGAATAGTATAAAAAAGCCACAGAAATTTTAAACGACACAAGTACCTACTTATAAAAAAAACTAGTAAAATCTCCTTTATCAGTTTTGGAAAAAAAAGTTTAAAGATTTCTGACTGAAATTGACCTTAAAGACTTAATTATCCAATACTCACAACTAGGAAGAATGTACTTCCTTCCAAAAATTCACAAAAAAGACGTACCATTACGTCAAATAACATCAACGATAGATACCCCTAGTTACCATCTAGCCAAATACATTAGTGACGTTATTAAAAAAGTTACATGTAAGTCACAAAATAACATATAAAACTCTTTCGAGTTAGTCAAACATATATCTAAAATCAAGTTAAAAAACAATGAAGTACTATTCTCCCTAGATGTGGTATCACTATATCCAAGTTTGCCGCAAGATTTGATATATGACTCTATAAAAGAAAAATGGCACCTATTACGAGAACACACTCATCTATCACTAGAAGAATTCATACGTGGTGTTGAGCTTTGTTTTGAAACATCACGTGGAACAATCAGATGTATAAACAGCTAAATGGTTGCCCAATGGTACTAAGTTGTAGCAGCTTTTTTGCCGACTTAGACCTACAAAAATTAGAAGACGAAGTTATAACAGATCCAATTTATCAAATTGCATATTACAAACGCTATGTAGATGATTTATTATTGATTGCACCAAAAAATAAAATAGAAAGTATAGTGCACAAATTTAATTCTTTCCACCCTAGAATCAATTTCACAATAGAAAATGAAAACAATAACTGTATTAATTATTTAGACGTTACCTTGATCAGATCTTCTAAAAAAGTTATCACCAACTGGTATCGCAAGCCCACAGCATCAGGACGCTTTCTAAATTTCCAATCATATACTAACTCAACCTACAAAATGTGTAATTTTAGCCTTAGTCGATAGAGTTATATTACTATCTAATCATAACTTTCACAAAGAAAACATAAACACAGTCAAACAACTACTTCTTAAAAACGGGTATAACCACAACTTCATTGAAAAAACTATAAAAAACAGAATACGAAAATTAAAGTTTGAGAATATAGACACGCACAATAATATCACCAACAATACACCAAAACAACACACATACATCTCTATTCCTTACAACCACAGACTGAATAATGGTATCCAAAAAATACTAAAGCTATACGATATTAAATTAGCGTACTCTAACCTCAACACCACAAAAGATAAGTTAGATAAATATAATAACAAAAATGTCATATACCAAATTAATTGCTTACATTGCGATAAAATATACATAGATGAAACCTGCCAAACTTTAAGAAAAAGATGTTATCAACACAAATACAATTGTGAACCGCAAAATGTAGAACATAGCGCGTTAGTATCCTACCACTGTCATACAGGTCACAAATTTGATTTTAACAACGCACAAATCATAGACAAAGTAAGACATACAAACAATAGATTATTAAAAGAGACATTACACATTAATAAACATAAAACAGTCAAACACCAAACAGATTTTAAAAACAACCTGTCATGCAAAACATTTCCTAGGGAATTTCTAATGATTTCTTCTTTTTATCTCTTGACAAAAACATTTACTTCCCGCACATGCCCACCTACAAACAGTTTTGAATTTAAATTTATTATCCTTTACTTATGATAAGTCAGTTTGCAATAACACGCTTAATTATGCAGTTCTCCATTGACAAGATGTATTGCAAATATAATATTTTATTTCACTTTCGACAAAAATTATCTGACATAATGTTTCATACATTGTAAAATATTTTACTTTACGTATATATGGTGAATAATTTAAACAAATTAACTACATAATTATTGTAATCCATATTGTACATATACAAGTCTCGGAATCAGAGACAATAAAATCGAGGAGGGTTGGAGAAATAACTCAACACGTGTAGTTGCAGCAAGTAATTACTATAATTAAACCACAATAAATAACCAAATGACTTATAACATTATGTAAACATTAACTCTAATACCGTACCCGAATCAACAAAATTGTCGGTATTTCCTTCTGACTGTATTTAAAGTTTTACAATGAGCCCTTATCCTAACTGACGGATAACAAGCGAATGCAGAGCGAATGGTCGCTGTCGCTGCTGGTGCTGTTTTTAGTGGAGTGTGTCTTTCTCAGCCACATTTACGAGTCAATGTTACCAACGTCTAGGTGACTAAGTTTACCAGGCGTCAAACTTACATCCCCCCCCCCCCTCTTCGTGTATATATATATATATATATATATATATATATATATATATATATATATATATATATTGGCATTTGTTAAGGAGTCACTTCCGTGAAGTTTATAAGGCGTCCTGACTTCCATATTAATTAATGGATATATATTATTAAAAATTACATATATAGGCTTAGGCCCGGTCTTTCCAAGTACGAATAAAGTTGCAAATAATATATATTTGTCAAATAAGCCCTAGGCCCGTCTTTCCACCATTAGATAATTTGTATTCGTTGAATATCTAGCTTTATTCTGCAGTTAAGTTATTAGGAGCTTTGACTTCGAAATAAACTGGTTCGGGTTGAGAATAACAACCGAATGAAACCGAAAAGCTACGAATATCTCAGGTTTTCGCTGTTTTTGTTATCAGTTCTGTTCTAACCTAGTTTAAATTAAAACAGTGTTTCATTTGTGAAATGGATATTTTTAATGATTTCGAAGAACTCGAAGACCAAGAGATACAAGAAATAGTAGATTTTGTAAACCCAGAACGTCACCCATATACAGTGAGAGAACGTATTAACAATTTTGAAAAATGGGACGAAAAAGAATTTTTACGGCGTTTCCGATTATCTAAAACAACTGTTATGCACTTATTGGAGGAGATAGAACCCCGACTACAACATCGTACAGACCGGTAAATTAAATTAGATTTCGTATAATGTATATAAAACTTGTTATAATTTGTGCTCTTTTTTAAGCAATAACGCGGTGTCTCCACTAAACCAATTATTATTAACGCTAAAATATTTAGCGAGTGGTTGTTTCTATATTGCTGCAGGAGATTTTGTAGGCATACATAAATCCACAGCAGGGACAATAATACCCCGTGTTCTACTCGCAATTGTACAATTACGTAGAAGATATATAAAATTTCCGATAACTGTTCAAGAACAGCAAGACACAGTTCGACGATTTGGACTTATTGCAAACTTTCCAAGAGTGATTGGAGCTTTAGACTGTACCCACGTAAAATTGTTGTCACCAGGTAAGAATAGTCAAAAGTACATTTCCTTAAGCAAATATTTATGCCTTTTTAACTTATATTTGATTTTCCACGACAATTTTTTTAAATAAAAAGGCTTTTGTAATCCTTGAGTTTTGAAAGTTTTTTCAATATATTGTACTTTATTAATGTATATTTTTTATTAAACATTTTGTTTTCCTTTTCTAGGTGGGCCTAACGCTGAAACATTTAGAAATCGTAAAGGATTTATGTCATTAAACGTGCAAGCAATATGCGATTCCGAAACAAAAATAATAGATTTAGTAGCTAGGTGGCCCGGATCAACACACGATAACCACATATTCACCAATTCACTAATACGGATGAAATTTGAAAATGGTTCAATGAATAATATGTTATTAGTTGGAGATAGCGGATATCCCGTGAACTCTTATTTAATGACACCATTGTTGAATCCAAGAAGTCCTGCTGAAAATGTGTACAACGAATCGCAAATTAGAACGCGAAATGTAATAGAAAGAACTTTTGGAATTTGGAAACGTCGTTTTCCAATATTATCCACTGGACTACGCTGTAGTTTACCTTTAGCTCAAAGAATAATTACTGTTACTGCTATTTTGCATAATTTAGCTGTGAAACATCATGACAACATTCCCGATGATGATGAAGAATACGAGGATCCAATAGTTGATGTAGAACCGCCCAATGGAATAATAATTAACAATGACATAATTAGAAGAACTATAATACAGTATTTTCAAACTTTATTGTAAAAAAATATATATTAACTTAAATAACATTCTGTTTGTACAGATGTCTCATTTTCGAAGTTTTTTTAAGGTATCTCGGGTAATATTAATGATAGAGTCAAATCATTTGCACATTCCAGGGTCAACTTTTCCAGAAATGTTTAATAGTCACCACAGGAATTTTCGATCTTCTTTTGTTTCTGAGCTACAGGCAAAACCTCGTTTTTCGATCATTTTGAAAATATCTCATATTTATAATGATAGTTACAGAAAAAATGTTATAAGAATTTTATCGTTTTTCAAATAGAATAAAATGGCGTAATTAGATTTTTGAAAACTTAATAATTCTCGAGATATAACAAACTTATGATTTTTTAAATAGGAACCTATGTTGAAAATAGTCTCGTCTTTTTGCTTATTTTATAAGCTTTTCAATGATAAGTCTTTATTCTTTTGTTTTAAACATTAATAAAACACGAATTATTAATTTATTAAGGTGAAAATATTGGAAATTATTAAGATACAAATGAAAAATTTATTTCAAATCATCATTTGTTTATTTTGATTCAATATCTATTAATTTTGTTCTCAAAATAATTATTCTTAACCAATTATTTTCGGATTAGTTAACTCGATCCGAACAAAATGGTTTAATATGCTTTTGAAGTAAATAAATTGAAAAAATTAGTAAAACTGAAACAAATACTATTAGAAATATGCAAATGATGATGTGGAATAGATACTTTCATTTGTTTCTTATTAATTTCCATCATTTTCACCCCAATAAATTAATAATTCGTCTTTTATTAATGTTTAAAACAAAAGAATGAAGACTTGTTATATATCATTGAAAAGCTTACAAAATCTGCAAAACGGCGAGACTATTTTCAACATAGGTTCCCATTTAAAAAATCATAAGTTTGTGTTATATCTCGAGAATTATTAAGTTTTCAAAAAATCTAATTACGCCAAACGGTAAAAAAAATTATAAAAACATTTTTTCTCTATCATAATAAATATGATATATTTTCAAAACGAGCGAAAAACGTGTTTTTGCCTGTAGCTCAGAAACAAAAGATCGAAAATTCTTGTGGTGACTATTAAAATTTTCTCGAAAAGTTGACCCTGCAATATGCAAACAGTTTCGCTGTATCATTCATATTAGCCGAGATACCTTAGAAAAACATCGAAAATGAGACACCCCGTAAATATAATAAAATAAACTTCTTATTTAAACCTAGTTTTAATATAATAAACATGTTTTTTTTTAAATTATCACGTTATAATCCTCAAAAAAAAAAAAAATAACGAAATAACTACTCCTGCAAACATTTTTTTAATTCTAGCTGAAGCAATTGTTGTTTTAATTTTTCATTCGTAATTTTTAATTCTAACAATTGACATTCTTTAGCAAAAAGTTCCTTTTTGTCTATAATACCCTTTCCTTCCAATTTAATATTTTTCAATTTTTCAGCATGTTCCTCAGATTTCCTTTCTTCTTCTTTTTTTGCAATGTGTATTTGTAAAACCAAAAGTTCTTGCCTGCTGTCTGTAACAGTAGCAATTTTTGTATTCAACGTTTCTTTTTGAATAGGTTTTGGTTTCGTCTTTTTAATGAGAGCTTTATGCTTCGCAGTCTTTAACTGAGTACTATTCCATTGACTCCATGTTTGGGACGATGTTTGATGAGTAAATTCCTAAAAAAAATAATTTATATGAACTCAACAACAGATTTTAAACATTACAAACAAACCTTATTTTCCTTATTTATATCGTTAAGATCTACGCCGCTGGCTTCTAAATTATTATTAATGTACTGTAAATTATTGTCGTGAGGATTCAATACGATTTCTATGCTGCTCTCTTCCAAATTATTATTGTACTGTAATATAATAAAATATTAATATTATAGCAAACTTTACAATTATGAACTAACCTTATTTTTCTTATTAATGTCTTGAGAATCCATAAGGTTTTTTTGGCTGCTGCCTTTCAAATTATTATTGCATTGTACCTACGAGTATATTCAAATAATAAAATATTAATATAGCAAATTTTAGATTAACATAATTTATTTTTCATATTGATGTCGAAATCTACAACTTTTATTAAGCTGTTGTTTTCTGAATTATTTTCAATATGAAATACTAACATGTCTCCATCGTCTACATTTGACGAACAACCAGGCATAACAGGAACCCCTGATATACATGTTGGAATATTTGACTGGTTTTCTTTTCTTTCGACAGTTTTTTGCGTTTCTTCTAAAAAAAACTTTTTCAACTATCATATGATTATAAAATGCAAAAATTTACCTAAATAATCGCCATCACAATCGCCCTCTGGTAACAAACCATCCACACTTAAAACTATGTAGTTTAAAATTTTTTCCTCGTAGTCGGTAAATGTTTCAATGTCCGCTATCCCTCCTCCCGTTTTAAAACGTTCGAACTTATTATGTGATTGCTTCTTTTTAATTTTCTTTTTTATACACTCATATTTCAGCCTCAATTCTTTCGCACGTCTATTAACCTGCCCCGTTAACGGATTAAATTCACTTGCAATGTCTTCCCACACATTCTGTTTTTGTTTCCAAGTGACTGCATCACTGGTTTTGTTTTCCACAATATGCATATATTTTAAAACAACATCAATTAACAACCTCACTTCAAAATCAGTAAAGTTTACTGCACGCTTTCTTTTGTTCTGACTATTACTATTTCGGTCCATTCTGTAATAACACATTAATTAATACACAACTCCAGAAATTTTTAAAATATTTACTTACTTCAAATGCTGTTGTGTACAGAAAGTGACGTGACATAACCTAAACTAACCTCACAAACTCTCAACTCGACCGCGAAAAATAACAATTGTATATCCTTTTCTAACATGAAACTTTGTGCATCAAACTATCTTTCTCTAAACATATCATGAAGTCAGTTATCGTAATTTCACTGCAGCCAACATAGAAATATTTATATAAGCTATGTTAATTTACAGAATAATAATCCTATGGTTAAAGTCAGTTTGAAAGACATTTACACTTTATTTGTCGAATAAGACCTCCTAATATATTTATTTCTCAGTTAGTTACCTGTCATTTTATTCGCACTTGGAAAGACCGGGCCTTAGGGGAACTTCTATATTAAGGTTTTCAAAAGAGGGGTAAAAAAATATTATTTTAAAAATTAATAAACAATTGTACATACTTAAAATACAAAGTCACTTCCATCACTGTAATTGTGTACAAGATATTGAAGCGTATGACTGACTTCCGCAACGTAGCCAAATTTCATGTCAGCCAAACCACATATCAATAAAACATCAAATAATGTACATGATGAATAAGATCTCACTCTGTGTTAACGAAGCGCCATAATGGCGAATTTTGAGCTATTATCTTTGTTTAAAAAATTATAATTTTGTTGTACATCTTGAAAAAAATCAGCCTGTATGTTAAATTTATTATTATTATTTGCATATCTTTAAATAACAAAACATGAAATAAAATCAATTTATATAAATATTATTTTTTACTGTACTGTTTAATCAACATTATAACAAATTAGAAATGTAAATATTTTTATAATAGTTGTGGTGTCAATACAAAGATAAAAAAATTCCCCATCCGAAAATATCAAATACGTAAAAATTATCCAGTATTTTAGGCCCATAAATTAATTTTAAAATTTATTCATTTTCTTATTAATAGCAATACCCATGTCATATTTGAACAAAAAGATAAACAAATACATGACAACTTACCTGTCAGAATAGGTTAATGTCTCTTGTCAATGTCAAATAACCGATTCTGACAGATAAAAAGCATTTGTTTATCTTTTTGATCAAATTGAGCATGTCCTGCTATTAATAGGAAAATGAGTGAATTTTAAAAATTATTTATGGGCCTAAAATATTGGATAGTTTCCACCTATTTGGTATTTTCGAATGAGGAATTTTTTTATCTTTGTATTGAGACCACAATTATTGCCGTAAGTTAAAATGGGGGGCAACGGTTTGCAAAAAATTGATTTCCCATGTTAATGTACACCTTGAAAAAAGTCACCCTGTTTATCCACTGTGGACTGGAAACATACTGAATCCCCATATTAATTATTTTAGGTTTTCTCTCATTTTTTTTGTATTAGCTATAAAATAATTAATTTATAAATTGTTTTACTTAATTTTATTAAAATAGTAATGTAACCATTGTGATGAAGATATTTCTCGTTGAAAATTCAATTTTTTAGCATATTTGTTTTATTCAAAATATTATGATTGGTACATCAAAGTGAATAATGACTATTATTCCCGGGTCATTATTCCCTGCGGGATTTATACTTAGCATTATATATCTAAAACTACATAATTAATGAACATATTATTAGTTAGTCGTAGATAAAATGATTTTATCTATGATTAGCAAATAATATGTACAGAATGTCTCATTTTCGATGTTTTTTAAGGTATCTCGGGTAATATTACCGATAAATCAAAACCGTTTGCGCATTGCAGGGTCAACTTTTCCAAAAAAGTTTAATAGTCACCACAGGAATTTTCGATCTTCTTTTGTTTCTGAGCTACAGGCAAAAACTCGTTTTTCGCTAATTTTGAAAATGTATCATATCTTATTTATTACGATAGTTAGAGAGAAATTGGTTATACAATATTTTTACTGTTTTTTAGATTGAATAAAATGGCGTAATTAGATTTTTTGAAAACTTAATAATTCTTGAGATATAACAGAAACTTTTGATTTTTTAAATGAGAACCCATGTTGAAAGTAGTCTCGCCGTTTTGCTTAATTTATAAGCCTTTCAATGATGTATAACAAGTCTACATTCTTTTGTTTTAAACATTAATAAAAGACGAATTATTACTAATTTATTGGGGTGAAAATATTTGAAATTATTAAGAAACAAATGAAAAAATCTCTTACAGATCATCATTTGCATATTTCTAATAGTATTTGTTTCAGTTTTACACATTTTTTCAATTTACTTCAAAGGCATATTAAATCATTTTTTTCAGATTGTGTCAAAGCCTACTGTAACGTAGATAAATAGTAATTTAACTAACACGAAAATAATTAATTAAGAATAATTTTTAAACACAATTAATAGATATAGAATTAAAATAAACATATGATGATCTGTAATACATTTTTTCATTTGTTTCTTAATAATTTCCAATATTTTCACCCCAATAAATTAATAATTCGTCTTTTATTAATGTTTAAAACAAAAGAATGTAGACTTGTTATATATCATTGAAAGGCTTACAAATTAAGCCAGAAGACGAGACTATTTTTAACATAGGTTCCCATTTAAAAAATCAAAATTTTGTGTTATATCTCGAGAATTATTAAGTTTTCAAAAAATCTAATTACGCCATTTTATTCAATCTAACGGTAAAATTTTTGTAAAAACAATTTTTCTCCAACTATCATAATAAATAAGATATGATATATTTTCAAAATTATCGAAAAACGTGTTTTTGACTGTAGCTTGAATGTACCTGGAATGTGCAAACGGTTTTGATCTATCATTAATATTACCCGAGATACCTTAAAAAAACATCGAAAATGACACATTAAATATGTGGTTTTTGCTACAAAATACTAAGTATAAATCCCGCAGGGAATAATGACCCGGGAATAATAGTCATTATTACAAAATACATATGCAAAAAATTGAATTTTCAACAAGTGATATATTCATCACCATGGTTACGTCACAATACATTGCAGTGTTAACCTAACTAATTTCAATGAAAAATACGTCTTGTGGATTATTTACTTTGTGGTTATGAAACGGAATTATAAAAAATCTTGTATATAATACATTAATCGTAGATAAAGTGTAGTATACAACTCGCTATAATGGCTATTATTACCTCGGATGATTAGAACCCTTGCTCGCTCATCCTCGGTAATAAGAGCATTCATTATAGCGTCGTTGTATAATATACTATTATACTCGTAATAAAATAAAATTATATTAGACATTGCTTCACCTAGAGTTCGCTATTGTACTCTTATTTAAAATCATTTTACTTGTTACTTACTTGTAAACGTTGTTTATTTGGACTGCTTAGCAACTGTGGTACTAACTATCGTGCTGTAATTTGAACGATCAGGCAATATTTGTAAAAAAATTATTTTAATCTAGTTTGCACGTGAGTAACAAGTAAAATATTGGGCATCACATGCAAGGTAACTATTTACTATTTCCGTTGACAGTTTATTAATAGGTTATATTATCACGCATTACTGACCCCTATTCTGCGTCTATTAAAAATGATGAGAGGTGCCAATGTACACTGTGATAATAATTTATATGCATTTTCATTTTTATTCCCAGATAGCAATATTTTTTAATTTTTTATTGCCAAGGCTTAAATTCCATCCCTAAATTTTTTTATGTCCTCTACTAGAGGCAATAGTAGTGGTTTTTGCCAACGTTTTTCCATTAAGGCTGTATTAGCTAGAGATGATAATTACCAAGGGCGTAAACTACGTGGGTGCACGGACGCACATGCACCCAAAGAGCAGCACCCACATTAATTTCACCCTAACATTTTAATTATATTTCATACATTGTAAAAATGATTTGTCAATTTTTCAAGTCAAAAATATTGCAGTCATTAAAATACCTGTATTCTCGGTGAAAATTTGCATCGCTAGACATTTTAAATTCAATAAAAGCTTTTGTAACTTATTTCGATAAGACTTTTTAAAATTATCTGATATATATCTCACATCTTACGTCTAATTTTTTTTAGAAACAAACGCCATGGATCTCAGTTGTTCTTACTATGCGCAGATCTCCATTACGCATATCTTCTATCTCTTTAAATTGAAAAAGTCTATTGTTACTGGAATTAAAAATTAGTTGTTTGACATTTGGATAGATTGCTAGATGCAATTTATTTTATAAATTGCACTGTGCAGTCACTCATATTTTATGTTTTTCTGCCGAAATCGTTACAGATATCACAACTTACGCAGAGACAGAAAAGTTTACCATTGAATGTATTATGGCCGTGACACCTAAATTTCATACCGTAGTGGCTCACTAATAATAACGAATATTATCTTAAAAGATGACATCCATATGGATTATTATAGCAAATTTCATTCAAACCGAACAAAGCGTTTTGTCGTTATAAGCAAAATTATACTTTTTTACTAAATGGTACACTTTCGGTTTTTTGCATATTGGTAAATTAAGTTATATCGTGTTACTTTGGGCCCAGGAATCTGTTCTTAAGCCATGTCTACGTGTTTTAGAGATAACTGTATATAACTACTAGGAATATTTAATTTTTTTTGTAATAGATATTCATTTTATATATGTTAAATGTACATATAATGTAATATATGCATAATAAAATAGGAATGTTTTTTTACTGTATTATTTGCATTTATAAAAACATATATGTAGGTACCCATATTTAAAATAAAAATAATGCACCCACAGCCATAATTAAAAGTTTACGCCTCTGATAATCACTATTACGTGTGTTAAGGAGGTTGATTAATGATTGAGACATTTTAATTTTTTGAGATTACTAATGGCCATTTAACACATGTGTTAGTTACAATATTTTTCCGTTGACAGTATATCTTATTAAATTGGAAAATCTAATTTTATTCTAGACAAATTTTTTAAGTTAGTAACGTTTGACACATTGAAAAATTTTGATATATAAGTAGAAATTTAATTGTTATTAATACTTATTGGCTAAAAATTTTAAATATGTGTTAAAAATAATCATTAATTCACAGAAATACTCCGTATGTGCTACAGATAACAGTGGTATTTTTTTGTGAATTTTTCATCCATTATTAATATTTGATATTTTTTATTTGTATATTGTTAATAAAAATTTATTATATAAATTGTGTTTCCAGTCCCACTCATCTTTGGAAAAAACATAACTACAATTACATACTATAATACACTGTTGCCAAGTTTCGGAAGTGACTAAGTACTTCCTAATGCTATATACACGTCGGAAGTAACATCGCATTGCGTATACCTGACACTGGTAGCGATTACAACGCCAGCGGTAAACGCATGAACTAAAGTGACAAATTTAAGGGTACTGGGGGTATATTTGACTTCTAACACAATTTTCGTATTTACACTTGTTTAGCCTTGTAGTGGTAGAAAAAAATAAAATTACATGGGAAACGTTGTCACTTCCATTTTCGGAAGTCACAACGTTATATATGAAGTCACAACGGCCAGTAGGTTCCCGTATATGAAGTGACTACGTACCGTATGCGCATATATATATATATATATATATATATATATATATATATATATATATATATATATATATATATATATATATATATTAAATTAATATTTTTTCTTTTATTTTGTGTGGGCCTTTTCTAATCGGGTCTAATTTATTTCTATTTAACTTATTGCCATTTTGTATATACACTAAGTCTTCTATGTTGTATTCTATATTATTTTTATGTTTATCATAATAGGTTTTATTCTGTTCATGGACCTTTTTGAATGTCGATACGCTATTAACCTATTATCTCTCAAATTATTTTCGTTATTGCAATTGAGTTCGTTTGGTAAAATTGACTTATCTTTTTCGGTTAGTAAATAGTTAGGCGTGAAGCTTATCGAACTATGGATCATATTATTGTATTCATCAACGCATTCTTTTGCTATGGTGGACCATGGGCGATTTTTATTCTCAAATATTTTACATCTTATCCTATTGACCAGCGTTTGGTTGGTTCTTTCATTTAGGCCATTAGAAAACGCACAATCTACTGCGGTAAAAACTAAATTTATCTTTGTGGATTTTAAATATTGTTTAAACTCTCTTGAGTTAGTTCCAGCGTATTGATCTGTTAATAAAGTATGTATAGTATTTTCATTTTTTATTTGGTTCACTAAATTTATAAAATCTTTTGCGATTTGTGTTTTTGACGTCGAAATAAAGGCATATCTCGTAAAATGGTCAATCAGCAAGTGTAGGTATCTTTCTGTACTTTTATTCCCTGCAACACGTCCTATTGTGTCTAATGCAATAATTTCGAATGGTTCAGAAGCTGGACCCAATTGTGATAATGGAGCTTTAAAGTTACCAATTCTAGTTTTATTTTTTATACAAGTTTCGCAGGAGCGACATATCGTTCTTATGTGTTCATGCATATTTTTGAAATAGAATTTATGAGTAATTGTTAGAGTTAACTGTTATGTCCTTGTTTATTATGTATATTTTTTATTAATTCAGTACCAAATTCTTCAGTTAACCATATTTTCCTCCTATTATTTAATGTTCTATAAATTATATTATTTTCAATTTCATAGTTATCATCAATCTTCATTTGTTTTTGATTACTAATTATTTCATCTAGTTTTAGAAAATTTACTATTTTTATTCTTGACGTTTCATCTTCTTTAGTGTTTTCTTCTAATACTGGGTTTCGTGACAAACAATCTGCCTCGAAATTGTTTTTACCCGGGTTATATATTATTTCGAAATCAAATTGGGACAGGTAATTTAAAATTGTTGTCAACTCTGGATCATTACATTTTTTTATGTTGAAGTTTTCCAATGGTTTATGATCTATGTACACGGTAAAGTTTTGCCCTATTGAATAATACTGCCAGTATAAAATAGCCTCTTTTATTGCAAGGCACTCAATATAAATTGCTCTCTTTGCCTTTTGTGATTCTGTTAATTTACGTGAAAAGAAAAATACTGGTTTTATTGATTCATCTATTTGGCGTTGTTTTAGTACTACCCCCACCCCCTGTAAGCAAGCGTCCATATAAATATAAATTGGGATAGTTGGATCGAAAATTGCCAAAATCGGGTCTGAGCATAATCTTTTATTTTTGTAAAATTCTCTTGGCAAAGGAAAATCTTTAATAGTAATTACGTTATCATTTAAGTGTTTCACACAGTTATTTCCTATTTCGTGGCCCAGATATGTTATTTTACTTAGTGCAAACACACACTTTGCTAGATTTAATTTGAATCCATGTTCTTGTAATGCTTTCAATATCAATTCAATATGTTTTAAATGATCACAGTAGTTTTTTGAATAGATTAAAATATCATCAATGTAATTTACTGTGAAGGATCTAACTTATTTTTCCTTATTGTGCTGGACAATATTCGTTGAAAAACTGCTGGCGAGGATTTTAATCCAAATGGTAAACAACACCATTGCCAATTCCCATGATGGGTTACAACGCTTTGTCCTTGTTACGTATCGGGATCGACCAAAACGCAGAATTCACGTCTAGCTTTGTGAAATATTGAAAATTTCTCGCTCGTAACGTCAAATCTTCGATTCTTGGAAAAGGTTGCCTCTCCGGGACCACTATTTTGTTCAGTTCTCTATAATCTATACGTAAGCAAGATTTTCTTTCTTCTTCTTTTTTGTACACTAATGTAACCGGAGCGGCGTATGGGCTGCATGATTCCTCAATCAACCCTGCCTTTAATAATTGTTTGATCTGGCTTTCTATCTCTGCTTTATCTTGAATCGAACATTTATACGGTTTTTTTGCTATATATTTATTTTCTGTTAGTTTTATCGTCGCTTCATAATTTTTTACTATGCCAATATCAAATTTTTATTTGTTTAGTTATTAGGTTTTTCAAACTATTATTCTCACAATTGATGTTATTTATTGTTTTTATTAGCTCTGGTATCATCTTTTATATCTAGATGATTTTTTTTTGCCATATTTTCAAATTTTCATCTTGACAAAGTTTGAATTCTTTCATACAGTCTATACCTAACAATACATCATCTCTCAATGACTCGCTTTTTATTATGAAAAATGTAAATTGTTTTGTTTTGTTAAATATCGTTACTGGTAAAGTAATCACACCTTCTGCTTTTGAAATTCCTGACTTACATTTTTATTCAAATTTTGTATTTTCCAAAAGTTATAATTTATTAGTGATATATTGGCCCCCGAGTCATAAAGACCGATGGCTGTTTTATTATTTATCAAAAAAAATTAATTTTATAAGTGGGATCACTATTAGTTTTTTGCTTCTTGCGTACCAGCTATCGCGTCTTGGATTTCTATATTATTTGCTACTTTAATTTTGTCGTTTTTATTTACTTTTTGGTGTGCTGTTTTCGTGCGGCACAGTTGTTCCGGATAAAATCTATTAGGGAAACCAGCACTTTCGCAGAACGAACACGAACAGTATGTTTGTTTTGGGTTTTGTGTTTATCGTCGTTTCTTTCACTTGAGTTGTTATTATATTTGCTTTTCAAAGGTTCTATTTGTCTAAGCGCTGACATTAAATCTTCTACGTTTATCAAATTCTTTTTATTTAACCGAGATCTAACAAAATTAGGTAAAGCTATCACTATCAAGTTTATTTGAAAGCTAATAGTTAAGTTTGGACCCACATCTATTAACATGTTTCTCTTTCTTAAAGCAAAGTCTAAAAAAGATCCATTTAAGTACTTAAATGTGTAAGCATACGCGATTTCGTACCACTTCAGAGCCGGGCCTTCTAAAAATAACCTCAAAAGTTCTGAGAATCTGTTTTCATTTACATCGAACCTTTTACATTCTGTTACGAAAATTTCTAGCCACGACTCAGCATTAAATTTTTTTCCATTAAATTTTTCTAGAACCATGTTTTTTGAAATGGAATGGATTCGTATTTCATGTGACGGGATTTCAGGAATAGGATTTTGCAATGAAATAGGGGAATCAGTTTGAATCGCCTCCAGATAGTACCCCTCAAAAACAACATTACCTTCGTCATCTAAATAAATTTCCTTCAAATCCTCTTCCGCTAAGGTTATGATAACATTTCGGAATTTGTTTCGTGTTTTCAAACTTTTGACGACTCCCTTTGTCACTGTTTTTTCAAAAATTTGTGGGTGTAGAGCACTCCCTTGCAGATCTTGAGGTAATTGAAAAATTTCTGGTTGACCCACCAATTGGATTGTTTTGGCTTTAACTGTCGTAGTTTTGGGATCTGTTGCCTCGGATGCGAAGTGGAATCTTGCTTTAATAACCTCCATGATTGTGTTGATTTATAAGTCTCGGAATCAGATACTTAATAAAATCGAGGAGGGTTGGAGAAATAACTCAACACAGTTGCAGCATGTAATTACCGTAATTAAACCACAATATCAGTTCGCGTTTTCAAACTTCACAGTGCAAACCACGTGTATTCTGTGCGCAAGAAAACAGATTTTCAGCTGGCAATACTGGGAAGTAAACTAGATCAACTTCGTCGCCGTCAACAATACAGGTAGAGCTCTTGATGGGAGCACAAACCTCTTATCTTTTCTCACTTTCACTTCATCCTAATCCTAACCTTATTCTAAAAAACAAAACAATATAAAACAAACACTAACTGACATCTACAAACCAATAGTCAATCAATCACGCACCTCCTGAGTACAGGGGCGCTTCTAACAAAAACCAACCAAATTAAACATGTCTCAGACACCTAGCACCAGCAAAACTAACACATTGACAAACAACTTAAATGTGAATAAACAGGTAACTAAAAAACCAACAAAATTAAACACAACCCCGACATCTAGCAACAACAAAACTAACACACAAATAAATAATGCAAATGCAAATAAACAGGTAACTTTACCAGAAATACGAACAGAAAAGCAATCTATAAAAAACACCTTTTCAAATATCTTAAAGAAACCTACAACACCGACCATCGACACATTCCCAAAAAAAGAACAAGCCATTATTATGAACGCAGTGGACACTTTAAAAATAAAAGACTATATTATATGCATAGGTAACATCGTAGGCCCGAAACATATACTATTTGCATCAAAAATCTCAAAAAACAGGATATGTATTTATGTACAAACAAAAGCCATGGTAGATGAAATAGTAAAAGAGCACAACACAATAGAAATAAACGGACACCAAATTAACATCCGCCCAATGATATCACCAGCAAAAAGAATAATATTGTCAAACGTCTGCCCCTCCATCCCCCACAACATCTTAGAAGAAACATTGAAAAATAAAGGACTACGACTAGTATCACCAATATCGTTCCTAAGGGTTGGAATGCAAGAAATTGAGTACTCCCATGTACTTAGCTTCCGACGTCAAGTGTATATATCTACAAATACCAATGAAGAGATACAAGTTCCATCATCAGTAACAATCAATCATGAAGAAATTGAATACAGAATATTCTTAAACGAAGAAACAACAGTATGCTTCATCTGCAAAAAACCGGGTCACACTAGCAATCATTGTGAAGACGCCAATATAAATGAAAATACAGACCAACAAAATGAAGAAACTCCCAAAAATACAACAAATATGACACCAAATATCACAAACATAAATACACTGATAAACAAACAATTCACAGCAAACCCAGGACCCACCTTAAATACAAATACAACGACAAATAAACGACCAGCCCCTGAATCAGACACTTCCTCAATAATAGAATCAAAATCACCCAACAACGAACAACTAAACAAAGCACAAAAAAACTCACCACTCACACTGACAAACCAAGAGGCCTCCATACTTAATCCAAACACATCAAATATAAAACCCACACCAAAGAAACTCAGAGCACAAAGCCCAGGAGAACCACTACACATAGCTCTAGAACCGATAGAAAAAGAGATGAAAGCAAACCCAAAAGAATACATAGTATCCTTCGAAGAATTAAAAAAATTCCTGGAAGACGGATTCGGTGCGATAGACCAACTAAACGTCGCCAGGCAATTTACATCAGACATCGGTAAACTGATAGAAATGTTAAAATCTCTATACCCACTACTAAAAAGCAGAGGATTAAAAACACGTTTCACCAAGACCCAGAAGGCCCTAATAAAACAACTCAAAATAGAACGCAACGAAGATGTATCATATTCAAGTCAAGAATCTCTATCAGAATGTTAATACAGTGGAATTGTAACGGACTCCTTGCCCACAAGGGCGAACTTCAAAAATTAATAGTAGACTATATCCCGGAATACATTTGCATCCAAGAAAGTAGACTCAAAAATACACAAAAAATCAACATAAAAGACTTTACTATATACAGAAAAGACCGAACAACCCACCAAAATGCTAGCGGGGGTGTAGTTACCCTCATAAATGCAAAGAACCCTTCAAGTGAAATACCACTAACAACAAATCTAGAAGCCTTGGCAGTCAAAACAACAACACCTCACAATATCACACTGTGCCATATTTACACCCCACCTGATCAAACTTTTCAAGAAAAAGAAATAGAAAGCATCATAAACCAACTACCGACGCCTTACATAATCACTGGAGACTTCAACTCACATAACATTATATGGGGATCAAAAAACACTGATACAAAGGGAAAAACAGTAGAGAAAATACTAAATAATAACAACCTCATATTACTCAATGATGGATCACCCACACACTTCTGTAAAAGAACAGGATCATTCTCAGCTATAGACTTAACACTATGCACGCCCACCATTGCAGCAAATTTCACTTGGAGCACTGTTCCTTGTTTATTCAATTCTGATCAATTCCCAATTCTAATCAAACCAACTTCACACCACGCACACATAGATATTCATCCTATTTACGCAAGATGGAAAATAGATAACTCCAAATGGGGCGAATTTACAGCCACAATGGATATAAAAAATCTCAAATTAAGTACAAATATAAATGAATCAGTAGAAAATTTTACGAACAACTTAATAAAGGCTGCAGATGACACTTTCAGAGAAAGAAGAATAAAAAAAGTGAAGAAAACAGTACCATGGTGGAACGAAGAGTGCAAAATAGCAATAAAAAATAACAAAAAGGCCCTGTATAAATACAGAAAAAACAACTGTGTGGATAATTTAATAAATCTAAAAAGAACACAAGCAATACTGCGTAGAAAAATATTACAAAGTAAAAAAGAATCTTGGAGAAAATATGTAACAACAATGACCACACAAGCTCAACCACAAGAAGTATGGGAGAAAATAAGAAGAATAAAAAACGGGAAAACCACACAACAAACAAACACCCTAATAAGCAACAATACTACAATATCAGACCCGCAAGAAATAGCCAACACACTAGCAGAATATTTTCAAGAAAACTCATCTGATAAACACTACACGATAAATTTCTTACAACATAAACTAGTCACGGAAGCTGAACCAATACACATTGAAAACAAGCAAGACGATCCATTGAACATGCCGATAGAACTCCACGAATTGAAGACTACGATGAAAGAAATCAAAGGAGGAAGCAGTCCGGGACCAGACTGAATTCCTTTTGAATTCATTAAAAACTTACCCGACCCAGCCCTCAAACACCTGCTAGGGATATACAACAATATACTGCTACAAGGAAATTACCCAGAAAAGTGGAAACAAGTAATAGTAATACCCATACTGAAACCTAGCAAACCCAAAACGAATCCGTCCAGCTATAGACCTATTGCACTATCAAATACACTAGGAAAAGTTCTCCAAAAAATAATAAGTAAAAGAATCATGTGGTATCTGGAAAAACATCAACTACTCTCAAACGTACAAAATGGATTCAGGAATGGACGTTCTACTATGAATAACATACTGTTATTAACATCAGATATTCAAAATACATTTCAAAGAAAGCAACACCTAATAACAATATTCCTGGACATTGAAAAAGCGTACGACATAACGTGGATACCACATACTGAAATCCCTAAAAGAACTAAACATCGACGGAAACATCTTTTAGCTTATAAAGAGCTTTCTGGAAACCAGAACGTTCAAAGTAAAAACAAACGGTAAACTATCTGACACAAAAATACAGTACAACGGGGTGCCTCAAGGAGAAATCCTTAGTGTAATGCTATTCTTAATAGCAATAAATAAAATAACGGAACACTTACCCACAAACGTCAAAGCATCACTCTTCGCCGACGACGTCATATTGTATTGCCACGGGAAAAACACTGAAAGTATAAAAACACAACTACAACAAGCACTAAAAACCCTAGAGAAATGGGCCTCAAATACTGGTTTCACCTTTTCAAGTCAGAAAACGAATGCAGTACATTTCTGCCGTCTTCGACACCCGCATGCACACCCACAACTAAAATTTAACAATACAAACATCACATACGTAAATACAAAGAAATTCCTTGGGGTAACTCTAGACTGCAAATTAACTTGGGTACCACACTTGAAAAAACTAAAGAAAGATTGTTTCCAAAGACTCAACATACTAAAAATTTTAGGAAACACCGCATGGGGAGCACAAAAAGAAGAGCTACTTATCATCTACAAAAGATTGATAAGATCCAAAATTGATTACGGCAGCATAGCATACCAAACTGCACACCCAAGGAAATTAAAAATACTTGACCCTATCCACAACGCAGCAATCCGCTTAGCGATCGGAGGATTTAGATCGAGCCCCGTCACAAGCATCCTATATGAAGCAGGAGAACAAGCATTACATACGCGACGAAAGCAGCTCATGGCATCCTTCCTCATAAATACTGCAAGCCAACCAACAACGCAAATAATATAACTAATGTACTCAACACCACACCACTACAAAAAACATCCTACTCACTACTCCAAAAGATTAACCTAACCAAATTCCAAATAGCCCCAAGAAAGCCGCACACTAATTATCCATGGTTAAATAAAAGTCCCACAATAATATTAACATTGTCCCAGTTTCCAAAAAACAACACCCCCACAGAGCTCTACCACAACAGATTCCTAGAACTAATAAACGAATACCCAGAACACACAATCATTTACACAGACGGTTCCCAAAAAGAAAATAAGACGGGATCCAGCGTAGTCACACCAGAAACTGCACTTAAATTTAGACTACCCGACAATACCACAAATTATACTGCAGAAGCATTTAGTATACAAAAAACAACAGAATACGCTATAGAAAAAGCACAGAACCAATACATAATATGCACTGATTCCTTAAGCGTTCTACAAAGTATGCAAAATCCATTTACCAGAAACAATCAAATTCAAAACATCCAAAACAATTTGAACAGAGCAACCCAACAAGGAAAAGAAATAAAACTTATATGGGTCCCATCCCATGTAGGTATAAAAGGGAACGAAAAGGCAGATACAGCGGCAAAAGAAGCATGTACAATACAAACACCAACAAACATAGATATCCCAGCAAACTACATCAAATACAGAATAAAACAGTGTATAAAAGAAGAATGGAAAACGCAATGGGAAAGAACAACAAACAACAAGCTTCGACAAATAAAGGAGGACCCACCCAATTGGCCAACAACAGACACCCGAAAGCACCAAGTCATCATAACGAGACTGCGAATAGGACACACTCGACACACCCACGGACATCTTATGCAACGCCTAGAGCCGAAACAATGTGACACCTGCAATATACCGATAACAGTCGAACATATCCTCATTCAATGTACCAAATACAGAACACAAAGACTCAAACACAACCTACCAAACACACTGAAGGAAGCCCTAGCCAACAACAGCACAGCAACACAAGCCATAATAGAATTCTTAAAAGACATTAACTTGTTAAACAAAATATAATGTAATGTAACATAGTATAATACACCAAACTAAAACATATGTAAAAAACTGTACCCGGGGGCTAGTGATCCCAGTTATCGAAGCATCCGAAAATATATTTAAATAAAAAAAAACCACAATATGTAAACATTAACATGACATTAACTCTAATACCGTACCTGAATCAACACAATTGTCGGTATTTCGTTCTGACTGTATTTACAGTTTTACAATGAGCACTTATCCTATCTGACGGATAACAAGCGAATGGTCGCTGCTGTTTTCAGTGGGTCTTTCTCAGCCACCTTTACGAGTCAATGTTGCCAAAGTCTAGGTGACTAAGTTTACCAGGCGTCAAACTTACACATATACATTTTTTTTTAATTGTAGCTGAGGATGAACCAATATGGTTCGAAACGTCCACATTTTTAAATAAACGATTTAAATAAATAATTGGATCACCAAGGCCTTCAATTTCCTTATACGATTAGTACACATTGATCCTTCCAAATCAACGATTCTGCAATTCTTTAGATAACATTTTTGACAATTTCTCGCGTCAAGTTGACATTTAATTAAATACTTTTAAATTAATTTCTTTGTTCGTAGCCTACTCCGAGTTAGGATTTTTTTAACACTCTTTATATATAAGTTAATAAAAAATAAATAGCGGGAGGTATTGTGTTGGCCACATCAGATTTTTACATCAGGATTCTCTATATCTACCACATTTTTTGAAAGAAATTCTAGTAATGACGCATTTTCCATATGTCTTGTATCGGTACTTGAAGCTTCAGATTGAAGTATTTTTGCAGATTTATAATAGGTATTCATATACTGGTCGATTTTTGGAAGTTTTTAAATACTTTCCTGTTTAATTTTTCGGATTTTTCTTTTTTGAGAACCACTTTTGTAGTTTCGCTTATCTTCCATTGTAATTAATCTGAAATACCAACGTAATAAATGTCAACGCGGAAAATTATAATATATAAAGAACGCTAACGAAAAAATTTCCTCAATGTAACAAATTGTTCAATATGCCAAATGGCAAGGATAGGAAAATAATTACCTTTTTTCCAAAAAATTAAATATGAGACATTATAGTTTGTTTATAAACAAAATTAATCGACTAACTGCTTTTTGAGTTATTGCATCATTGGAAAATTTAATTTACACTTTTACTTTATGCTTCATATGAATTAACTTCAATAAAATTAATAACTGACATGACTCATCTGCTTTAAAACAATTCAAAGATATGAGATTCAATATTCACTGCAGTTTTCGATTATATGACTTACGATACGACTAATACCAATAACAGATATCACCATGCATATGATTCTAGATTCTACACAGAAATCTCGGGGAAAACTATCAAGCATAATAATCGGTGAAAGTGAAAACTGAACAGACCCAACAAAACACGCTAGATGGCTCGTGGTTGGAACCAAAGAGGTAGTTATTTGGATTAGATTAGACTAGATTTTTAAAAATAAACTGTCAAAGTTAGACTAAAAATCGCTAATCCAAAAATAAGGATTAGCTTAATCTTTTTCGTGAATCGGGCTGATAGAGATTAGTGACACGTATGTACTTTACTTTTGATATTTGGCGCCATAATTATGTATTCACGCAATTTTTTTTAAATAGTCGCATATTTAAAATTTATTTTCGATACGGTATGCTAATTATTCAAAGAATGAAATTACAATAATTTAGGGATTAAATGTATAAACTAAAAAATAACCGTCATTATTAAAAATATTGCCTTGTGTATTATGTTTGCAAATTTGAAAATTGATTATTTTAATATATCGTTTATTAGATTAAATCGGGGCCCCTAAAACTTGGGAGCCCCGGGCAACTTTGCCCGAATTGCCCTGTGATAGCTACGCTATTGTCTTTTCTGTCTCTTTCAATCACACGAGTCCACGATTTATTGCTGCGCGCTCGAGCCTTCTTGAATTACCTGAGGATATTACACCGTGGTTGAGCGATATTTTTTTTTTTTAAAGCAATAGCGGAAGCTAAAAGACACGGTAGGAATATAAACCCATGTCATACTGATGTCACCATATCCCTAATCCATAACATTCAATTGCAAATAATTATATTATTACGAAGAAATATTGTTTAATTTTTATCATAATAATGAAAAGCTATAGTGTTTAATTTTTATATTTTTTTAACCATATTTATGTATATTGAAACTCCATATTATAGTTACATACTCTATTATTGCTCTACTTAACCCACAGATAAACTCACCAATCACCTTGTTTGGAAACGGTAAGATATTACCATAATAAATGACAAAATGTAAATATATTTCTAAATTTTTATTCTACCATACAGTACATTTCTTTTCAGGGTTCATAGATGAGCCTTTCGGACAGCCAAAGTCTTTTGCAAAGTCTTCCTGATTGCTGACTACACCATTTACTCTGAATTGAGCGGGGGAATGAACATCAGTAAGTAGAATATCCCTTAAATATTCCTGTGTGTATTTCGAGCACCAGATGGTTCCTGCACTGACCCAGAACATCTGCCGAGGGGTAAAGGAGAATCCCGGTAGAGAGGGCTCAGGATCATTAAGTTTGGCCCAGCGTTTATATGCACGGTATGCGATTTTAATGCCCCCGTTGTCTGCTATGTTTTCATTGTGGGTATTTTCTCCATTTAACTGAAAATAAGTTCAGCAATAACAACATTTTAAAATATAGATTGAAGGGTGTTTTCAAAGTTCTAAAAATTGTGTTCCAATTTGTATACTGTAGTAATCGTTGAAAATGCATCATAAAATAAGTTGGTTTAAAAAATTCAGTGCGGAGGTAGCTTCATTGGTAATGCAAATGATACAAAAAATTTGAATCGCTGTGTATAACCTTTTACAAGAAATGCGGGTTCAAACAAAATTTTCGCCCGAATTTGTTCATTGATATATTCTGCAAAATGTTCTAAAATCAGTTTAAATTTGATTACCATCATACCAATTTGTCTCGCCAAAGACAACAACGTGAATATGAGCAAGTTATGGAATATATATCACTGCATGATTACATATATGAGACAGTTGAACCTATATAGAGCTCGTCAGAGAACATCAAAGAGAGCATACCGTCAGCTTCAACGGCTAGTTCTCCAGAACCGTACAGAAAATGCAGCGACTTTAGTACGACGTAGTGACAGTAACAATATATCCTCGGTGTATACTACGCGTGGCGAA